>OX940978.1:41335688-41904029 GCA_954871275.1 Leptopterna dolabrata | reverse complement strand
TGTTCAGTTAATTGAATATAGCCCAGAACCATTCGTCTGTGTTATATACAGTGTTAATTATAAATATTAATAACGAACTTTTTATTAATAATGATCAAACTTCTAGAAGCAAATATCATTAACCAATAAATTGTAGGTTACAATTTTCACTTCAAGTGGTAGGTACCTACAGTATGTCAGGTAGGATTTAATTCTGTATGGAATAACTTCCACGTAGGACTCAACTTCACAATATCACAACTTGAGGTTACCCGAGCTTAGCTTACAGAACTTACCTACTTTTTAAAACAGCTTTGAAAGCTGTACCCAAAAGCGTAAGTAATAATGGATATGTTCAATTTTTACCAAGTTTGTCGACAAAACCATTCAGATCCTGCCCAGTCAAATCCTTGACGTGATTATTTAGGGCTGAAAATTTACCGTAGACCTTCAGTCATGGAGTAATTACACAATTAATCAATGTTGATATTTAAATCGAGTAATGCAATAACTATACCTAATAAAAAATGACAAAATATATGCGTACCTTCTCTTTCATTGTTAGACATCTGTTGCCACTTCTTGCCTCCTAGAAAGTTAAAGGAAGTTCTATGCGTGCAGCTTGACCATGAGAGCAAATTTTCGAAATGCCTACCTACTTAATCTACTCATTAATTTACTAGATTATTAGATATTTTCACCGTTTTCAACCATTAAAAACATCCAGATTTTACAGTTTCCTTTTGCCAAACTTAACTTTGCCCGATGGACTTTTCAGAAAATTTTTGAGGGAAAATAAGTTATTACTATGGGTCCGTTTTAGGTCATTCTGAATCCATCCCTCGAGTTCAGCATTTTCTTCTAATCTGCTTATCGATGATTTATCTGACCTGATGATGAAATATTCCTTATTACGAGAAAATGTTTTTATAATAGCATAAGAAAAATGAGATCGGAAATAAGCAATATTTTAAAAAAAAGTGAGTTCAAATGGAGTTTCTGTGGCTCAAAGTTGATACAATAGTCACCAGAAATGGTAGGGAATGGCCACAAGACAAAGACTACTTCAGCAGTCAAAAATATTTTTTCCCAGAATGAAGTGGGTCAAATTCCACGTGGCCCTCCAATTTGTAGCGTGCTTTGACGAGTTTTCCATTGAAAACTGGCTGTTCCAAGAAAACTTGAAGGACACTGATTGCACGTACAAAATTGTTATAAGATTATTTAAGATTAGTTAAGATTATTAGTAACAGAAAGTTACTAATTAATTATACCTATTCTTGCACTAAACTCTACCTTAAATACATAGGTTTGTGTGCGAAGTGTTAACCTATCGAAAAACTCCATGCACTACAATGTACAATTACCTACACTACTTACTAAAATAAATGTCTGAATGGTCGTTTGGTATAAATAGATACCTGCCTAAGAACATGCACAATAGGATAGTGATACCGTACCTACTGCTTTTTTGCGGGTAATAATTATTATTGTCATCCAGAATCTAATGTCTGGGCGAGAATGTCATCTCCAAATAGGTACCTACTTGGCGATCTTGGTATTGTTGAAGTGATGGAGCTTTCAATTTCATCACAGTACTTCTTTTCTATGCCGTCTAGCTTCTCTTCAATCGATGTCAATTTGTTCATCAGGGCATCGTAGTTACCTTCAACTGTTTGTTTTTGTTGCTTCCATCCTGAAATGTTGTTGTATTTTTGGAAACTCGTTATTAATTCATATCCATTATAGTCAAATTGGAGATTAATCAAGAAAACACTAATAGACAAATTGAAGTTGTTGAAATGAAGGTTGATGACGTTTTATGTAAAATGCTGTCAGCTATTTCACTCCTGTGAGATGATAGGCCAGAGCTGGAAGTGAGACTCCAGAGTTAATTCTTTATTTAATGTAGAAAAAATAGTCAGATACAAGGCAATATAATTATTATACGAATAGGTTCGTGAATACCAATTACCTCACCATCTGTACGTTTTCAGCAGTGGCGAGAATAGGTAAGTATGTTAGATAAGTTAGCACGGAAGTAGTTAGGTACTGCGGTTCTATTGTTACGCTAAATTTAACCATTAGGTTTATACTTGAAAATGTCGGATTATAAGAGGTAGATAGATAGGTACCTACTCACTTTTGATCTGGCTAGCCGGATTTCCGCAATCGAAAGTAGTTCTTTTCGTACTCTTGGTTCGGTTCATGTTTGCCGGGGGGGGGGGGGGGGGGGGGGGGGTTATTTGAGAGATATGGTAAAATTGTTCGAGAAGTTTTATTTGATGTGTACTGCTCTGTTCGCGGTGAGGACTGAACGACGAGTAACTAATAATTCCAAGAACATTGTTAGTGCGCAAAACATGAGTTTATAATTTCCTAGTGATGTTGTACTGACTACTATGTAGTTTTGCCAACAGTGTAGTTGACTGTTTCAGTAGCGAAGCGGAAATTAACAACAGTGCTGCCTAGATTGCAATAGGCTCACATATTTCTGAATCGAGTTGACTTTCATATGGCTAAGACTAAGACTATGGCAAATTGGAACGAGGGGACTGTTCAACTCGGTTGAGAAGTGCAGGTGAATATCCTGCCCATTATACACAATTTATCAAGGGAAGAGGGAAGCGAATCGGATTTCAATAAACAACCCTTCAATCTTCACTTGCGTTATAACTTCTCCAAATCATTGCGGTACTTCAATGTTCAAAATCCATTTGGATTCAAAATCCAGATTTCAACTCGCGTTTCGCTTTAAATTTTCCGACCTTTCTTAATTTCAACTGAAAAATCATGTTGGAGCAATAAATTAGCAATAGGTTTATTCTTTGATAGACCTTTCCTTCTCGTTGAGAGACTGATGGTTCAGTGGATGATGGGTAGAGTCCCTATGGAAAATGGTCAAGTGTTTTCACGTTTTCTGCTCTCTGTACCATCTGTTGATTCTGAGGCTCGGGAAAATTCGCTCGGCTCCGGGAAAACTCGGCGGGCCGGAAGCTTCTCACCCGTCGCAGCCCTCGGCGGCGTCAGTCCTCGAACTGCCCGCCTAACGCAACGGAAGCCACAGGTAAATCCGTTCAACTTCTAACGAGCGAGTTCATCTATGCATTCTCAGCATAGAGCATAAATATATACCATTTCCAAGCCAGCTAAATTGGGAGCTCGAATCCGGCGACACGAGGGCGACATGACTCACATTGGTTACCTTTCACAAATGAGCAATCCTGACAGAAACCTGTTGCTTTATCCCCGAAATTGTATGGATATGATGCAAACTAGAACTCTCAAATTCTACCATCTGGTTAGAATTTTCTGAAATAGAAAGCTGCGTGTACACATAGCTCCTGGTAGCAGCATAACCTGTTCGGTGCATTCTTATAAGAATCCTATTACCCAGTAAAACCTTCCCTTTTTGGTGGCTCTTAAAACTGATAGTAGTGCAAAAACTTCCCACAGTTCCGCTATACAATGTATTGGTGCGCAAAATCAAAACGCTGCAAATTATTACACAACGGTTTATTATTTACCTGTTTAGATGACCCTTCTGCGTAGATCACTGTTTTCTGTGGTGAATACTCTCGAGCTCCCCCCAGGAAAGCCCTAAATCGAGTACTGGAGCTGGCCCGGCATTAAAGTTTCCTACAAATGCGTGGGAATCAATAATTCAGTCATTAATTATTTGTAGTTATTCATTAATAATAAGGCAAATAATGAACCATTGTGTAATAATTTACCTGTATAGGTGCCCCTTCTGCGTAGATCGTATAATAAACCGTTGTGTAATAAAAATAAAAATAGGGATATATTTAACTGCACGGCAAAAAAAGGTATTTTCCCTTCTGCGAATCTCCATCTAAAAAGATTTATCTTCACTTCAGAAAAAGTAAAACTCCCAGCATAAAGTCCAATCACGGCTAAATAGGTGATCAATACCAGCGTATTATTCAATCACACATCAGAAAAGGGGTTGGCACAGCAAAAAAGGGGTTTGCACAGCAAAAAAGGGGTTTTGCACAGCTATTTGATGTGGAGTTGGACATTTCTACTGTGAGAATCCTTCTTCTGCCGTTATATCAATTTCTGGAAGGGCAATAACAAATTTGAACGTTGAATCACCTTATTAGACGGGCGCCTCCCAAATTAGCCGTGCAATTCCCTTTTTTGATGTGCGAAGTATTTTTTGGACGTGTGTTTGAATTAAAAGCTGTTATGCCCGCCTTTTATGTAGGGAGTAACCTCTATTTTGCCGGCCCGATAAATCACACCCGTAATAATATACCGTTGTGTAATAATTTACCCAATCATACTTCAACGTTTGTTCAAGTTGCCAAAGTACCTATCAACAATCAAACGGTATAAATGCGGCCCAGATATCATCGCTAGGGCCACCTGATTATAATCATGCAGGGCTGTATGAAGTCGAGTTGGTTGTTCTGTGATAGGTATTATTTCATTTAAAATACTAGTCTATACATATTATGTAGATCGCAGACCCTCCGTAGGTTAGTAGCTAACCCCGTACTCGTTACTAGGTACCTACCTAAATCACGAGTTAAATGTTGCTAAAGTAATTCCGTCGATGACAAACAGTAACTAAAATGGCGAAAAGAAACGCAAATAATGAAATTTTGAAGGAAAATTGTTGATGTGGAATGAAATAGATGCCCCTTCTGCGTAGATCACTGTTTTCTGTGGTCAATAGCTACCCTCGTGGTCAAGTATAATGAACCGTTGTGGAATAGTTTGCCCATCAATAATACTTCAACGGTTGTTCAAGTTGCAAAAGTAGCGATCAACAAAATCCAGCCCCTTCTTGGTAGATGAACAGTTGTGTAATAATTTACCGTTGTGTAATAATTTACCGTTGTTTAATAATTTGCCGTTGTGTAATAATTTTCCATTGTGTAATAATTTCGCAGAACAACCAACTCGACTTCATACAGTCATTCTTTAATTATAATCAGGTGCTCCCTAGTTATGATATTATCCTGGCCGGATTTATACCGTTTGATTCACGGTCGTGTTGACGAAGCTTTTTGGTGCACACTAACGGCTGGACGTCCAATGCTCCGGGTGGTCTCAAAAAATTGTTTAGCTCAAGACAAATTTAATAGCGTAAAGAAAACCATACCCTTCTATTGAAAGTTTTCGAGCTACGGCGTTCTGAAAATGTCAACCCCTATTTTGAACCCCTTAGAGATGACTGACAGTAACGCCGAGCTTCGAGGACCAACTAGTCCCCGAACGGAACCTATAACCCGAATTTCATCTATTTCTTTTCATGGTAACTAAGAAAAGTGCTCAGTACGGCGTAGGGCGGACAGACAGACATTTTTTATTGCATTTTCGGATTCTGCATACCTTGAAACGTAAACCATCAAATTTTGAGGGGGGTTAGCATTTTTTTTTTTCATGCTCGATTCCGAAGGTTCATCATTGAAAATAATAAACCAAAAAACGATCTGAGCTAATCCGATGAAATTGCCAATTCCAACAACCCACGTAAAATTAAAGCTGTTCCAAGTTATGCTCTTCGTTCTTAACCTACCCCGTACTCGTTACTAGGTATCTACCTAAATCACGAGTTAAATGTTGCTAAAATAATTCTGCCGATGACAAACAGTACCTAACAAAAAGAAACACACATAATGAAGTTCTGAAAAGAAATTGTTGATGAGGAGTGAAAAAAGTTGCAAAAGTACCTACCAACAAACTCCAGCCCCTTCTACGTAGATGGTATAATGAACCGTTGTGTAATAATTTACCGTTGAGTAATGATTTACCGTAGTAATAATTTACCCATCAATAATACTTCAAAGTTTGTTCAAGTTTCACTACCTACCAACAAACTCCAAAAGAGCCATCATTTTTCAAATTGAATAATATCACAGAACAACCAACTTGACTTCATACTCCGCCAATTATAATCAGGTGATCCCTACCAATGATTGGCCGTATTCACAAATTCCTATTGTGGGCGCGTCTCTGGTTACGAGATTTGGTTTGAATTGTATACAATTTAATTCACACTGGAGTCGAAAATGCCTGTCGGTCCAAACTTCGGGGCCTTACTGTGAACGAACGGCTGGACGTACGATGCTCCGGATGGTCTTAAAAAACTCGCAAGTTCAAGAACTATTTAAAACCGTAAAAATATTTACGTAAAAAAATGGTATAGGCGTTTTGAAAATTTCAACCCCTATTTTGAACCCCTTAGAGATGACTGACAGTAACGTCGAGCTTCGAGGACCAACTAGACGCCGAACGGAACCTATAACCCGAATTTCATCAATTTTTTTTAATGGTAACTAAGAAAAGTGGCCCGTACGGCGTACGGCGTACGGCGGACAGACAGAAATATTTTTATTGCAGTTTTGGATTCTACATACCTTGAAACGTAAACCATCAAATTTTGAGGGGGGGTAAGAATTTTTTTATTTTTTGCTCGATTCCAATGGTTCATTATTGAAAATAATAAACCAAAAGAGTGAGGAGTATTATAAGATTCTTCTTCTTATTCATACCTATCTCCTATCCAAAACTGGTATCGCTTGTATTTTAATAAATTACTTGATCAGTTGTAGAATCAGAATGCTCTAAAACGGAATACCTAGTATAGGAACTTTTTTTTTTCACTTAATACACATTGCTGTTGCATGTTATCTTAGGATATTCGGTAAAAGAAAGCCCTATGTGAATGTAATAAATCTAGGCACATACAAATAATGAACCTGCAATCCAATGACCCAACAAAGAATGAACCTGCTACCAAAACCGTTTGACTTCATTGCTATTGCTGTACCTACTAATTGAATAAACTAATTTACGCTCAAAATAGTAATGTAGGTGTAAATGTAAGTAATATAGGTAGTGATAAACGCATCTCTTGGGAACGTCGGTAGTTAACTATGATTTGAGGTTCCCAGTTTAATTTTCCAAATTGTAATTTTTCAACTTCCCATCAAAACAGTTTAGCAATAATAATATTTGACAAGAATATTTTAACTTAGATTTCTAGTGAACTACTGGTTATTGTAACAATATCATTTTATGTATGACGAGATCGTCACTCGTCGATATAACAATAAATTATAATGAACGATTCAAGGCTACTAAGGAGGATCATTAAAGATTTAATATTTTTTACTTAATGAAAAATTTGCCCCTGAACATTTGCTACTATGAAGCGCAAGTTCTCCCCAAGCCTTAGCTCTGAGCTTAAGCTTTGTGGTAATACAGTTGAATTTTGCGCATATCATTTTTAATTTTGTAGACTTTATCCATCATTGAATAGTCAGTGATGACGCTGGAGCTCTAAAAACGTGGTTTCGCAACCAGGGACTAAAAGACTTGGTTTCTTAATTAAAAATGAGGCGGGGTTCATAAATTATGAACTATTAAAACTCCCAAAGAAAAATACGTGAACATCGCCCAGTTATCATTTTGAATCTAATATATTCATGAAGTAGTAGAGGTATTTGTGAGATCACGGCTGAAGATAAAATAACCCCCCCTCCAAACAACCCTGTTGTAAAAATTTACCCGACAACAAAACCTCCTCAGCGGTATAAAGGATTGGTATCCATTTTGCCCGCCGAAGTCGCACCTCGCTCTTGGATGTGCTTATAGAAACCCGTTCCTTCCCCCGATACTGGATGTGCAGAAACCTGTTCCTTCCCCTCAACCTTAACAGTTCTTTCAACGCACTTTGGCCGGCAGCTTTCTGTTCCACAGGCAAAACAGATTTCTATACACTCATCCAACAGAGGGGGAAGGAACAGGTTTGTACGAGTATATGCACATCGCATGCTACTTCGGCATGGATATCAATCCTTTTTGCAGCTGAGGAGCTTTTGTTTGTGGGTGAATTTTTATAACAGTGTTGGGGAAGGGGGGGGATCACATCTTTTGCATTGATCAACCCTTTTTGCAGCTAAGGTTTTTTTTTTGGACAGTAAATTTTGACAAGAGTTTTTTTTTTCTTGGGGGAGTTACACATCTTTCTTCATTGATGAAGTAAACAGTTTTCCTACCCACTTGGAGCATAACGAATGTGTGTTCAGATTTTGGAAACTTCCTAGGGAGCCCCAGTGAACAAGTGTACCGAATTTCAGCTCTTAATACCCTCACTAACGTACTACTAGAACCTCCCCCCCCCCCCCCCCCCGGCCACGGCCCCAAGAAATTTTGCTCTCAATTGTGTATTAACCACTCATTTACCACTTTTTACCACTCGTAGAACTGCTTGACTCAGTATTGATAGACGTCTACCTAAATGTCCACACCAACTGGAACTGAAGCGATAGCAACAGAATTACAGATTCGCGTTCATTGAAAGTATCGACAGAGAGAGGACACTCTTTTCATGTGTCTTTTATGCAAGAGCTCATGTTATTGTCAATATCATCAGCAGGATGTGGTAGTACCTACCCCCAAACCATTTGTGTCGGAATGGAACCTTACGTGAGCATTCCGTCGGCCCTGGGAGCACAGTGAATAATTTATTCAATTCGACCCCATACACTTGAAACCATTGGTATAGTAGATTGTAATAGCCATCTGGATTTAATATAAAATTCAACGGAAGAACATACTGCATTTGAGATGCCACCGTCCGTACGTCTTCAGTCGTGATGAGTGAAAATACAAATAATAAAACAGTAAAGCTTGGTTCACATGGACCGGAAAGTATGAGGAAAGCCGTTCGTTCTGCAATCTGACTGGCCAACGGTCGCCTGGGTCCGGATGGTGTGGCGTGTGCTTGATTTATAGGATCCCGTCGTACAGAATGGATCATATAGACCGAGGTTCTATTATCCATCTATGTGTTCTCGTATTTTGTTGGTGCATATTCTTGCTGTCTCTTGCCTGTTTCATTAATTGTCTTCTTATCTATTTAATTAAAGTGAATTATTTCAACGAAACATCCTACATCCATCACCTGTCTAACCGAAGCAACGCATTCCGGACGTCCGGAAAGGTATTCTATGTGAACGCTCGTCCGCTGTTCCGCACCACTTTCCCGGACTTTCCGGCCAGTCTGTACGGTAGCATTCCGGTCAATGTGAACAAAGCTTGATTGCTTGTTAGGAGCGTTAGGACTCTAGGTTCTTGCAATCTGGCATGAAAAATATTAGTTAAATGGGCCATGGGGCATATTAATCCAACATTGGCATGTGTAACTTACTACTTACTACACTACTAAGTAATCTGGAAATAATTCTACTTTATAATCCTACTCAGCCTAGTTCTAATGTATTTAAACCTGGTAACTGAGGGATGAGCCGATGTCCAAGCGCGTTCTAGTGCTCTGTCAGATGGTCGTTAGGATTGGGGCGGCAACTGCGGACGACGGTTCTGATCCTAGGTAGCCATGAGCGAGCTATGATCGGATCATGTTCATCACGCCGGCATGGCGGTTGGACGTACAGCCTCAACCAGAAATGGCCGAAAGAAATCCGTTCGAAAGCTGTTTCATGAGGTTCGTTTCTTCAACTTCCAGAGCAAAATTATGGCTTGTGTTACCGGGACCAACGGCGCGGCGTCGTGATCTGGTCATGAACTTTTTCCTACAAATGAAGTCCGAATGCTTGACGGATCCAAGGAAATTAAAAACGATTTCTGTGAGTAAAAGTGGCTATAAATCACCACACGTTGGCATAAGATCGCGCCTCACAACCAACTAGCTGGAAAAAATAAACAAAAATTGACTGCCTATCGTCCCAAATGGGAAAAAGAAAAGTTCCATTCATGCAGCGTGGTTATAAGAGCTAATTTCAAAAGAAATATTCATGCTATTGTGTGAAAATATGCTATTGTTTAAAAAGGCGAGAAACCATATCACTTTTCGTAAAATTATATAATCTTTTCGTGATTTTAGCCATTTTTACCTGATCTTCGACCAAATTCATATTTGACCCACTCTAAATATTTTTGTCACGGAAATAGTCCCTCTTTCTGACGTGAATAACCATCCTACACATTGTCAGGTGAATTAATATTGACTTCATCCCTTCTTATAAATTTTTGACCACAAAAAAATCCAAATTTGACTCCTGATCTGTATGGAAAACAACTGAAATGGTATTTCTCTGTCGTTACTCATCGTTCCATACCACTTTCAGTGATTTTTAGAAATGTTGCGATTTAAGTAGTTTTACCGATTTTTGACCCACAAACTCAAATTTGACTCACTCAAAACTTGCTCATCTTCGAAATCCTTTGGCCATACAAACATTTTGGTAAAATTTGGAATTTTATAATGTTCCCAAGGTCAGATATCGTCTGGAGTGACACATTATAAATGCATGTGCACAACAACGATTAGAACAAAAAGAAAAAAGCGTTTTTTTTGTTTTTTTTCTACTCTTCGTTTTGAAAATGGCAATTTTGGACCCATTGTAATACTCGTAGCTTCATTTTAATAGAAAATTCGCTAAAATGAGGGAGCTGATAATGGGGTGTGCACGTGGGCGACAAAAGCGGGTTATATTATTTTTAAGGGAAAGTAAGTTCCATTCTTAGAATTTTGAGAACAACCCCACTCCCCTGCGATGAACAGAATTCTTTTTCTATCATTTTTCAAAGAGTCCTGCACTTCCTACGTTATTGCACCCCTTTCGCCTGGGCGGGTCATCCCCTGCCCACTGTGACGTAGGAAGTGCTGGAATCTTTGAAAAGTTATAGAAAAAGAACTGTTCATCGTAGGGGAGTGCGGTCTCACACTTCTTAGAATGGAACCTACTTTCATTTTAAAACTCAAATAAATACAGGAGCACAGCCCATTTGACACGAACAGTTTTGAGTAACCAACCCTTTGCGGGGGGGGGGGGGGGGGGGTTGTTGATAAAATCACGGGAAATGTTTAGGTAGATACGTCACTCCTAAAATTAGCTTATATGGTCATGCTGCATGATTGGAACTTTAGAAAGTCATATGAGCGATTGAATGGGGAGGAGAGAGATAGAGAAAGATCGCGTGTCTGTGAAGGCTACACTGTTACTTATTTGTAATTCACGAAAAGGACTGAGAACTGAAGAGGAGGAAATGATGGCTAACGATTATTCTTGATCGCTGAAGTTTCGCTGGTCAACGTGACATTAGCGACGACGACTCTCCACAATAAGTACTCGTGTAGTTCGTCGGACTGCAACAACCGTGAGAACTCGTTATGTCCTTTGCGCTTTTAATTATCACGTTTTACCCTATGAAAAAACTACCTGTAGTCCCTCTCGCCATTCGTCGTTTCCCTTCTAAAATCAACTTGATAATCTGTAGAGGAAATTCACCTCCAAGCAAGGAGTAGAAAGTGCATGCTTGTTTTTTTTGCCATATTTTGTAGCTACAGCGAGAAATATTGTAGCGAGTAAGGCTGTCCCAGTAGGGAAAAGGCTGAGAAAAAAAAGTCTTCAGGCTCCGCGCCATTTCCTCGCGGCGAATGAAATTTCTTATTGGAAGGGTCCGTCTGAGGCCCAAAACACTTTGTTCGTTATAACCTTCAGAGGTTCTGCCGCCTGGGTGGTAATGATAATGACGTTTTCAGGAATACCGGTCGATGATCCATCATCCTTCCTTTTGCCTATGAATAATGGTATATATTACTAAAGGGATCTCTGACCGTATGAGTCGTTTCCTTGTCTGAAATAAGAAATCATAATTTATTGAACTCTACCTCTAATAATTACGTAACTAAATTGTATCCCACATTTCATTTTTCGTCTCATACATAAGTTATAACTTAGCATTTCCACTTTCCTTACCCATTGTGAATGGTGAAAGGGAAATATTGCAGTTAGCCTTTCACTCATTTCTAGAACACCCAGGACTCACCATGGTCTCTACTCAGTCTGATCCTATCTGATCCTATCTGTGAAAGTTCCTATCTACCTAAATGTTTCAGGATTCAACGGGCTATTTGCTCGTATTTATTATATTTTTTAAATGGAAGTAGATTCCATCCTGAGAATTTTGAGTCCAACCACACGCTCCTACGACAACCTTCTTTTTCTATGATTTTCAAAGCTTCCAGAGGTACCTACGTCACATTGGGCAGGGCGTCCCACCCAGGAGAGAGGGGTGCTATGACGTAGGAACCTCTGGGAAAAATCATAGAAAAAGAACTGCATATCGTAGGAGCGTGCGGTTGGTCTCAAAATTATTCTCAGGATGGAATCTACGTTCATTTAAAAAAAAAATATATAAACTGCTTTTGCTACCCATGCAAATAGCCCATTGTTCATTGCGGGAAACACTAACAAGAAAACTATGAAACAAAAACTGTCTTTTACAGTCGACTCTTGATAATTCGACTCTCGATAATTCAAATTTCTCGGTTATTCGAACGAATACCTCGGTCCCTTGAGACTGTCTCGTTAATTCGAATAAAACGATGTAAATCTCATGTGTTTTGGTACATTTGGTAAATCGAAGTAATATTGACGGCACCCCGCCCCGCGAACATGCTATAATTCGAAGTCAGGCGCCCGACTCGGTAATCCCAAGATTTGCTTCCTCACTACCAGAGGTAGGGAAGCCTTGGATTCGTGATCGAGTAAAAAAAAAAATGAAATGAATGTTGAGAAAAAAGGAATGAAAATTTCCACTAGCATTTTGCATTTCAGACATCAAGGACATTTCTGGTTCCGTGTCTGTCTGTCTGTATCTCTGTGGTAATTCCTTGTAACGCCCATAACTATCCAAAATAATGATCGAAGTGGGCTGAAATTCAGAGGGTATGTGCGGGTTGGGTCACAGAAGGTCCCATATCAAAGTCATTGAAAAGGTACAGTAATTTTCGGCTGCGCATGCGCAATCGTAAAATACTTGAAAAACTCATAACTACCCTAAATATTGTTCAAAATGAGTTCAAACTTAGAGGGTCGATTAGGAATAATACTTTGATAGTTCCAAATGAACTTCATTGGAATCGTACTGTAAATTTCATCTGCGCATGCGCGAACATGAAATGTTGACCATTTCCTTGTAACGCTTCTAACTAAGCGAAAAACAGTCGTACCTACAGAGCTGAAATTTTGAGGATGCACGCGGGTTGGATTGCAAATGGTCCCGTTTCAAAGTCATGGAAATCATTTCATCTGCACATGCGCCAACGTGAAATACTTGAAACGCCCGTAACTACTTTAAATGTCGTCGAAATGAGTTCAGATTTGGAGGGTCGATCAAGAATAATTCGTTGATAGTTCCATAAGAATTTTATTCATCTGCGTATGCGCGAAAATGAAATGTTGCCCGTTTCCTTGTAACGATTCTAACTAGGCGAAAAATAGTCGTAGAGAGCTGAGATTTTGAGGGTACACGTGGGTTGGATCGCAGATGGTCCCGTATCAAAAAGAACATACCCAACTTTTCTATACGTTCATGTGATTCAAGTGAGGAAGCTATACTGCCTACTCGAATTGGCAGACGTTTTACCAACTGATTCCACACGTCCATGTTATAATGAGTAAGGAAGCTATACTGCCCACCCAACTTGGCAGACTTTTTTGTTTCAACAGACGGGAGCCACCGGTGTAGGTGATATTTTCTCGGGCCTTTTACTACGGACAGCGCACTTGATCATACAAGAATGCAACAATTTTAACAAAAGAAAATTACAGGTTTTTCAGCAAATAAATGCTACTTATATAACTACCTACCAAAGTACAACATAATAATATATGTAGGTATGTATGTAGTTAGGTTCCAAGCATTTATTTTGTGTCTTTAAGTTAACATACCTACCATAAAATTTTCTACAACGACAATACAATAATGTGTGCATGTATTTTTGGTTTATTATTCTGTGAATAATACACCTATCTATTCGCTCAGCAAACAATTTTTGAACACTCCCTCAATTTTTTTTTTCATTCACGTTTTTCAAGGTGCGTAGATTCCAAAAGTGCGATGTCCGTCCGCCCTACGCCGTCCGCCGTACGTCTGAAAAATTCGGTCTTTCGCACACTGGCTCCATTTGGGCCCTAGTTGTGTCCCAAAACTTTGCAGCCCGATCGGAATATATCCAAGGGTGTTATAGGAGAAAAAGGGGGCTGTAAAAACAGTTTTTTTTTGTGTTTCAGTAACACATTATCTTGTGAGGTATCGTTTTCCAATGTTTGTTAGGGCGAGGAGACCGAGTATGAATCAGTTTTGATCAACGAGCGAAGAATTGAGTTTTTAACAGTTTCAGCCTAAAATTTATCTCAAATTTTGGTCTAAAATCGTCTTTCATTCGCACACAGGCTCCATTTGAGCCCCAGTTGTGCTCCGAAGCTCGGCAGCCCGATCGGAATAAACCCAAGGGTGTATGGGTGAAGAAATAGGGTTTTTCGAGTTTTTGTTGTTGTTGAGGTTTTAGTGAAAATAGTTAATGAGGTATCGTTTTCCATGTTTTAAATTGATCTCGAACTTGAAAATTTTTTGAGACCACCCGCACCAATGTACGCCCAGCCGTCCATTTGCACCGAAAAGCTTCGTCAGCATGATCGGGAATGAAAGGGTATACATCCAGCCCAGACATCATTACTACATCATTGCTAGGGGCATCACTGCTAGGGAAACCTGATTATAATCACGCATGGCTGAATGAAATTGAGTTGGTTGTTCTATTTGTAGAATGTGGTTATTTTGGATTTTGTTGGTAGGACTTTCGTAACCTGAACAAACTTTATGCTTCTTGAATAACAATAAATAATCAGTGATATGTTGAATCAAACGAATATTTATGTAACTGTCACTCCCCGGTCGGCTCCAGTACCCGATTCTGGACTTCCCTGGGGGGAGCACGAGGGTAGGTATTGATCACAGAAAACAGTGATCTACGCAGAAGGGGCATCTGTACAGGTAAATAATAAACCGTTGTGCACTAATTTGCAGCGTTTTATTCATTAAATAAAAAGTTTTTTTTCAAAATTCTCGCCTTGTCGTTAATTCGAATTTATTTTAACCAGCATTAATTCGATCTATCAATCAATCGAACTCTCAGTAATTCGAATTTCCCGTGAGATTAGAATATCGAGAGTAGACTGAAGTATGTTTTGTCTCACGAAACGCCAGTCATCTTAAAGATGAGATTCACATACGTTAATTCGTTTAAATACTTTGGTACCACTCTCACCTAGGAACACAAACTGTTAAAGCATGCGCTAATGGATTTTTTGAGACATCAAATGCCTTTTTCCTTCTTCGGAAAAAAAATTTCTATTTAGAAGAAAACAATTTTCTACTTGGAAAAAATAATTTTCTGTTTGATGCTTAGGTCGACCCACATGGGTAGTATAGTGGTCCCTTATTATTTTCATCAATTTGGATATAGTAACTTTCGTATTTGCTGTATTGATGTTCGCCATAGTTCGTTTAATTGATTATATCGATCTTTATTTCCTAAATTCAGGGGTCTGACACCTCTTAAGTACCGGTATGGCAATCTATGTATGCATAGGTACCTAAATTGAGGGCGCAGATTTGGAAACACCAACAACAATTATACTAGAAAGTGAAGCATACTAAGATAATATTATTGGTTACACTTGAAAATTCATTCGATGATCACGAGAGATGAGTTTTTTAAATCTTAATCGATTATCACCTATTATAACTCTTACCCGGCTTTTAGCTATTTAGATTATACGTTCTAAATGATAAGTAAGGTTTATGTTATAAATTCAGAACCTCCCAACTGTCTAGCTGTAATGCAGCTATATTTTTATGAAAACGGATAATCGTGTTGAAGATCATACCCTTAATTAGTATGAGCGAAACAGCTTGCCTCCTGAATAATTTCTTATACATAGTAACGGAAAGGCTGTTTTGAGTTATCAGCTTCCATGTTGTACTGCTCTTACCTGCGTTATACATAGCACTTACTTGGTACTTACGTTATTAGGGCTTAACTGTAGTTTCATCATGCCTGTGTAAGTAATTCTTATCTGGTTGTCCATAATAGATACCAAACTATACACCAAAGTGATACATAAGTACACTATTTTTTAGCTGAAATGGCATCTATTACAGTGCGAATGTAAATTAGTAATTATATATCTTGAAAATTGTGATAGCGATTTTGATTGTATGAATAAATTGGTGATGCCCATTTTAGTGAATATCCGATGAAAATATTTTTTCTCAAAAAGTGGGACGAATTTGAGTATGTGAAAACACGGCACCATCAAGTTATTTGAGAATCCCCCAAAATAATAACAATTCATCAGAAATGTTATAATGATGAATTGAGACAGAGAAGCATACCTACTATTTAAATGTCCAAAATATTCTTTCACAGAAAAGTGGGTCAAGTTCGAATCTTTTATTTTTATTTGTTCAGTCATTATAGTATATATTGATCTGAATGTTTTGTCCCTCTACATCCAACAGCTATACCGATTTCTTTCAAAGTATTGTCGGCGGAGTTTTTTCGATTCGACGCATTAGACATCCGAATCATGCGCAGCATCCTTAATACACAGAAAGTAAGGTATCTATACCCAGCAAGCAACCCCAAGGGTGCATTATAATTCCTCAACTACATATATTAATAAAATATACATTCCTGACTCAGCTCGTGTTAGGTGTGTGGGTTATTTAAAACGCAACAGCAATGCGAGCGTTAAACTCCTAATAAAATATGAAAATAATAAGGTTAAGGTTCTTGACCTGATCCGAAAGTGTATAATATATAACGTATAACCATTTCATTAGCTCGCTATACTCGGAGAAACCGTCCTCAGAGGCCAAAAATAGATCATGCACATCTTACAATACATTGTTAAAATTGTTAAAATGTTTGAGCGCTTTTTATTACTAACGATTACTAACAAATTTAGTTCTTCGGCGTTATTTCCCCCGCATTAGGAGTTATGTAATATCGGGAATATAAATGAGGAGACTCAATATGGAGCACGTCTATATTCATGGAATGTCGATACAGGAATGAGCTGACTATCACGCCAGCGTGTGACGCCAGAGCATCATGATCCGACCGGCGTAGGGATTCTCAAATACATCACAAGTTACATAATCATTAGTGTTTCCAGAATTGAGGAACACATAATTTTGAAAGTTTGTTGGTGTGACCTGATTATTCTGCGCCACCTTTGTAAGAGTCGTCGTTAACAGACCAGCTTGGAATTATGATGTATTGTAAAAGAAACATTTACGCATCTGGGACTGTCTAGAAGGTGGTTATAATAAATTATGCTCTCGTGTGATTGAGCTGTCACGGATGTTGCATTTCCTCCGTACTACCTGGATATTGTCGTACTCAGACGGGTAGCGTGGTATTCGCCACTTGGGGTTTCTCGAGGCCAGCCTTTGATGCTAATCCCTGGTCATCCTAGCATGAGAGATCCGTCCGTGTGGCCAGAGTCGAGTCTGGGCGTATCCCTTCTCTAGTACCTTCTATTTGTCATTGATAGCCCCTTCGAGGGTTTCAATATTCTGTTTGTCCACCTCAGTATCGGTGACCATTGGAGCCATCTCATTGTTCTCTGTCAAGAATTTCGTGAAAACCTCGCAATCCCTTCCGCAATAGCATTGTGTGTATTTTAAGATGTGCATGATCCATATTTGGCCTCTGAGGGGTTTCTCGGAGTATAGCGAGCTAATGAAATGGTTATACGTTATATATACACTTTCGGATCAGGTCAAGAACCTTATTACTTTTATATTTATTAGGAGGTTTACGCTCACGTTGCTGTTGTTTAATATATGTAGTTGAGGAATTATAATGTACCCTTGGGGCTGCTTGCTGGGTGAAGATACCTTACATTTCTGCGTATTAAAGATGCTGCGCATGATTCGGATGTCTAATGCGTCGAATAAAAAAAACTCCGCCGACAATATTTTGAAAGAAATCGGTATAGCTGTTGGATGTAGAGGGACTGTTGGATTCAGATCAATAATTATATACTATAATGATTGAGCAAATAAAAATAAATTGACGTCATAAGAATGCTCTACATATGGGTGATATTATTATTAACATAAATATACACTTGCTCGAGTGCCCACAATTGTATGATTAAATTTGTATCAGCTGTTCCCATTTAAAAAAGTTAATGTGAAGTTGATGTACCTAACAGAAAAAGGGGCTACTAACTGCTTACGGTTCTTTGTCAAGTCAGTAATGTTAGACAAGAATCAATTCTGACTGGTTTTATTCAAAAGCTTTACAACGGCGGAAATGCATCAACGAACGATATGTTATTAAAGGTTAAGGGCCTGGGCTTAAGTGCTGATTTAAGATACGTACCCCAAATTATTACCATCCTATGCAGCACGGGGCCATCCAGCTAGTACGTAATCAATTGCCCAGTACTGTGGTGTGTGTGTGTGTGTGTGTGTGTGCGTGCGCGCGCTGTAATGAACATTTGGAGTAATTCGATTCCTCATAAACTAATCGCTCGTCCTACTCATGCTCAAATTAGTGGCCTCGAGGGCTTGGTCGGATCCCTTATAGTCCCTCAGTTACCTTCCCCACAATTTGCATCCACCTTCCGAAGTGGGTAAGCACCTAATCACGTGTTGCCCGTGCGATGCGCCAAGATAGGATAATTGGTTGGATACCCTTCTTGAAACACTGGGCGAAGCGAATGCCTCATGTGAACCGAATGACTTTTCCTGATCCTTGCACTATTTAAAGCCCTATATGTAAACTACGGCTTGGTATATTTAGGAAAGGGATTCCGCCGATGTTCTGGTTGGTTATCATGCGACACTATGAATATTCATAGAATGGATATCATAATATACGAAGGTATGGTGGTTGCCAACAAGAAGCTATACGAATCCGGGTGTCTAGCTGGTAAAATATAATGAAGAGATTGGGATCGTCTCACACAGTTCTCAACAGTAAGCTGGTTCTTGGCGTACGGTGAAAAATATTGTTTCTTCTCGAAACATAGCAGAGGAGTGATCAGTGGAGGATTAAAATTGAAGGGTTTGGTATTAGAAATCACTCAGACAATATCTGCGTATATCAGCGTCGAATCATCAAACTGTTTCTCTCCAACACCATATCAACGAGTTAGTAGTACTGGGGGGATTTTATGCGATCTTTCAAAGGTCGGTCCCTCGAGTTCGAGGTTTCAACGACTGAGTAATTGGACATATAGGTATATTTGTGTAAGGTTTCAAAGTTGTTCCTAAATTCGGGTATTTTTTCGAAATAAGTCTGCTGGTTAATAGTGCATTTAATGATCATTAACTGACCAACCTTTGTAGGTAATAAGTACAGCCTGTCCAAGGGAAACTTTTTTTTTAAAGTAGGTTATTGGCCGAAGAACACTTTATTTTAAAGAAAACTCGGCGCTCCGCGCCTCGCCAGGGGGCAAGCCCCCTGGACCCCCGGTTACCTCTATTTACATACTTCGGACGAAATTATAGAAACACAGAATGTGTTTTAGCTCACGCGTTTCACATAAACCCGTCTTCAATCTTCGGTTGAAGGTTACACGATCCTTAGTTCCGTATCATCGGTACTTATATAAAGCTTGCAATCGTGTTGACAATATAAATTATTGAGAATGATCACCTGTGTGTGAACAATTATTATTTAAACAATCACGCTCATACCGCAGCTTGTCGGCCACGCACTCCGCAGTGGTTAACGTAATATGGTTAGGTAAATCGAGAGCTATCCAACGAGTGGTGAACGATTTTTGTACGATGATAACTGGCGAAGTTAAAGTTCCGTAGCAACGAATCGGTTGTACGTGAAAATCATTAGAAATTTTTCATAACAGCGTCCCAGATTTCGTTACGAAATTTCGTTAGGTACCTTTTTTGGTTGGTTAGTCCATGGCTAAAACACATTCTGTGTTAAAAACGCTGCAAATCCCTGCACAACGGTTTATTTTTTTTGTACAGAATACCCTCCTGTTACACATCACAGGTCTCCGTATAGATAACCCTTCTATATAACGTATGTACTATTCTACACATATTATGTAGAACGCGGACCCTCCGTAGGTTAGTACCTAACCCCGTACTCGCTACTAGGTACCTACCTAAACCGTTGTGTAATAATTTACCTGTATAGGTTCCCCTTCTTCGGAGATAGAATAATGAACCGTTGTGTAATAATTTGCCCATCAATAATACTTCAACGTTTGTTCAAGTTGCAAAAGTACCTATTAACAAAATCCAGCCCCTTCTTGGTAGATGAGCCGTTGTGTAATAATTTACCGTTTTGTAATAATTTACCGTGGTGTAATAATTTACCGTTGTGTAATAATTTACCGCTGTGTAATAATTTGCCGTTGTGTAATAATTTGCCATTGTGTAATAATTTACCCATCAATAATACTTCAACCGTTGTTCAAGTTGCAAAAGTACCTATCAACAAAATCCAGCCCCTTCTGGGTAGATGAGCCGTTGTGTAATAATTTACCGTTGTGTATTAATTTGCCACTGTGTAATAATTTACCCATTAATAATACTTCAACAGTTGTTCAAGTTGCAAAAGTACCTATCAACAAAATCCAGCCCCTTCTGGGTAGATCAGCCGTTGTGTAATAATTTACCGTTGTGTAATAATTTACCGCCGTGTCATAATTTGCCATTGTTTAATAATTTACCCATCAATAATACTTCAACGTTTGTTCAAGTTTCACTACCTATCAACAAACTCCAAAAGAGCCATCAATTTTCAAATGAAATAATATCACAGAACAACCAACTCGACTTCATACTCCGCCTATAAAATCAGGTGATCCCTAGCAATGATTTTATCTCCGGCCAATTATTTCCGATTGTCGGCGCGTCTCTGGTTACGAGATTTGGTTTGAATTGTATACAATTTCATTCACACTGGAGTCGAAAATGCCTGTCGGTGCAAACTTCGGGGCCTTACTGTGAACGAACGGCTGGACGTACGATGCTGCGGATGGTCTTAAAAAACTTGCAAGTTCAAGAACTATTTAAAACCGTAAAAATATTTACGTAAAAAAATAGTATAGGCGTTTTGAAAATGTCAACCCCTATATTGAACCCCTTAGAGATGACTCACAGTAACGTCGAGCTTCGAGGACCAACTAGACGCCGAACGGAACCTATAACCCGAATTTCATCAATTTTTTTTCATGGTAACTAAGAAAAGTGGCCCGTACGGCGTACGGCGGACAGACAGAAATATTTTTATTGCAGTTTTGGATTCTACGTACCTTGAAACGTAAACCATCAAATTTTGAGGGGGGTAAGAAATTTTTTTTTTTCATGCTCGATTCCAATGGTTCATTATTGAAAATAATAAACCAAAATGGCTAAAAGGAGCCGAATTTAAAAAGGTCCATAGCTAAATTGATTGGAGTTAAGAAAATTCGTTGATTGAGATAATGGGACATCAAATATCCCGTCCAACTCCACAATCATATTTATTTCATCATGGATGGGGCTATATCTGAACCTTAAAATATAAATATGTTATTTTACAACGATTATTATTCATTCATTACCATTAAATTAAATCTGCTAATTCGAATTTTTCAAGACAGTCATTAAAAATTAATGTGCTTGAAATCCTAGGGCTAATGATATTAATACTAAAATGTGGGAAATATGAAGAGGTGGTATTAAAGTCTTGAAATAAGAAGCCATTTTGCTATTTCGTTACCGTTAGGTTGTTTGACGAATCTTTACTTCTTTTTTTACTCGGATTCCATTTACTTTTCCCTGGTATGGTATTTCACTAACCATGAACATTGTTAAATTAGACTGAAAGGGTAAATAATAATCATGTACTCGTGCGACCGAATGTGTAATTATTTTAAACTTAGTCCGCGGTTATTTAAAAAAACGCTGCAAATCCCTGCACAACGGTTTATTATTTTGTATAGAATACCCTTCTGTTACAGATCACAGCTCTATGTATAGATAACCCGTCTATATAATATAATATGTACTATTCTATGCATATTATGTAGATCGCAGACCCTCCGTAGGTTAGTACCTAACCCCGTACTCGTTACTAGGTACCTACCTAAATCACGAGTTAAATGTTGCTAAAATAATTCTGCCGATGACAAACAGTACCTAACAAAAAGAAACACACATAATGAAGTTCTGAAAAGAAATTGTTGATGAGGAGTGAAAAAAGTTGCAAAAGTACCTACCAACAAACTCCAGCCCCTTCTACGTAGATGGTATAATGAACCGTTGTGTAATAATTTACCGTTGAGTAATGATTTACCGTAGTAATAATTTACCCATCAATAATACTTCAACGTTTGTTCAAGTTTCACTACCTACCAACAAACTCCAAAAGAGCCATCATTTTTCAAATTAAATAATATCACAGAACAACCAACTCGACTTCATACTTCGCCAATATAATCAGGTGATCCCTACCAATGATTGGCCGTATTCACAAATTCCTATTGTGGGCGCGTCTCTGGTTACGAGATTTGGTTTGAATTGCATACAATTTCATTCACACTGGAGTCGAAAATGCCTGTCGGTGCAAACTTCGGGGCCTTACTGTGAACGAACGGCTGGACGTACGATGCTCCGGATGGTCTTAAAAAACTCGCAAGTTCAAGAACTATTTAAAACCGTAAAAATATTTACGTAAAAAAATGGTATAGGCGTTTTGAAAATTTCAACCCCTATTTTGAACCCCTTAGAGATGACTCACAGTAACGTCGAGCTTCGAGGACCAACTAGACCCCGAACGGAACCTATAACCCGAATTTCATCAATTTTTTTTCATGGTAACTAAGAAAAGTGGCCCGTACGGCGTACGGCGGACAGACAGAAATAATATATTTTTATTGCAGTTTTGGATTCTACATACCTTGAAACGTAAACCATCAAATTTTGAGGGGGGGTAAGAAATTTTTTTTTCATGCTCGATTCCAATGGTTCATTATTGAAAATAATAAACCAACAAGAGAAAACGATTGATCGAACCATTTCGGACCATGCCAATGCGCACCATGCCAATTAGACAATTCGAAATGAATTCCAAATCAAAGTCCAATTCAGATTGATGATTATACCAATTTTTACAATTCCAAGTGAATTCCAATTGCAATTAAAGTGCAATTGAAATTGTAATCCAATTGCAATTGAAATCATTTGCTGATTGATTGATTAAATAAATTGATTGATTGATTGATTGAATCGAGCGCGTCCCTGGCGCGTTGTGTAATAATTTACCGTTGTGTAATAATTAGCCGTGGTGTCATAATTTACCGTTGTGTAATAATTCACCGTTGTGTAATAATTTGCCATTGTTTAATAATTTACCCATCAATAATACTTCAACGTTTGTTCAAGTTTCAGAAGTACCTACCAACAAAATCCAATAGTCCATCACTTGTCAAATGAAATAATATCGCAGAACAAACAACTCGACTTCATACAGCCATCCTTGATTATAATCAGATGCTCCGTAGTTATGATATTATCCGGGCCGGAGTTATACCGTTTGATTCACGATCGTGTTGACGAAGCTTTTTGGTGCACACGAACGGCTGGACGTACAGTGCTCCGGGTGGCCTCAAAAAATTGTTTAGCTCAAGACAAATTCAATAACGTAAAAAAAAAACCCTTCAATCGAAATTTTTCGAGATACGGCGTTCTGAAAATTGCAACCCCTATTTTGAACCCCTTAGAGATGACTGACAGTAACGTCGAGCTTCGAGGACCAACTAGACCCCGAACGGAACCTATAACCCGAATTTCATCAATTTTCTTTCATGGTAACTAAGAAAAGTGGCCCGTACGGCGTACGGCGGACAGACAGAAATATTTTTATTGCAGTTTTTGATTCTACATACCTTGAAACGTAAACCATCAAATTTTGAGGGGGGGTAAGAATTTTTGTTTTCTTGTTCGATTCCAATGGTTCATTATTGAAAATAATAAACCAAAAATTGTAGGAAAGACCCTTCTAAAGAAAGAAGTTTTGAGCTAGGGCGTTTTGAAGAGTTCATCCCCTATTTTCAACGACTTGGAGATGGCTGACAGTAACGCCGAGATTCGGTGCCTAACTAGAGCCTGAATGGGATGTGCATGACGAATTTCGTTAGTTTTGGTCCTGTACTTTTAGAGGAATGCTATGACGTCAGACGGACGGACTCATTCGATTTCCGAATTGTACTTAGTAACTTGAAATGTAAAACATGAAACTTTGAAGGGGATTAGACAATTTTTGTATACTCATTTCCAATGGTTCATTATTCATAATAATAATTACCAAAAAGCTATATCTTTAAAACACCCTGTATTAGGTAACTACCAATGTTCAGCCACTTATGGTTTCAGTTTTATAAAATTATTTTGGTTTATCATTTTCCATAATGAACCATTGGAATCGAGCAAGAAAAACAAAATTCTTACCCCCCCTCAAAATTTGGTGGTTTACGTTTCAAGGTATGTAGAATCCAAAACTGCAATACAAATATTTCTGTCTGTCCGCCGTACGGGCCATGTCTTAGTTACCATGAAACAAAATTGATGGAATTCGGGTTATAGGTTCCGTTCGGGGTCTAGTTGGTCCTCGAAGCTCGACGTTACTGTCAGTCATCTCTAAGGGGTTCAAAATAGGGGTTAAAATTTTCAGAACGCTGTAGCTCGAAAACTTCCGATAGAAGGGTATGGTATTTTTTACGTTATTAAATTTGTCTTGAGCTAAACAATTTTTTGAGACCACCCGGAGCATCGTACGTCCGGCGGTTCGTGAGCACCAAAAAGGTTCGTCAACACGATCGTGAATCAAACGGTATAAATCCGGCTGGGATATCATCACTAGGGAGCACCTGATTATAATCAAGGATGGCTGTATGAAGTCGAGTTGTTTGTTCTGCGATATTATTTCATTTGACAAGTGATGGACTATTGGATTTTGTTGGTAGGTACTTGTGAAACTTGAACAAACATTGAAGTATTATTGATGGGTAAATTATTACACAATGGCCAATTATTACACAACGGCTCATCTACCGTGAAGGGGCTGGATTTTGTTGATAGGTACTTTTGCAACTTGAACAACCGTTGAAGTATTATTGATCGGTAAATTATTACACAAAGATTCATCATTCTATCTCCGTAGAAGGGGAATCTATACAGGTAAATTATTACACAACGGTAGGTAGGTACCTAGTAACGAGTACGGGGTTAGGTACGAACCTACGGAAGGTCCGCGATCTACGTAATATACGTAGAATATTACATTATGTTATATAGAAGGGTTATCTATACGGAGACCTGTGATCTGTAACAGGAGGGTATTCTGTACAGAATAATAAACCGTTTTGCAGGGATTTGAAGCGTTTTTACTTAAAATTAGAATTTAGAATTTAGTAAACTAACTATTTCTACGACGGACTTTGAATAGGTTTTGATGGAGACGCAGTGCGTAACTATTTAAAAACTTTGGAAAATGGTTGAAAATGTATTTTTTCTCCTTTTATAATAAAGAATGTCAAAATTCGCGGGATTTCAGAGAATTTCTCTAGTGTAAAATAGGCTTTCCCACAGATAGGTCCTACCTATAGAAGCAGTGCCTCTCACAGTCGGTGTCCTTCGTCCTTCCGCTCTCCCTCCACCGTAACGATCTCCGCCCCCGGCGCCCAAGGTGTAACTTGACACACTCAACACTGGAGTTGCTTTTCTGTAGTTTGTTCGGGACGTCTTGGTCTAACTGATTCATTCCCCTTGTATCCATCTCACCATCTCGGCTTCGGGTTGCGTGTCTGTGCCAAGTGAATTTTCCTCTGGACCACACAGTAGCTGTCGCAGGTAGAGACGTACGTGAGGAGAAACTAGAAAGATAAGAAAGAAAATGTAATTTACCACTTAAAAGAACCGGTCATAGGCAGGAAACTTCTATCCATTGGGAATCACGGCAAACACGTACACAATTACTCCAGTTTTTGGGGGCATAACATTCACTTCGAAAATAACATGATTGCTAAAATGTCAAAGCGAGACTTTAAACATTACGATATACCTCTACTATAGAGCTCTAGATACTTATACCCAATACTCGTCGTACGGATTGATGGTTTCAACCAATTATGAAACTGAATGTTTTGGATGTCACTAATTTCGTCTCGACATTCAGTCCAAATCGTGCTTTGTATATAGGGAACGCAATTTTTTGAAGGGCGACAAACAATTAAATTAATGAGCTAGATAGGTAACTGCTGATTCATTTTGCTTCCAGGTCTACCTGGTAAGCGGGAGCCGTGTGATCACTTTTGGGGGGACAAATATTTTTGTCCACTAGCTAGAATTAGGAGGGTAAATTCGAATAGTTTTCGCACAGTTACATTCGTCTACTCATGCGCAAACGTGGAATCCTTGCCACACGCAAACATCCGGATCTCTGTTTTTTAATGGTATCCAGAGTTCATTCGTTTGATTCAAATATTATTTGTTTGATTCAAATATCATAAATTGAAAACAAAATATAAATATAAATACATATAAAAAGCTCATTCATTTTTGGAAGTATCGAAGTAGGCAATCCATTGATGAATCTGTGGGTTCTGTAATTGTACGAATCTGACTAATCCCGTACCAGTCCTTCATAGGCGTTTAGTGTACCTCGATACGTACCTACATCTCCTGTATAGTTTTGTTCCCAAGTGTACCAAAGTAGCTGAAGCTTTGTTTTCACTTTTGAAAGGACATACATTTTTCGTCTTCAAAATAAAAAATGCAACTTATTGTACAACGGCTGGGGGGCCGATGTGTCCGAGCGAACTAGAGCGTCCGATCTTTGTATCTTCATTATAATTATAAAGATAAAAGTTCGCGGCGTCTCTGGTTCTCGTCTCAGGCGGGCACCAATACAAACGTTAAGATAAGAATACATTGGCTATTCGTACATTGAAATTTAAGTTTTACATTTTGTTTGTTTTTCAATTCATAATGAGAATGCAAGGTCCCATTGTCACAGGATGTACGCGTGTACTTGCGATCGTCACGAGCTGGAGAGTGCCTGATAGGAGGACAATAAGCGACCCCCCCTTCGGCTCTCGCGGCCCAGAAAAAAGAATAATATGTACGTATACTTATTCGATTGGATTGCATAAATTGCACACTGAAGGACTAGTGCATAGGAGCCCATGCGTAACAGAGCGTAAATGAGAAACAATCCTCACGACTGTGTAATCACAGGGCAATTCACTGCAATCACCATTCAGCTAGATTGACATAATCGATTAGCTTGAGTAAAACACATTACCTTGCGATGTCAACGAGCAATTTGCGGTGCATAGTTCCACCAGTGATGGAATATGCGATTTTCAATGTACACGTTGGTAATGAATTGGCCAATCAGCCAACCATATTAGTTGAATTGAGTCAAACATTACAACCACGGAGCAGGGCCGTGGAGAGAAAATCTGGGCCCGGGGACAAAAAGCTTCCGCCCCCCTCCCCCCCCCCCCAAAAAAAGAAAAAAGTTTTTTAAATTGTTAACAGCTACTCAATTTTTTTTTTCACTTCTTAGCAAGTTCCTAGAATACCCAAAAACCTCCGTAACCATATACCATAAATAAGCCATTTTGAGAGGGGGTAAAAATCAGTGGAAGGAGGATGGATTGTAGAAAATGAGGAATGATCTAGTTCTTAGATTTATATATACCGGCTGTTCGGTTTAAGAAGGACGAAACTTCAGGGATCAATTTTACGAATAATTTCCAACAAAAAGTGTCTCATAGAGTTTTTTCTGTAACCCCTTGTTTCCGAGAGTTTACATGGCGAATCAAAATTTGCGGATACCGTTAGAAAGAGCGTTAAATTTTCTTTCAGATTCAACCATCAAATTTTCTCTAAAGTCAAGAAAAACAAGCGTGTTTTGAACCCAAACTACAATTTTTGTCATTTTTCATCTTTCTTGGCGAATTTCACCGGTATTTTCCAACAATATCGGCTACTGAAAAACTGATGGGCTTCACGTTAAAAACATCCACGTTTAATAAGCTTTCCAACAGTATTATGCAATTTTATTTTTAACGCCGTTGTTAAAAGAGAAATCAGTGATTGAATCCGAAAAAACGTGGGCAGGGAGGGCATTCCCACATATTTCGTGATCCCAGTTAGTGAGGAAACGTGGAGTTTTCACGATTAGGATGGGTTAAATATCAAGTAAGAAGTGAAAATTGAAAAATAATCTCTTTTTTCCTTCACATAAAAAAATAAATAAATAGAAATAACTTCTTTCTACAAGATTTTACATTTTATAACTTTTTTCTACGACATTTTAACTTGTTACAGAAACAGTTCAAAATGCCCTCCGCCTTGTTTTTCTTGACTTCAGAGAAAAATTGATGGTTGAATCTGAAAGAAAATTTAACGCACTTTATAACGGTATCCTCAAATTTTGATTCACCATGTAATTTGAGGGAATTACGATCATTTTAGCGAGATAAGGTCGAAAACACGAAAAAATATTAGAAGTGAAAAAACTCGAAAACAAGGGGTTACAGAAAAAACTCTATGAGACACTTTTTGTTGGAAATTAGTTGTAGAATCGATCCCTGAAGTTTCGTCGTTCTTAAACCTAACCCCCGGTATATTCAATTCCAAAACCGAAGTAAAATGAAGCAAAAGAGCTTTTAAAACTTTAGACTATGATAGAAATGGGTTGGGTTACTTGGCGGCTATCAGTTTGTAGGTAACCTTACTGGTTGGTGAAAAAGGGAAAGCCCATGCGAAGAAAAGAAAATAGTGGGGAAGGTGGCGGGGAAAGAAGTTAGTGGAACTCCTACTGCTAACTTGTTTTCTTGGTGTACTAGCAGAATACGCACAAAACACAGTGTTTTGTGAAGTCACCTACTGATTTGCCCTCTATTTTCATACTCCCTCTCCCCTTACGCCTTTTTGGTTTATTATTTTCAATAATGAACCATTGGAATCGAGCATGAAAAAAAAATTCTAATCCCCCCTCAAAATTTGATGGTTTACATTTCAAGGTATGTAGAACCCAAAAATGCAATAAAAATTTTTCTGTCTGTACGCCGTACTGGCCACTATTTTTAGTTACCATGAAACAATATTGATGAAATTCGTCATCTCTAAGGGGTTCAAAATAGGGGTTGAAAATTTCAGAACGCCGTATCTCGAAAACTTTAGATAGAAGGGTATGGTTTTTTTTACGTTATTAAATTTGTCTTGAGCTAAATAATTTTTTTGAGACCACCCGGAGCATTGTACGACCAGCCGTTCGTGTGCACCAAAAAGCTTCGTCAACACGATCGTGAATCAAACGGTATAAATTTGGCTGGGATATCATCACTAGGGAGCAGCTGATTATAATCAAGGATGGCTGTATGAAGTCGAGTTGGTTGTTCTGTGATATTATTTCATTTGATAAGTGATGGACCATTGGATTTTGTTGGTAGGTACTTGTGAAACTTGAACAAACGTTGAAGTATTATTGATGGGTAAATTATTACACAGTGGTAAATTATTACGAAACGGCAAATTATTACGCAACGGTAAATTATTACATAACGGTAAATTATTACACAACGGTATATTATTACACAACGGCTCATATACCAAGAAGGGGCTGGATTTTGTTGATAGGTAGGTACTTTTGCAACTTGAACAACCGTTGAAGTATTATTGATGGGCAAGCTATTACACAACGGTTCATTATAGGTATTGACTACAGAAAACAGTGATCTACGCAGCAGGGGCACTACCCATCAACAATTCTCCTTTAGAACTTCATTATTTGCGTTCCTTTTTGCCATTTTAGTTACTGATATTCATCGGCTGTATAATTTTAGCAACATTTAAATCGTGATTTAGGTAGGTACCTAGTAACGAGTACGGGGTTAGGTACTAACCTACGGAGGGTCTGCGTTTCGCATAATATGTATAGCGTATTACATATCATATTCTATAGACGTGTTATCTATACAGAGAGCTGTGATCTGTAACAGAAGGCTGGGCATGGGGGTAATGTCCTCAGTGCCCTCCTCCCCCCCCCCCCCCATCAACGTTAACAATCTACCTTCGTAGATTGATGAAGACTCGAGCTATATTTAGCTGAGAAACACTTTCGTGAAGTGGCAGGCAGGTTCCTCTTATCTATGTTATCACTACATTATACTGAAAGGACGGACTGTATGATCAAGGAAAATATCCTCAGAATTGGTTTTGCTTAGTTTAGATTTAGATCTAAACAAAGATCCCCGTAATCATAAGTCACTTGCTAACATATCGGTTGTCAGCAAGCAGGCAGGCAAGAGGTCATTAAAATTCGTGCAAGGAGGTTCAGTACCATTTTGGATGTATTGAGCAAATTAATATTGTGGAGAGCCAGGAAAGCCCTAAATCGAGTACTGGAGCCGGCACGGATTAAAGTTTCATTTATTCATGAAGCATAACGTTTGTTCAAGTTACGAAAGTACCCATCAACTAAATCCGAAAGAGCCGTCATTCTTCAAATGAAATAATATTTCCGAACAACAAACTCCATTTCATACAGCCTGCGTGATTGTAATCATGTGTTTCCTGGCAATATTATCTGAGCCGGATCGTTCAAGATCATGTTGACGAATCTTTTCGGTGCAAACGAACGGCCGGACGTACAATGCTCCGGGAGGTCTCAAAAAATGCTTTAGTTCGAGATCAATTTGAAAACGTAAAAAAAACCATACCCTTCTATTAAAAGTTTTTGAGCAACGGCATTCGGGAAATTTCAACCCCTATTTTTCACCCCTTAATGCTTCCCCCATTTTTTCACTTTTTTCCACTTTTATAATGCTTTCCACTTTTTTCCATTTTTATAATGCTTCCACTTTTTCCCCTATTTTTTCCACCCCTATTTTTCACCCCTGACCGTAATGCCGAGCTTCGCGGACCAACTAGACCCAAATGGGACCCACAAACAATTTCGGTACGGCGGATAGTACGACAGACGGACAGACATTTTTTCATTCCATTTTCGGATTCTACGTACCTTGATACGGAAACTTCAAAGTTTGAGGTGGTGGTGGGAGGGGGGGGGGGGGTTAATGCTCGATTCCAAAGGTTTGTTACCTATTGAAAATAATGAAACAAAATTAATGTCTTTATTTTTCCCGTATGCGTTCGTATAACATTCATTATATATTGCGATGAAACTTCGGTGAATTGTTGGCCACGAAGGTTTCTGCATGTTTTTTCTTTTTTTTCCTCCAACATAAAAAGTGGTAGGATACCTATATTTTGTGAAAATCCACCCCCGCGAAGATTCATGAGCATGACTAAAACTACCCCCCCCCCCCCTCCATCCTCGAAATTTGATGGTTTCCGTTTCATGTTACGTATAATCCGAAAACGGAGTACGGAGTTTCTGTCCGTCCGCCTTACTACGCACTTTCCTTAGTAAAAAAGAACCAGAATTCATGAAATTTGGTTCGTAGGTCCCATTTAGTTTCTACTTGGCCCGCGAAGCTTCGTTACTGCCAGTCACCTCTAAGGGGTGAAAAATAGGTGTAGACATTTTCAGAACGCCGTAACTCGAAAACTTTCAGTAGAAGGGTATGGTTGTACTTAACGTTTTTAAATTGATCTCGAACTCGAGAATTTTTCTTTGGGCCACCCGGAGCATTGAACGTCCCGCCATTCGTTTGCACCGAAAAGCTTCTTCATCATGATCGTGAATTAAACGGTATAAAATCGGACCAGATATCATTGCTAGGGAGTCAGGCATGGCTGTATGAAATCGAGTTGGTTTTTCTGTGGGAATATTTAATTTGAAGAATGATGGCTCGCTTGAATTTCGTTAATAGGTACTTTCGTAACTTGAACAAACGTCATGCGTCATGAATAACAACAAAATAATCAACGATAATTGTTGAATCCACTGAATGCTTATGAAACTATAATTCCCGGGCCGGCTGTTTACTCGATTTTTGACTTCCATCGGGGGAGCAGGAGGGTAGGTGTTGACTTTGGAAAACAGTGATCTTCGCAGAAGGGGCAGCTGTAGGTAAATAATAAACCGTTGTGTAATAATTCGCAGCGTTTTCCCATTCAAATAACAAAGTAAAATTTTCGCCTGTGTTGCGAAAACAAAAATCTTTGGTGCAAATAATTAATAGAACCAGTTTACAATATTTGGCGCAAGAGTATTAAAAAAAAAAACGCTGCAAAGTCCTTGTATCTTCTTTCATGCGTAATAATCGAAATAGCTATTTCGGATGGTTTCCATTAATTTTGGCCCCTAAAACAGAAATTAGGAACGCTCCTTTTTTTTTTTTTTTTTTTTTTTTTTAACTACCTTTGATCATTGGTAGTGCCATTTAATCGTCTCGATCCACGTGTTCACCCTTTTTCCAGTGTTATTTTACAAACTGATGGTGATTTCAGACGATTTCCCAGGTTTTTCACTAATAAAAAATCAATTTTAGGAGCTGAACATTTGGTAGAACTCAATTTTCCACTCTTTGGTCAAAATCGACTTCATATTCGGTCTTATCGTCCCTAAAAACATGGAAAACGATATCTCAGAAGCTCATGTTACCAACATGTTGCTAAAACGCAAAAAGTACCTATTTTTACACACATTTTCACTCATAACATCCCTGGGTATATTCCGATCGGGTAGAAAAGTTTCGGGACACAACTACGGCCCAAATGGAGCATGTGTGCGAAAGAACGACTTTTTTAGACCGAAAATGAAGCCGGTACACGTGATACGTGATACATTTTTAAGTTATTAAATTTGTCTTGAGCTAAACAATTTTATGAGACCACCCGGAGCATTGTGCGTCCAGCCGTACCCGTGCGTAACGTTGAAGTATTATTGATGGGTAAATTATTAGCAATGGTAAATTATTACACAACGGCAAATTATTGCACAACGGTAAATTATTACGTAACGGTAAAATATTACACAACGGTAACTTATTATACACAACGGCAAATTATTACACAACGATTCCTACCAAGAAGGGGAACAATTGGTGTTGATAGTGAAAATCCAATTGCCCTTTCAGAAATCTTGAAAGTAGTCGTCAAAAATGTAGCTGATTCTAACTGGTGAAGTATGAGGGCCTAAAATCCAGTAGGATCTCACATTCAAGGTGGTTCAAGGTGGTCGCTCCAAGCGACATCCAGTAGGTATTGTGTGAGTTGCTCAAATCTGTACATAATGATATCTTCTCCTTGGATGGCTGACTTTTGGTTTATTATTCTCTGAATAATACACCTATGTAATCGCTCAGCAAAAAATTTTTATAACCCCCCCTCAAACTTTTTTCTTTTCCGTTTCAAGGTGCGTAGATTCAAAAAATGCAATGTCCGTCCGCCGTCCGCCGTCCGCCGTATCACGTGTACAGGCTTCATTTTCGGTCTAAAAAAGTCGTTCTTTCGCACACATGCTCTATTTGGGCCCTAGTTGTGTCCCGAAACTTTTCAGCCCGATCGGAATATAGCCAGGGGTGTTGTGAGTGAAAATGTGTGTAAAAATAGGTACTTTTTGCGTTTTAGCAACATGTTGGTAACATGAGCTTTTGAGGTATCGTTTTCCATGTTTTTGGGGACGAGAAGATCGAATATGAGGTCGATTTTGGCCAAGGAGTGGACAATTGAGGTTGTACCAGATGTTCAGCTCCCAAAATTGATTTTTTATGAGGCAAAAACCTGCGAAATCGTCTGAAATCACCATCAATTTGTAGAATAGCACTAGGAAAAGTTTCAACACGTAGATCAAGACGATTAGGTGGCACTACCAATGATCATGGATAATTTGAAAAAAAAAAAAGATCGTACCTATCTAATTTGTGTTTTGGGGGCCAAAATTGGTGGAAACCATCAGAAATAGCTATTTCAATTATTTCACATGAAACAAAAAATAAATGTAGGTACAGCCAACATTTCTGTAGAATAATAAACCCCATGTGACAAGGACTTTGCAGCGTTTTTACTACCAGTTCACTGTTTGTTTTTGCGAAATAAGTATGTATTCATCCAGTTGCTGAAAAGCCGTTTTTTATGGTTTCTGCTCTTACGCACTAAAACACTTAAATCCGTTTGTATGAAAATGGATTTATCTTTGTTTGTCCTGTATGCGTTCCTTTACCGTTCATCCGAGTGCGATGAAACTTTGGTGAGTTGTTGTGTGCCCACGAAAGTTTCTGAATTAGTAGAAATATTTTAATCCCTGGCGCGCGAGTTTTTCACACATCTTGTGTGGCTTCTGTGGGTGGCATTGCAACGCATGCAGGGTATGGCTAGTATATTACAGAACTAATGAAGGACTAAGTGACCCCTACTTTATATTCGTTACAATTGGACAGACAATGCCATTCAGAACATCGTTTTCCAGAAGTATTTTTCCGTTCGACGATCCCATGTGCACCTAAAGATGAGTTACGCGTGTTTGGTGATGTTATCCTAATAATTGATACTTCCTTGGCCTAGTAAAACTGAGTCTTATGCAATGGAGCGTGCCGTGCGTGGCGCGGCTCTGAAGGAATATCAGCCAGTGTTCATATTATGTTACTGGCTGGATGAAACTTGTGTATTAGATAATTTGAGTTAAGGTGCTGACAACATCCAAAAGTCTCCTAATAAGGTGGAGAAATAATATATTTACCCGATGTGTATGTTACCTTTATAGTTCGTACTTCGTATTACCTGTTAGTAATAAAACGCTGCAAAGTCCTTGTCACATGGGTTTATTATTCTATTGGACATACCTACTAAAATGTTGGCTGTTCATTTATTGTTTCCTTCATGTGAAATAATTGAAATAGCTATTTCTGAAGTTTTCCACCAATTCTGGCCCCCAAAACACGAATTAGGTACGCTCCTTTTGGTTTATTATTCTGTGAATAATACACCTATGTAATCGCTCAGCAAAAAATTTTTATAACACCCCCTCAAAATTTGTTCTTTTCCGTTTCAAGGTGCGTAGATTCCAAAAATGCAATGTCCGTCCGCCGTACGCCGTCCGCCGTCCGCCGTATCACGTGTACCGGCTTCATTTTCGGTCTAAAAAAATCGTTCTTTCGCACACATGCTCCATTTGGGCCCTAGTTGTGTCCCGAAACTTTTCAGCCCGATCGGAATATACCCAGGGGTGTTATGAGTGAAAATGTGTATAAAAATAGGTACTTTTTGCGTTTTAGCAACATGTTGGTAACATGAGGTTTTGAGGTATCCTTTTCCATGTTTTTGGGGACGAGAAGACCGAATATGAAGTCGATTTTGACCAAAGACGCGGAAATTGAGGTTTTACCAAAGGTTCAGCTCCCAAAATGGTTTTTTATGAGTCAAAAACCTGGAAAACTGTCTGAAATCACCATCAATGTGTATAATAACATTAGAAAATGTGTAAACATGTGAATCAAGACCATTAAATGGCACTAGCAATGATCAAAGATGGTCTGGAAAAAAAAAAGCGTACCTATTTCATGTTTTGGGGGCCAAAATTGGTGGAAATCATCATAAGTAGCTATTTCAATCATTCCACATGAAAGAAACAATAAATTTAACAGCCAACAAGAATCTCTAGAACTCCAATAGAATAATAAACCCATGTGACAAGGACTTTGCAGCGTTTTTTTTTTTTTCAAATTATCTTTGATCATTGATAGTGCCAATTAATCGTCTTGATCCACGTGTTAACACTTTTTCTAGTGGTATTGTACGAATTGATGGTAATTTTAGACGATTTCCCAGGTTTTTGACTCATAAAAAATCAATTTTGGGAGCTGAACATTTGGTAGAACCTCAATTTTCCACTCTTTGGTCAAAATCGACTTCATATTCGGTCTAATCGTCCCCAAAAACATGGAAAACGATACCTCAAAAGCTCACTTTACTAATATGTTACTAAAACACAAAAAGTACCTATTTTTATACACATTTTCACTCATAACACCCCTGGGTATATTCCGATCGGGCTGCAAAGTTTCGGGACACAACTAGGACCCAAATGGAGCATGTGTGCGAACGAGCGACTTTTTTAGACCAAAAATGAAGCCGGTACACGAGATACGGCGTATGGCGGACGGCGTACGGCGGACGGCGTACGGCGGACGGCGTACGGCGGACGGACATTGCATTTTTGGAATCTACACACCTTGAAACGGAAAAGAAAAAATTTAGAGGGGGGTGTAATACATTTTTTTTGCTGAGCGAATACATAGGTGTATTATTCACAGAATAATAAACCAAAAACAAGTGAAATCCCACCATCAGAAAACCGTGGAGAGTTGTTTGGTTGCACTTCCTGCACATGGCCACATGAAATTGCACTAACGTTGTAGTAAACGAATAGCTAATTGCCTTACACTAAATTGTACCTTCTTTACCAGTCACCAACCTGGTAACAGAAAACAAGTACCAAACTGGTCCTGAGGCACAACAACCTGGCGCTGTGATCAGCATTTTTCTTTTAAACAAACGTAAAACTTTGAAATTATGCGGGCTCGGATAATGTTGTTGTTTTGTCTTCGAGTCCAAAGAAAGGGTTTGTTGGTAGGTACTTTTAGATAAGGCTGGAGGATGTAATCAAATAGGGTACCTACTTGTTGCTCAGTGCTTAGAAAAAACTCCGGGTCTATTCGTATCGCATAGATGATCCGAAACTTAAGTAGTCGGAAATGTCGTGCACTCAACACAGCGATACAGTTACCAACTACTTCATGTGGTCGCAAAGTGTGGGGTTTTTTTGGGTTTTTTTTTTGGTGAACAGCGGTGTGGCATACATACCTTTGGTTTGTGATTTGGGTTGTCATGGTTGCTTAAATTGTTGCTTAAATTATACTTTGAGGAAGCGTTCGGGAAGGCTTGGTACCTAGATACATGAGTAGGTATGGTTTGGTAGATGAATGGTGGTGGGTAGGTATGCTTTTTCAAGGAGTATGAACATTTTGTGATTATTTGAAGTGCTTCAGTGTTGATAGTAGTCCGTAAATAATATTTATTTATTTAGTAAATAGCGGTACCTGTAATACCCGCTGGTCCAACTGGGAATAATAAAAGATAAAAAAAAGTTAGAGGTCAAATAAAAAATATTGACAGTTCATGATGAGGTTTCGAGGAACACGAATGACTTCCAAACGCCATAAATTGGGGATTATTACAAATTAAGTCGTGTCGTCTAGCTTGAAGGTTAACAACGTAGTACGGAACTAACCAAAGTAAAACACCCGTTATTCTGATGAGTGCGAACCACAGTCACTGAGTAGAAAATATGTATTTTTTGTTCCCCTCCCTTTTCCAGACAGGATCTACTTGTCCTGGAGCAGAGTTTCGTGGTGCATCAAATAACGCTTGGGGGACAAGACATTTAGACGTAGCTGTACAAAGTGAGATATTGCGGTGGGGGACGTAGTGTGGTGTTGGGATGGCAAGCTGCCAAGTACGAGAAAGAAAAAGAAAAATAGTTGTTTCGGCTAGAACCATTGCCTGACTCTCAAATTGTTAATGCAATATTGCCCTCTCAGTTCCTTCTTGTAGTATTGCATCATAACATTTTCCCAGTGTATCGCACAAATATAGTTCCATGCATCAAAGAACATATCTAATACGTACCCGTTCTGCGTGCATCACAGAATTTCTCGTACCGTAAGATCCTGAATTAATTGGGTCGTTTTTGCGGTGGACACACACACACATGCACAACAGAAATAGCCTATCTACTGTAACTCTCCATTTCGGCCACCCCCCCCCCCGAACCTGATCATTTTTGAAGTTGCGATGGGCCCGCGACATATTCCCAAATTTTCAATAATTTTGGATGATTTATTTAGCCGTGAACAACAAACGTGTATCCGACAACAAATAAGTAAAATAGTATCTATCAGCAAAATCTAAAATAACAGTCTTTCCTCCTCACCTGTTCCAGGTGACTGAAAAAACCCTCATGTTCGGAATTAATTTAAAAAGTCATGAAAACCCCTTAAGATTTCCATTGAAAGTTTTCAAGTTCCGTTGTTTTGAAAATTTCATCCCCATTTTTCACCCTTTGGAAATGACTGACAGTAACGCCGAGTTTCGAGGACCAACAAGACCCCAAATAGGGCCTACAGACCAGATTTAATTAATTTTGGTTCATGGTAAGTGAGGGAAGTACCTATTACGGCTACACCGGACGTCCAGCCTCTTTTATTCCATTTTTGGATTCTCCGTACCTTGAAACGGTTTTGAGGTGGATGGCTATTTAAAAAAAAAGTGTTTCGTGCAAGATTCTAAAGTTTCATTATTGAAAAAAAAGTAAAACAAGAAATATAATTTCTGACCTATGAACATTATATTTGTAATGAGAACATGAATTTACTATTTCATCCCAATACCGTGATGTCTAGCTCTAAGCAAACCAAGGTGGGTCGGTCATTGCATTGATTCAAAGATTCCGTGTCGTGTTACTGGTTTTGTTATCTTTGAAGATCATAACGTGGTCTATGAATTTATGTAGGTTTTCATTTTGTAGGTCATTCAGGTGTTCATTTACGACAGAACCGATACCTAAATTCACTTAGATTGAAGAGAACAGACCTTAATGAATTTCGACGGCTATCAGTTACTGCATCCTGACATAATCGACGAGTTGTTTATTTATGTTCGTAATCAAAATTGCCGTATGTGTGCGTAATAAACAGTCATACTAAAATATGGTTTTTTCACATGCTTGGATATTCACAGTTCTATATGTGTGGGGTACATGTAAAGGTATTAAATGCGAACATGATGTTTTGGGGCATGGTTTTGGGCTTTGTTTGAATACAAAAACGCTGCAAATTATTACACAACGGTTTATTATTTACCTGTATATATGCTCCTTCTGCGTAGATCACTGTTTTCTTTGGTCAGTACCTACCCTTGAGCTCCCCCCCACGAAAGACACACAAGGAATCACAGTTACATAAAAATGCGCGGGATTCAATAGTTCAATAATTAATTAATTATAGTTATTCATGAAGCATAAGGTAAATAATAAACCTGCGCAATAAACTGTCATGTGATAATTTTCCTGTATAGATGCCCCTTCTGCGTAGACCACAGTTTTCTGTGGTCAATACCTGCCCTCGTGCTCCCCCCAGGAAAGTCCTAAATCGAGCAATGGAGCCGGTCGCGGAATTGCAGTTTCATAAAAATGTGCGGGATTTAATAATTTAGTCATCAATAAATTACTTGTTGTTATTCATGAAGCATAACGTTTGTTCTAGATGCTAAAGTGCCCATCAACAAAATCCAAAAGAGCCATCATTCTTCAAATGGAATAATATCACAGAACAGCGAACTCGACTTCATACAGCCATCCGTGATTATAATCAGGTATTACCTAGCACTGATATCTGGGCCGGATTTGTACTTTCCTTCCCGATCATGTTGACGAAGCTTTTCAGTGCATACGAACGGTTGGACGTACAATGCTCCGGGTGGTCTTAAAAAATACTCAAGTTCGAGATCAATTTGAAAACGTAAAAAAACCATACCGTTCTATTAAAAGTTTCTGAGCGACGGCATTTGGGAAATTTCAACCCCTATTTTTGCACTTTTTTCCACTTTTATAATGCTTTCCACTTTTATAATGCTTCCACTTTTTTCCCCTATTTTTTCACCCCTTTTTTCACCCCTGACAGTAATGCCGAGTTTCGCGGATCAACTAGACCCCAAACGGGACCTACACACCAAATTTCATTAATTCTGATTCATGGAAACTAAGAAAAGTGCGAAGTGCAGCGGACGGACAGAATTTTTTATTCCATATTTGGATTCTACATACCTTGAAACGGAAACCATCAAATTTTGAAGTGGTGGAGGGGAGGGGTAATTTTTTCTTTATTTTTTTCATGCTCGATTCCAAAGGTTAATTATTATTGAAAATAATAAACCAAAATACTCGTTACGCAACGCAATGTCATGAGGATCACATATTATGCCATTATTTTCTGAACATAATTGGTTTAACAACGAACCATCACATATTCAGATTAATTGTTGATATGGGTTATAACACCCATCTTTAGTAACTAATAGTAACTACGAAGGTTGTTACTATTATTTACTTTGTTAGTAGTATTGAAGAATAGAAGTTTTAACTTTAGGATGGCGGACATCGGACCGATCGATGAAACAAGTGTCCACCTCGGGTCAGTTGCTGATTATGTTTAATTTATTTTCCGGTCAGTTCATCACGAACGTGCCCTATCTAAAGGGAGAACACCTATAGCTGTTCTAAATATAGTACAGTCATGCATGTTTCCGCCAGATATAATCATTGGTGAAATTATATTATGCTTATCTGCTCCTATACCTACAGCGCAAATTACTATGAGGGGTGAGATAAGCTCGTCTTTAACTATGACGGCTAGCTTTATTTGTCCCATACCTATAGAACCAGTAGTTTATAACTGAAAACACCCATTGTATTCCCAATTTCAGCTTTACGTTATGCCCTTCTTATGATGAAACCAAATGCCTACCAGCAAACAATCTTCAGGAAAGGCCGTTCACAGTAAGGCCATAAAGCTCGAACCGAAAATTGTCATGAGTGTGAATCGTAGGGTGTACATAACTCAAGCTCAGATATAATTGATAAGGAACAGAGGATTTATACGTATGGTTTTATGAAATCGAATTTGTTGTTCCGTGATATAATTACATTCGAAGAAAGATGGTTGGTTATTTTTGATTTTGGATTCGAACGATTGAGAGTCGACTCTTCTATTATGGACTGGACAAAACTATATTTAGCTTGGTTTATACAGAAAAAATCTGTTTCGAAATTATTATAATAATAAGTATTATTCTGGAATAAACACGAAACTTGGTTCCATCTTCCTTAATAAAGAAAAAAATAAGAGTGGGTTAATTTTCTCTGAGCTCCCCTGTTCCCTTCCAAGTAAGATCCTGCAGTAATATACATACCAAGAGTAGTGCTTACTTATGATCTTAACAAAGATATTGTCTGTACAGGAAAAAGTAAACCGATGTAGACGATCTTGCATCGTTTTTCAGAGTGAAGTGAATAGGACGGTTGAAGATTCCAAAAACGTTCGCCTTTGCTTTTCATGACACACCGCCGCGCGCCGTCTTGAGCTCCTGTGAGTATTAAGCAAGATGCCGAAACTTATTTTTAACGACATAACGAGCTTTCTACTACCAATTCCTAAGACGTGAAGCCTGATGTAAGTTCTTAATGAGTGGCACCGCGCCTAGCACAACTCATATATACCTACATCTCTTGCGCCTCCCAGGATGTCGCTCTTTCATCCGGTAATTTTTTTTCTGTTTTATCTGATCCCCTCTAGAAGCCTTTTTCTAAGTCAAAACTCGTACAGCTTAAATTGCTAGTTGATTGAAGACTTAATTAATCAACAAAAAATGCCGGCTAGAAAACGTGAATAAAAACAACCTGATTTAGTGGTCCTAGAATACACAAGTGGTGAAATACTGGCCCAGTTAGGATGAGAACATTAATTTAAACCTGTCAATAAGCATTGACTATATTAATAGTGCCCGGATTTTCGTCACAAAATAGCCATATTACGTCGTAAAATTCGAAATAGATATGACATAGTTTATTCTAAAATTGTTTGAAAATTGTTAAATATTCCTTTTCGTAGCGAGGTTTACCAAACATGAGCATCCGATCCGACTTAAGACGAAAATCACTCAAAAACTTTTATGATAGTAAATGAATTAAAAAAACGCTGACAATAATTATTACTCATTAACGATTTATTTTATTTTCCTATACAGCCACCTCTTCTGCGTAGATCACTGGATTAGTTTAAGACCCTGATTTATTAGGGTATTTTTGTCGGGGAAAACCTGCCTACTCACGCATGCAAAAACAGATTCGAAAAAGATGCCACCAGAGTAGATAAACTGAATTTCAACTCGATTTCATGCAGCCATGCGTGGTTTATAAAAAGCTTTTCCTTCAGTGATTTCTTGGCTGGATGTATAGGTACCTACCGCATCATCATTTTCATTCACAATCATTTAACCAAACCAACTTCAGGGCTTTACTGTGAACGAACGTCTGGATGTGCTCCGAGTGGTATTCGAAAAAAAAATCCTGATGTTCGGAATCAATTTAAAAAGTTCTAGTCATGCAGCATGCGGGCTATTGTGTAAAAAGATTATATAGCGAGAAACCGTACCACTTTTCGTAAAATTATATAATTTAACCTGACCCTTCAGGTTTTTGCGATGGGACCCCCCGCCGAAAAACGACAGGAAAATGTGAGACCAAATAGTGAGACCAAATAGTGAGACCAAATAGTGAGACGAAAGTAGCGCGTATTTTAACAATGATTTTCACTTACAACCGAGTAGTTGCTAGGGAAATGAAAATTCTTTCATTTTCATCGGACAAAAATCGTTTTCCATTCGTTGGAAAGCTCTTGATTTATCACGAATGTATTTCGTATTTGTTCTTGGTATTTACATCCTAGTTTCATAATATAACTATATAAATGAATGTTGTAAGTGGATAGTAAACAATGACGCTTGTTTGGTTGTCACTTGGTTGTAGTAAACTACGCGGCTAAAGCATGTTTTTGGTTTATTATTTTCAATAATGAACCATTGGAATCGAGCATGAAAAAAAAAATTCTTACCCCCCCTCAAAATTTGATGGTTTATGTTTCAAGGTATGTAGAATCCAAAACTGCAATAAAAATATTTCTGTCTGTCCGCCGTACGCCGTACGCCGTACGCCGTACGGGCCACTTTTCTTAGTTACCATGAAAGAAAATTGATGAAATTCGAGTTATAGGTTCCGTTCGCTGTCTAGTTGGTCCTCGAAGCTCGACGTTACTGTGAGTCATCTCTAAGGGGTTCAAAATAGGGGTTGAAATTTTCAAAACGCCTATACCATTTTTTTACGTGAATATTTTTACGGTTTTAAATAGTTCTTGAACTTGCGAGTTTTTTAAGACCATCCGGAGCATCGTACGTCCAGCCGTTCGTTCACAGTAAGGCCCCGAAGTTTGCACCGACAGGCATTTTCGACTCCAGTGTGAATGAAATTGTATACAATTCAAACCAAATCTCGTAACCAGAGACGCGCCCACAATAGGAAATTTGGCGGAGATGAAATCATTGGTAGGGATCACCTGATTATATTGTCGGAGTATGAAGTCGAGTTGGTTGTTTTGTGATATTATTTCATTTGAAAAATGATGGCTCTTTTGGAGTTGTTGGTAGGTAGTGAAACTTGAACAAACGTTGAAGTATTATTGATGGGTAAATTATTACTACGGTAAATCATTACTCAACGGTAAATTATTACACAACGGTTCATTATACCATCTACGTAGAAGGGGCTGGAGTTTGTTGGTAGGTACTTTCGCAACTTTTTTCACTCCTCATCAACAATTTCTTTTCAGAACTTCATTATGTGTGTTTCTTTTTGTTAGGTAGGTACTGTTTGTCATCGGCAGAATTATTTTAGCAACATTTAACTCGTGATTTAGGTAGGTACCTAGTAACGAGTACGGGGTTAGGTACTAACCTACGGAGGGTCTGCGATCTACATAATATGTATAGAATAGTACATATCATATTATATAGACGGGTTATCTATACAGAGAGCTGTGATCTGTAACGGAAGGGTATTCTATACAAAATAATAAACCGTTGTGCAGGGATTTGCAGCGTTTTTTAACCTGACCTACCTAATTATACAAAGCGGTTTACTCGATCAATATAACGTTAGCAATAGTAGTTGGGTACCTACATAATAATACGTATTTATAAAGTGATACTTATATTTTTACTGAAAAACAAAAAAGGTGGAGTCTAGTATGAGCCGCGCGTGAAGTAAGGTAAGAAACTGCCGATCTTATATAATACAGCGAGGGGGACAAAAACCTGAAGGGTCAGGTACACCACATTTTAGCCGTCAGGCTTTAAGCGGAAGTCATCCGGGGGTGCAGGGGGCGAAGCCCCCGCCGAGGCGCGCAGCGCCGAGTTTTTCGTAATTATTTTAACAATTTTTACCGATTTTTGACCCTTGAAAAGTGAAATTTGATCCACTCTTTTTTAAGAAAAATGTTTTTATCATCAAAATAGTCCCTTCTTCGTGAATCACCATCCCACACAGTCAGATGAATTATTATTGATTTTAGCCCTTGATACCAATTTTTGATCCCAAAAATCCTAATCCATACCACTTCCAGTGATTTGATATCAATTGTTCGCGATTTTAGTACTTTTTACCAATTTTTACCCCTAAAAACTCAAATTAGGCCCCCCTTAGAATTTTTGGCAATTGCTCATCTTCGAACTCATCCTTTTGTTTGGTAATACGAACATTATGGCGAAATTTGGAATTTGTATCATGTACCGAAGGTCAAATATCGTCTGCAGTGACACAAATAAATAGGTAACTAAACATAATATCATATATACCTAATATACATATAAACTTTTGTTAAAATCTAGGGATGAATTCAGGATTCTCTGAAACAGATTTTCCTGGAAACTAATTTCAAAAATTTTGAAAATGTCAACCCATTGCAATAGCTTCATTTTCTTTGAAAATTTGTTTAAAAAAAATTGCAAGTGTTCGAGCTACGGAAAATGTCATCCCTTATTTTTCATCCCTTAGAGATGACGCATAGTAACGCCGAGCTTTGAGGACCAACTCGAACCATGGTAGCTAAGGAAAGTGCTGCGTTGGTGGACGGACAGGACTTTGTTTAGTCCGTATCCGGAGTCTGCGTTCCTGTCTGGAGAAGCACGTATTCAAATTGTGTGCGTGGGGAGGAGGTGGGGGGACTGGTTTTCATACTCGATCCCAGAGGTTCATTATTGAAAATAATAAACCAAAAGTTCCAGTTAGCAGCATAATTCGACCTATTGGTGGTAATGAGCAAATTTCCGAAGTCGTGTATTGAACTACCATGTTCTTCTCCATATTGAAATTCATTAATATTTTGTCGAGTGTTTTGTAGATTTTCGTTAAAATGTTGGTAATGGCTAACAAAATTATTAATTGTTCTAAGATGAGCAATAATATATCCGAAAACAAAAATTGGGTCAAATTTTGGTTTTGAATATTCACTCATATGGTGAATATTTAAAAACCGTACTCCAAAGTTAGTACGTATGAGTTGAGACCACTTTCTATGTTTGTGGAGAAAGGATAAAATGCAAGCGTGCATTTCAGAGGGAATTTCTCGTTTGCATTCGTTTTAGAGGATTAGATAAATGAAAGAGCGTGGGTTGATCTCTGCGTTTATACATCAAATAGGTAGGTTTTTGATGAATGAGTGATGGATAAAGATAATCGTGGAAATCCTTTTCATTATGCTCATCTACATTTCACGTATTGTGTGGGTGTGGGGGGTCGGTGGCGTAGTAGTTAAAGCACGTGTAATTTGTTGTATTGCTGTTTCCCAGAGATCTTGTTCCCGCATGATAAGTTCGCCAAGCAAAGGGTAGATTCGTATTCAAACGTAATAGCTACTTTTCTAATGGGTTGGAGCAAAATTCTGTTGTGAAAATACAGAGAGGGTCAGAGGGATGTCAATTACGACTCCATAAATTAACTTTCCCGGACACTCACCGCAAAAGGTACAGATAAGCCTTTCCCTGGTAAAGCCGGCTTCACTCAAATATATCTTTGCAAAGCTTTTGCAATACTCACTTGTGTGATGAGTTACTTGTACGAAATTTCATGAAATGAAATAGTTTCTAATAACTCACTAACTGTTTCTAACTCACTCCTACGTCGTTCGTTTATTTAATCATTAATATGAATCAATTGAAGTGACCAAGAAACCAAGCATTTGTTGGATACTGTGATCGATTTACTGGAAGGAATCATCAGAATGTCTAAGCAGAATATTAAAAAGAAGTAAAGCGTCACACATTTTTCTGAAGAACCTTGAGGCTGAGAAAGCATTCAGCAATCGAATCGGATACAGTGACATCCTGTTTTTTACCATTTCGGATACTGTGATAAAATAAATACAATAAATAATTGATTTACCTACTGTAGGTAGGTTTCATGAGTGTAGGGATTCATTCATACCAAAGTTCCACTAATGTTTACGAAACATAGGTACATCCTTTGTGAAATCCTTTATCATTTAGGTTAGCAGCTGAAGTGATGGAAAATAGCCAAAGAAAAGTTTTTTCAGATACTAAGCTCAGAATTCCATCCTGTACCAGATAGTTTTTCTCCGCATTCGAAATCCTTGTAAAATTCGGATCGCAACAGGTTACACCGAGGCAATGTTTTGGATCGATAAAACGCATTCCTTATCATGGGATTGCACTCGTTGAAGGTCGGGTGGAGCGGTACTCTGCACACATGAGGTGATAACTCCGCCAAAGGAAGACTGATTAATAGCTTCAAATATTTGAGAACACCGATATCATGTTCATTGCTTTCGCGAATAGAGAAAAAAATCAGTCATGCAGCATGACTTAATGAGCGAATTTTCAAAGAAATATTCGAATTAATGGCTATGGTTTTGAATAAAGGAAAACTTCGGTCTAAAATTTGGTTTTCTATGTATATTCTCTTCGTATTTATTTTAATTTGTACGTTTTGTCCATCCTGATTCTACCGTTTGTTTATTACGTAATTGTACTAAGTGCTTATTTATTTGATCGCTGTGGGTAAATTCAAGGAGTTGTACTAATCGTTTGCCTCCCCCTTTTTTGCTTCGAACTCTCGTCTTCAATTAATACTTCTCACATTTTTCAATCTGACCACTCTAAGGGGGTGGGGGTAAGAGTTTAAAGATTATCCTAGTTTTGGGTAATTTTTGCGCACTTTAAATGCTCTAATTTAAGAACGGATTTAGATATCTAAAATCCGATTTCACTATCGTGTTCAGCGTGCAAAAACCTTTAAAATGAGGGGTCACTTGTTAGAAAATAACATTTTGGGGATTTTTGGGTAATTTTTGCGCACTTTAAATGCTCTAATTTGAGAACGGATCAAGATATCTAAAATCCGATTCCACCATCGTGTTCAGCGTGCAAAAACCTTTAAAATGAGGGGTCACTTGTTAGAAAATAACATTTTGGGGATTTTTAGGTAATTTTTGCGCACTTTAAATGCTCTAATTTGAGAACGGATCAAGATATCTAAAATCCGATTCCACCATCGTGTTCAGCGTGCAAAAACCTTTAAAATGAGGGGTCACTTGTTGGAAAATAACATTTTGGGGATTTTTGGGTAATTTTTGCGCACTTTAAATGCGCCAAAACCCTCCTTAGAGTAGGCCAATTTCGCCCATCTTCGAACTTAGCCTTTCGATTGCCAAGATAGATTTTTTGTGCAAATTTGAGCTGTTTATCTCAATTCTATCGAGAGTTATCGTCTGGAGTGACACATATATAAATAAATATATATATAAATATATATATATATACATATAAAAAAGTGTTAAATTTCAGGAATCGTTTTAGAATGGTCTGAAACGGATTTCTATGAAGAAAATTTCCAAAAATTTATATTATTTAAATTTCGAAGCCATTGCAATAGCTTCATTTTCTTTGAAAATTCGCTAAAAGGTTGCGAAACTTCCTAATTCACTTACTTTGTCGGGTGACTGGGTTGATAGATGTTGCAAATATAATAGATAATGTCCAATTATTCCGAAAAATGTTTACAATGCCACACAACATTGTAAAAATCAATTTTATAGTGTAGAAATAGGCTGCAATCAACTTATTTGTAGCTTGACCCAGGGCCGAACGGGGGGGGGGGGGCGGGGGGCAAAATTCCCAGGGCCCGGGCCCTATTTGTACGGTTATTGTGCTAACTAAAAATTTCCCTTTTATAAATGAGCTCAATTGCTTCCTTAATAAATAAGGGTAGAACAGTACCTCCAGCACTCCTGTTTATAAATTATAAAATTGGTGTGGGGAGGGGCCCGATGAGAATTTATCCCCGGGGCCCTTCCCAGCTCTGGGCGGCCCTGGCTCGACCGTAATGATGACCGTGTCCTCGAGCATCCTATTTTCACGTTACGGATGTGGAAGTTGGTGTAACGGGTGTTGAATGTTGATAATTAAGTGGTCGTTATCGATTAAATAACTAACTAGTTATGTAAACCAAAACGCGCCCTGTACTTTGTGTTGGTTCATATTCAGAATATCTACCACCACCATCACCCCGCACCAGGTGCTTTCAAATTACACAGCAGGTCTCAACCACAGATGTATAGATGTATAGATGTATACGTTGAATGGTATACATGCGTATGATGCCTCAACTAGATCGTCACATACAAGGCCCCAACCATTCGCGATACTGAAAATGAAATTTTACGTAATACTTGTAATAAGAATCTAGAAGGGATTTTGATGCTTTGAAAAAAGAGGCAACTTCCATATTCAAGATGTCTGTTCAGGTAGAAACCGGTAGAATACCTGGATGCTTCATTCAGAAGCACTGAACAACGCATCCCGCTGCCTTCCTCGCCGCGTTACAACACAATTTTTAATCAACTAACCCCACCTCGAGCATAGGAATAGGCCCTAATCAAAAGAAACTAGGTCGGGGATGCCCCGCTCCCCGCCCGGCGCTGGTTACCCAAAACTAGCTCCGCCACGGCTTATTATCCGTCATTATCCCGCTCTCTATGGAGGCGAAGATTTATTTTTCGTCGGGCCATATTTGTTTTGACAAAATGAACTATAATTGCTTCATAACTACTCAAGGACCAAATAACGAATGAAGTCCATAGGTAGGTACCTATCTTTACTTTGTTCTGCCTACTTCATTTAATGCATTACGAACCAGATAACCAAACAGGATAATGAACGTTCAGCACATGTATCTTCAGCTCCAAAAAAAGGCGATATTGGCAAGCCACGAAAAGGTTAATGCTGACCTGTGCATTAACTACTTATCATTAGGCAATTTCAGTGTGATTCAGAATTTTACTTTCTTGAGTTCGGAATCGGATATTAGCACCCTTCAAACATCTAACTGCTAATTTCCGAGCTCATAACTCCGTGCATCTTGGCCAAGGAAAAAAATAATTTTGTAGGAAACCGGACAGTTTTCGGTGTTACCCCTTTTACTGCTACATAAAATTCCCTGTTTTTTAAAATTTAAATATGAAGAAAATTTTATTGTTAAGAAACATTACAGTTTTGCCGTACGTAACTATTATATATATAAAGCTCGTTCTTACATAAATATCGATATTTTCCAAGGTTGTTGCACACAAAAACACAAAGCGCTAAAAATTATTACACAACGGTTTATTATTTTCAGTAGGTCACGGTTTTCTGTGGCCAATACCCACCCTCGTGCAAAGCACTAATAAATCGATACTGGAGCCAGCCAGGAGATTATAGTTCCATAAATATGCGGCGGATTCAAGAATTCTACCCAACTATTATTTGTTGTTGTGCATTATATTTTGTTCAAGTTACAAAAGTACCTATCTATCAAAATCCAAAATAACCATCTTTCTTCAAATGGAATAATCAATCAGTCAATCACATGTTTATTTGAAATAACGTAAATACATTTTACAATAAATGGAAAGATCAAGATGTGATACCGCTATGGTAAAAACCGTCAGCGGGAGTTCCATTAACACAGATACATCTTATTTCATTATATTTATATATGTTTACACATTTTTTTCTATGGATGCCAAATATTAAATTAATAATTTTGTTATTGTACCTTATCTTATTATATTCTATCTTATTTTATAATAGCTGTTTACTTTTTCTTTTTTTTTACAGTTCTTATTGTGTAAAGTTAGGTATTGTAATTAAATTCGGCGATGAGATCCTCTCTGTAACGCCAGGCGACTTTATAGTAGGAGCACAGTCTGTTGAGACCAGCCTTTCCAAAATAAATTTTTCTTTAATACCCTAGGATTGGGCAGTGTGCTATAAAGTGCTCTGTCGTTTCATTCACGCCTCGGTTACACAGAGCACAAAGGTAAGTCCTATCCTCCTCCCGCGGCTTCCACTTTACGTTCAGCAATTCCCCCCGGCACTTCATGAAATCTCAGCCTCTATCAAGGAACAGGTCGACAGGTAATCCTCGGTATCGTCCAACTGCTGGTAGAGAAGATGTTACTGGGCACTGTCGGGTCTGAGTCGGGTCTGAACTCCAAGTGACGCTCCCGCTCCTGCCGAATCAGCCCTTCCGCAAATCCTCGAAACCGGAGAGGCTCAAAATCAAATGGAATAATATCACGGAACAACCAACTAGATTCCATAAACGCTGCAAATTATCACACAACGGTTTATTGTTTACCTGTATAGATGACTCTTCTGCGTAGATCACTGTTTTCTGTGGTCAATACCTACCCCCGTGCTTCCACCATGAGATCCCTAAATCGAGTGCTGGAGCTGGCCGGGGAATCACATTTCAAAAAAAAAAAAAAAAAAAAAGCGGTGGATTCAAGAATTTTATCATTAATTGTTTGTTGTTATTCATGATGCATAACATTATTTTGTTCAAATTAAAAACAGTAGGTAACTATCAACGAAATCCAGAATAACCATCATTCTTCAAATGAAATAGTATCTCGGAACAACGAACTCGATTTCATACACAGCCACACGTGATTATAATCAGGTGCTCCCTAGCAGTGATATCCGGGTTGGATGTATATCGTTTGATTCACGATCATATTGACGAAGCTTTTCGGTGAGAACGAACGGCTGGACGTACAATGCTCCGGGTGGTCTCAAAAAATGCTCAAGTTCGAGATCAATTTGAAAACGTAAAAAAAACCATACCGTTCTATTGAAAATTTTTCAGCAACGGCGTTCGAGAAATTTCAACCCCTATTTTTCACCCCTTAGAGATGACTGCCAGTAATGCCGAGCTTCGCGGACTAACTAGACCTCAAATGGGACCTAAAAACCAAATTTTATTAATTTTGGTTCATGGTAAATAACTAAGGAAAGTACGGTGTGCGGCGGACGGACAGTCATTTTTTATTCCATTTTCGGATTCTACATACCTTGAAACGGAAACCATCAAACTTTGTGGGGGGGGGGGGGGGGGGATTTTCTGTTCTTGCTCGATTCCAAAAGCCATGCATGATTATAATCATCTGCTCCCTAGCAATGATATCTGAAATGATATTATACCGTTTCATTCACACTCAGGTTGACAAAGCCTTTTTGATGCAATTTTCTGGGCCTTACGGTGAACGAACGGCTGGACGTACTATGCTCCGGGTGGTCTCAAAAAATTTGCCAATTCCAGATCTGCCTACCTAAAAACGTTAAAAAACATACCCTTCCATCGAAAGTTTCCTAGATAACGGCGTCCTGGAAGTTTCAGTCTCTATTTTTCACCCCTTAGAGAAGTGACAGTAACGTCGAGCTTCGCGGACCATGTTGACCCCAAATGGGACCTACATACCGAATTTCATTAATTTATTTTGGTTCATGGTAACTTTAATGAAAAACAAAGTAAGGCGGACGGACTGCTGTATTCAATTTTCGGGTTTTACGTACCTTGAAATGGAAACCAACCAATTTTGAGGAGAGGCATTTTTGTCATGCTCGATTCCGAAGGTTCATTATTGAAAATAATTTAAACCAAAACTGAATTAGATTGTTAAAAGAACCGTCAAAAGAGGATATAAGTTGCGGCCTGGCCTTTGGCCCCAATTTGTTTCACTACACACAGACGGAGATACCTAACTTCTGACAGGTGCTCCAAGATACAAATGAACGCATGGAATTTATTTGGTTAGCCCAGATTCCGTCGGCTGACCACACAGACTGGACCAGTCACCGCATAGGTAATTATGTGAAATCGACACGTTTTCGATAGGATATATACCTCATCTGTTAGTATCTGTTATCGCAATCCCTCTCCCTTGGTTGTCTCCTCTTTACCCGTTAAATCTAGGTTTCCCTTTCATTCTTGCTTTATCCGTAACATCATTACCTATCTATCTGTTAATTTTCCCCCCTAGTTTCTTGAACATACAAAATTCTCGTACCACTGTAAGTCTCAAAATTATTAATTTTCTGAATACTTCTCATTAATAAAATAATGCATGCGACAGATGAGGTATGTAATTAGCTTGTAAACCTGTATTGATCGACGGAGATTGCTATCAACGATGATCAAGAAAATGAGAAGAACACTGTAGAAAGAAGGAAATCGCAGTTGAGATATCCTCTTCAAATACACTGAGCGAATTCGATCCACGCTATTCCAGTTCAGAGCTATTAAATCTGGGTGTCCGTTGTTTTCTCTCCTTTTAATGGAATAACGTGGAATGTCCAAATTAAGTGAAATGGCGTCACTTCAACCCAACTCATTCGAGCTACGATTTCCTTCTAAAGATTGGAAATGCGCTGGTAAAGATAACCTCTTTACCTCCGCGGACTAAGGGAAACTGTGTGGGCGGAGTTTGCCCCAGGCCCTCTACGGTTTCTGACCAGATAGTTCGATAAGATTACTTTTGATCTCTTTCTTCGTAAACAGGTGCTTGTATTGTTGAAGTGTATACCTACCTATCTATGGAAAATATACTATTATAATATTCTGTTATAATTATTGATTGCCTGAAGTGAATGTCAAAACATGTTAGTGCATCAGTTGCTCACACTAAGTTTCCTAAGTTTGTTGCCAAACTAGACTAGCAAATTACTGATTTGCGAAAAAAATCACGATCAGCTGCGCCCTGGGCATAGCAAATTATGTTGACACCTCATGAAAAACTGCGGATTTGTTGAAATGGTTCGACATCGGTTTTCCATATTGATTTGGATTGGGAACGAGATCTTCATTTTAGGTCACCAGTTTCAGTAAACCGATGTAAAAGAAGACTCAGGTAAACGGAGTAAGCATATCTAGAAATTGGTAGTCTTCGCATTCAATCAAAATTCGGATCAAGTTGAGTTTAGATCTGGGAGGTGATTGGAATCAAAGGTGGAGAATCTGTCGAAGGTTACTTCGTTAAACGGATTGGTTATATCCCTCCCCCCCCCCCCCCCCCAGAAACTCTGTTATAAAAATTTACCCGGCAACAAAACCTCCTCAGCCGGAAAAAAGGTTGATATCCATTTTGCCCACCAAATAGAATAGAATAGAATAGAATAAAGTTTATTCACAAATGATTTTACAATGACATAAGACAAATGAGTAACAAATACAATGGTACTTAGGCGCTAAACATTTAATTGATTCTGCCTAACGATAGGCTATGCCCGTGTTGTTAGGCAATCAGTTGCCAATTGCATAGTATTCTATCAACCATCGATAAAAATTCAAAACTCAACTGTTCAATAAAAGCTTGAGTTACATGATCACAAAGTTACAAGAAGTTACATGATCAACAGCATACACCCGCCAACATTTTTATTTATCACAGGTATATACTGCCGATTAAGCTATCAATCCCTCCCATTCCTCTCCTGACTATCCATGATAAAATTTCAGTTTTGTAATTAGATCTCGTGTAGTTCATAGGAGATTTCATGTTAGTGCTTATACTCCTGTGGATTATGTATATTACGTAAGATGGACTATGAGTAGTAAGAACCAGCCGGGGTCTAGGGGGAACAATATTTCCTGCAGACACAAAGCGTGTAAAGTAAATAGGTGTCCTTGTATCGTTTATAATGTTTGGGTGTTTGTGATAAAATAATAGCGAAATCTTCACATAGAGTTGACGAATATTGAAGACCTTTACCAGGTCAAAAACCTCCTCAGTTGGGGTTCGACGAGGAAGAGACATCATAGTTTTTAGAATAGATTTTTGTTTCAAATATAGTTTGTTTATATGAGTGGTAAAAGTACCACCCCAAGCTAATATTCCATACTGAATTACAGGCTGACACATGCTATAATACACTAGTTTAAGTTCCTCCTTAGGTAAAATTTTTCTTATGTTATAGAAGATATAGGAAAACTTTTTAATTTTATTACAACAGTAGTCTATATGGGGGCGCCATGACAACTCTTGATCTATTATAACACCTAGATATTTATGGTAATTTACCATATCAATAGTCTCTCGAGAATATACTCCAAGAAGACTGCTGTCCCTTTGTACTTCCAATATTAACTTCCTATCATAAATGTCAGCTTTGTTACTACCAAACACAATTAGCTTCGTTTTTTTAGTGTTGAGTGTCAGATAATTTCCATAAAACCAGTCATTTAAAAGTTTCATTGATATGGATGCTTGGGTAAATGTTTCCTCCCACGTATCGCCTTCCACCACCAACGCTGTGTCATCAGCAAATAAGTAGAGTTTGGATTTGTACATTCTTAGCTGCACAATGTCATTGATATATATTAGGAAGAGAAGTGGTCCTAGAGTGCTTCCTTGAATAACACCGAAATCATTATTCAGCTCATCACTCATACAATCACCTATTGAAACAACTTGTCTACGATTCGTAAAGTAGCTTTTAAACCATTGTAAACTGGAGTCTAAGATACCTACCTCCTTCATTTTCTCGAATAGAGGTTGCCTATGTATGGCATCAAATGCTTTGGCAATATCTAACATAATAAGGGCTCCTTTCTTTTTTTGTTCTCGAATGTCATAAAGATCGGAGGTTAGGGCATAAAGAGCTTCCTCCACTCCAGCGCTTTTCCTAAACCCGAATTGTCTAGAATTGAGCACCTTATTACGTTCTAAAAATGCATAAATAAATGATCTTTAACATGTTTCTCAAGTATCTTTGATAGAGAGCTTAGCATTGATATAGGTCGGTAGTTGCCTTCATCACTCACATCACCGCCCTTGTACAAGGGGATGACTTTTGCTGCCTTAAAACATTCGGGGAATACAGACATGGAGATACTCAAATTAAAGACATGAAGTATTGGGGATTTCAGGAATTTATAATATCTTTTTATTGTACTGAGTTGGATCGCATCTAGACCAGGAGCTGAACTTCCTTTCTTGGTTTTCAAAATATTCTCCAGATCTGACTCGGACATCAAAGGGACTACAAATATGTTTAGTGGCGGATGGCAGGACTGATTTTTTATGTTTCCATTGGATTTTTTCAGGATGCTTGAGGTCAGTCTTGAACCAATTTGAGTAAAAAAGGTATTGAGCAAATTACAGGCAGTTTTTTGAGCTATGTTTGTTTGGAGTTTATTCTTATTAATCAAAAACTTTACCAATGGACACACTGAATCCTTACTGCTTGTCCCAGCAATTGCAGTCTTGATAACATCCCATGTTTTTTTCGGGTTTCCTTCCGCACTTTCTATTTGATTCGAAAAAAATGATGTCTTAGCTTTCCGTATTATTTCCTTCACTAGGTTCCTAAATTTAACATATCGCTCCTTGAGGAGGGAATTATTTTTTTAACGCTCTGCTTTTTTTCTGAGAAGTTCACGGGTCCGGAGTATCAGTTCGCCGTACCGCTGCCCGCCAAACAACGTCGAAAGAATTTTCAAGGTTTGGGGGGGAAGGAATAGGTTCTCGCATACTGGTATCCAGCAGAGGAGGAAGGAACAGGTTTCTATATGCACATCCACGAGCGAGGTGCGAAGCACCGAGCATGCTACTTTGGCGGGCAAAATGGATATTAATCCTTTTTGCGGCTTTTTGCAATGATGTAGTACCTAAACATTTTTTCCCAGTAAGTACCTAAACATTTTCTCAGCAGGTACCTACTTACTACCTGTCTACTCAGTACTGCATACTTTGTACCTACTCAGTACTATCTAATTACTACCTGCGTACTCAGTACTACCAACTTAGTATTGAATTAGTAGGTACCTACTCAGCACTGCCTACTCAATACTTCCTACTCAATACTACTACTTAGTACCTACTCAGTATTGCCTGCTTAGTACCTGCTCAATACTACATATTTAGTAACTGCTCAGTCCTACCTTCTTAGTACCTGCTCGGTACTAATACTTAGTACCTACTCAGTACTACCTACTTAGTACCTACTCAATACTACATACTTAGCACCTACTCAATACTATCTACTTAGTACCTACGCAGTATTAGGTTCCTCCTTAGTAACTACTCAGTGCTAGGTAGTTACTTGCTTAGTACCTATACTTAGTACCTACACTGAGAAAAAAACTTCGGTTAAAGTTTCAGAATTTGAACGGTTAGTGCAAAAAAACGGTCAGATTTCGTGTAGTAACCGTATATACGTTAACAGAACGAGACGGCTAACGTCTAAAATGCAGCCCCCGGCACTGGTTTGACCGTTCAATACGGTTGGGTTGACCGTTAAATACGGTTGGATGAGTCGGTAAATGCATTAACCGTGTTTTTGGAGACGGTCATTGATGAAATCTTTCCCGACAAAATGGTTTAGCGTATAGGTTAGGAATTTTTACTCGTTTTATAGTCGGTTGTTCAGCAACCTAACCGTCTTATATAACGGAAATATGGTATTTAACCGTATACCAGTACGGTTAGTGCATCTGAAAATCTGTAACAGTATAGTACACGGTTGGTTCAGGCAGTGTAATACGGTTGATGAGCCTGCATTGACAGTCTAGTGAAGGCGGTTGGCGGCGCCTTTAACCGTCCATGACGGTTACTACCAGTAACGAATTCCGTTGTAACCGTTTTTGTCGGTCGATAGTTGTTGCAACCGCCTAACGGACACTGTCAAAGTAATTTCATTAACCGTCTTGTAAATTTGAAATAACAGTCTTCGTATCGGTCAAAGAAACATTAGTTGTTTACGACGGTCAATGAATGTTCCAACCGCCTACCTAACACTGTCAAATTAATTTCCTTAACCGCCTTGTACCATTTGAAACAGCAGTGTTGGAATCGGTTGCAGCTACCGTACAGCCTACATTGTATTGTTTGGCGGTCGATGTATGTTCCAACCGCCTACCTAACACTGTCAATGTATTTCCATTAACCGCCGTGTAAATTTGTGAAACAACGAGTGATTTGGTGTAGTGAAGTCAACACTTCACCAATTTAATCCCTATGCTACGCACTTCCAGGTAGGGCTTGAGAAGGGAAGGGCTTCTCTCCCACAAGCAAGCAATTTAAAAGCCACGGATACTGCTACATCCTGCTCTAGCAGTATTGATTGACCCTATTGAGGTCAGTTGAAGTGTGGTTTCACAGTATGCAGGGGTATGCAGTATGTAGCAGTAACCGCCTCCGAGGCGGTTATTGCAGATGTTGGAGGCAGCAACCGCTTCCAACATCTGCAATAACCGCCTCCGTTATTGCTAATGTAGGTATGTTTTAGCAGCATCGGAGGCGGTTACTGTAACCGCTTACTGCAACCGCCTCCAATACTGTTGGAGCACATTTTAACCGACTTCATACGGTCGATGAATACTGCTAGGCGGTCACTGCAACCGCCTCCAAACGGTTACTTTTACAGTATCAAGGTAGGTTTGACAGTATGGTAGGCGGTCAATGCAACCGACTCTAGACGGTTACTTCAACCTTATCAAGCTAGGTTTGACAGTATGGTAGGCGGTCAATGCAACCGCCTCCAAATAGTTACTTCAACCGTATCAAGCTATGGTAGACGGTCAATGCAACCGACTCTAGACGGTTACTTCAACCGTTTAACAGTATCGGAGGCGGTCACTGCAACCGCCTCCAAACGGTTACTTAAATATCGTAGGCGGTTACTGCAACCGCCTCCAAACGGTTACTTAAATATCGTAGGCGGTCACTGCAACCGCCTCAAAACGGTTACTGCAACCGCCCCACACACTGTCAAACCATGCTTTAGCAGTATCAGAGGCGGTTGCAGTAGCCGTCTCCGATACTGTTGGATCATGTGCTTTAACCGACTAAAAGGCGGTTGCAGTAGCCGTCTCCGATACTGTTGGATCATGTGCTTTAACCGACTAAAAGGCGGTTGCTAATTTTTAACCGTCTCAATGCAACAACCGTCTTCAGCAGTAACCGTAGCGTCATTAGGGGCGGTTATGCATTAACCGTCTTTTGGGGGGCGGCAAATGCAGTAACCGTCTTTTTTGAGACGGTCAACGTTAACCGTATACACACGGTTGCTAATGTTTAGCCGTGTGATACGGTTGGATTTGACCGTCTTTTTGGCTAAAATTTCTCTCAGTGTACTGCATACCTAGTAATTATTCCGTACTACCTACCTAAAATATCTATTCGGTACCACTTATTACCTACTCAGTACTACCTACTCAATAATACCTACTAAGTACTATCTGCTTATTACCTACTCAATATTAGGTTCCTTCTTATTAACTACTCAGTGCTAGGTAGTTACCTGCTTAATACCTATACTCAGTACCTACTACCTACCTAGTGCTTACTCCATCCTACCTACCTAGTACCTATTCGGTACTACTTATTACCTTCTCAGTGCTACCTAATTAGCATCTACTTAGTGCCTACTCAATACTACCTACTCAGCACTATCTATTTAGTTCCTGCTTAGTACCTGTACTCAGAACTGCCTACTTGTACCTACGTAGTGGCTACTTCATTTTTTGGCGGAAAGACTTTTACATCGGGGGGGGGGGGGGGGGGGTGCTATCACATCTTTTTGGATTGATTGGGGAAGTCAACATTTTTTCCCCAGTATCTACGAAAACAAAAATTTCTCAGTACCCTTACCTAAAATTTTTCAAAAATTTGAGGGTTGGGGATACGTGCGTCCATCGAAAAATTAAATCTAGCGATGAGGCAAGTTAACATATCCATGTTAAAACACACAATAAGCGGTAATGCTAAACGTGAATGTGAGACAGGTTAAATGGGAAGTACTAGAGAGGGACCTTTAGAACCGAGATGAGAGGTCTTTCAAAAGCGTGTCTGTGATGAATTTAAAATTCTCATCACGGTGGCGTGGAAGGTGAGTGAGTGAATTTAGGTAAAGGAGAGAGAAGGAGGAAAAGTCGCAGGCGGCTGTAATCAACCGAACATCTACGACTTTGGAGGAGAGAGAGGTGGATGAGGGAATTTCACCTAGGCGGCTGTAGTCAACCGTTCATCTAGGTGAAGGAGAGGAAAGGAGAGGTCCCTTGTCTAGGCGGCTGTATTCAACCGATCATCTAGACAAGGAGGAGGAGGAGAGAGGAGAGAGGAGGTGAAATTCCCAGGCGGCTGTATTCAACCGATCATCTGGGAGGTAAGGTAAGAGAGAGAAGAGAGAGCTGGTTAGAGGAAGTGTCGAATGAAGCTTGAGCGCCAGGATCCGGGGTTTTATAGTACTTGGGGGCCTCTCCCTCCAGCTCCTTGCTGGGAGCTGGTAGTGGGGCCCCAGGTTGAGTAACCCTGGGTTCTGTCGCCTGTCCCCACTCATATCTTTATTTACGGAGCTTTAGTTTGGCGTTTGGATATTGGTGAGAACTTAATATGATAGGAGTGTTCCCGGGAGGGACTCACGACAGAGGTCCCCCCAGTTTGAACCAATATTGGTGCTGAAGGCGCAAGATGACAGGAGCTGAGGGCTACGGCAAACAAGAGGTGGTCGCTGAAGGCGCAAAATGACAGGAGCTGAGGGCTACGGCAAACAAGAGGAGGAGCTGAAGGCGCAAAGTGACAGGGGCTGAGGGCCGATGCAAACAGAGGTTGAGCTGAAGGCGGTCCTTAAAAACTAGTAGTAACATGGTAGATTATAAGTAAGTAGGTAGAACATAGGTAGGTAACATAAGGTAGAACATAGGTAAGTAAGCAGGTAGAACATAGGTAGGTAACATAAGGTAGAATATAAGGTAGATGATGAGGTAGGCAATATAAGGTAGAATAAGTAGGATGAGATGGCGAGAGTATGTACAGTGCAGTGGTCAGGATCCCTAAACATGTGGCATTTAGGGAAGTGATCGGCAAGGGCGAGATGAGGAAGATGAACAATATTTACAATGAGATGGAGTATGTACAGAGGATGAATGAGTATTTACAGTTGGCGGATGATTATTTACAGATGACGGGTGAGTATGTACAAAAGATGAAGTAGTATATACAGAAAATACAGAGGTATGTACAAACATTTGGTCACGCTGTGGGAGGCGGTTGCGAGGATCCGCCGGTTCCTGGGTGTGGTGTGGCGAGTGGTTGTGTGTGTGTGTGTGTGAGTATAGTGTGTTGGGGGCAGTCGCCGGCGGCCGACGTGTTGAGGCGGCCACGGAGGGGCCTCGAGTTCCGGTACAGTGCGAGTGGGTTGATGAGACACCAGCACTGTCCCGGAATCTCAAGGCCCCGCCGTGATTGCTCATAGCGGGGCGGGGGGCTTGGCCGCCGGGACGAGGGGGGCGTGGGGACGCTCCCTCCGTCCGTTCCGTCGCCCGGGCCGTTTCGTCCCGGCGGGAACTATTGGGGATATCCCCGACGATGGAGGGGAGGGAGGGGGATCGAAGATGGAAAATTGGGGGGGAATTAAAACGGGGGGCTCCGAAATTGGCGGTTGGGCGGGGGGTGTTGGGTTTTTGGATGGTATGGGGGGGTTTTGAAGCTGAATGGTTGCAATTTGAACGGGGGGGGCTGAAATTTGGACAGGGGGGGCTGAAATTTGAACGGGAGGCGGGGGAGGCATGAGTTCCGCAAGGCGGAACTCGTGACGGATGGAATCCATCAGGGGGTCGGTTGGGGTGTAGGGGGGGTGTACCCCCGTGGCTTGTGCTACGCGAAATTCGCGTAGAATTCGCCACTGGGGGTACTTCCATCGTCGGGGCCGGGGAGGTAACCCGGAGATCCGTGGCGGAACAAAATAAAGCGGTGTGGTAGGCCCGGGCGAAGGGGGTAGGGGGGAAAGCGGTTCCGGGACAAAAACGTCCCGGAGAATCGCCGCCATTTCCGGATCCGAGTCGAAATCCGGAAACGACGGAGGTGACGGGTGTTGCGGGAAGAGTTGATGGTGCATCGTGAACGGACGGTGGGAGACTGATAGTGTTAGGTGTTGGGGTTAGCACAGGTGCGGGTTTGCACCTGGCTAACGGGACTGTATGTGGTTTGCCGTCAATTAACAGGGTTGCGGTTGTATGTGTTGTGCGAATGACTTGAAAGGGCCCGGCGTAAAGTGGTTGGAAAGTTTTATGGATGCCGGGCTCTTTCAGGTACATGTGTGTTGTGGTGAAAAATCGTTTGGGATAAGTGGTGTCGTTTGTCGGTGTTGTTGAGTGTAGTGGTTCCCTGTTAATTGACGGTGTGTGGTGTGGAGTGAAAATATCGGCCGGTAAGCGTAGCGGGTCTTTAAAGGCGTTTTGTGCGGGGCTAGTTTGGTCTGAAGGACGGGCGGATGTTCGAAGGCTGAGCAATATGTAGGGGAGAGATTTTGTCCAGGAAGGGGAATTTGTCGATGTAGAAATGGCTTGTTTCAGGACCGAGTGCCACCGCTCTATTTTCCCGTTGGATTGGGGATGGTATGGGGTAGTGTGAATTTTGTGGATGCCGAGGGAACGTAGTAAATCGGAAAAGTGGGCGGACTCGAACTGCCTCCCTTGATCGACCGTGACTGTCCGCGGACAACCGTAACGGCTAACCCATTGAGAAAGGAAAGCCGTTGCGACGGTGTCCGCGGTGATGTTTGAGAGTGGGATGCATTCCACCCAGTTGGTGGCACGGTCGATCATCGTGAGGCAGTATTTTTTCCCCTCGGACGGGGGAAGGGGGCCCACTAAATCCAGATGAACGTGTTCCCACGGCAGGGAGTCGGGAATGGTTTGAGGTGGGACATGGGGGTGGGCCGAGACCTTAAACCGCTGGCACCTCTGGCACCCCAGAACCCAGTTACGAATATCTGTGTTCATGTGGGGCCAGAAGTACCGCGTTTTGATAAGGTCCCGGCTAGCCCGAATGCCAGGATGGTGAAGGGAGTGATAGTGGAGGAACAACTGCCGCCTCAGCTCCGGTGGGACGTAAGGGCGCGGTGTATCGGCCGTCACGTCGCACCAGAGGTCGAGGGGCGGCAGCTGTTCCAATTTGGAGGCGGAAATGAGATTGGAGAGGGCAGGGTCGGAATGTGGAGTTTGCTTTGATTTGATGGATTGAGGGGAAGGGAATGGCAGTAACTCCGCCACCGGCGCCGGGATAGGGGTGGGTCGGGAGAGTGCGTCCGCCACGCAGTTGTCGGCCCCCGGCAGATATCGTATATCGGACGTGAACTGTCCGATAAACTCGAGCTGCCGGAGGCGACGCGGGGAGGCGGACTTGCGATTTTGAAGGAGGGCGTGGGTCAGGGGCTTGTGGTCTGTAATGACAGAGAACTGCCTGCCCTCCACGAAGTCAGGAAAGTGCTTTATGGCTTCGTGGATGGCGAGGAGTTCCCTGTCGAAGGTAGAGTAGTTTTTCTGGGTGGGGGATAAGGTTTTAGAAAAGAAGCCAATGGGTTGGGGGGTGGCGCCGGTGTGTTGTTGGAGCACTGCCCCGATGGCCCAATCGGACGCATCGGTAGTGATGGAAAGGGGAGCGTGAGGGTCGGGGTGGGCCAATAGAGCGGCGTCTACTAGGTCCTGTTTACAAATTTTGAAGGAGGCGGAGAGTTGGGGGGTCCAGGTGATGGGGCGGTTATCATTTTTTTTGGAGGGTTGGGGAATGGCGTGTATGAGTGGTTGTTGATGTTGAGCGGCGTGTTTTATGTGTCTACGGTAAAAATTGAGCATACCCAGGAAGCGGCGGAGCTCGGTGACCGTGCGGGGTTGCGGGAAGTCAATAATCGCGTGGACCTTGTCCGGGAGGGGTGTGATGCCGTCCGAGGATACCTGGTGGCCGAGGCAGCGGACGGAGGGTTGGCCGAGGACACATTTGTCTGTGTTGACCAGGAGGCCTTCGGTGGAGAAGATGTTGAGGACTTGCTGTAGGTGGGCGAGGTGTTCTTCCTGGGTCTTGGAGGCGATCAGTATATCGTCGAGAAAACAAAATACGAAAGGTAGGCCTCGCAAGATACTGTCCATATACCGCTGCCAAGTTTGCGCCGCGTTCCTTAATCCGAAGCCCATCTTCACATATTCAAATAACCCGAACGGGGTAATTATAGCGGTTTTCGGGACGTCGGGGGGGTGGATGTTGATGTGATGGAACGCTCGCGAAATATCAAGGGTGGAAAAGATAGTGGCGCCATGGAGATGTGACGAAAAGTCACGCAGGTGGGGGACATTATAGAGGTCCGGTGTGGTTTTCGAGTTGAGCCTCCGGTAGTCCCCGCAGGGGCGGATATCCCCATTGGGCTTCTGGACGATGTGGAGCGGAGAAGCCCAAGGGGATTTTGAGGGGCGTATGATACCGTCGGCGATGAGTTTGTCGAAGTGTTGGCGGGTCTTCGACAACTGAAGGGGATGTAGGCGGCGGGCTTTGGCGGTGATGGGTGGTCCTGTGGTCTCAATATGGTGCTGGACAGTGGAGATGTGTGCAGAGGGGCGGCGCTGGGGACGGTAGTTGAGGAGGAGTCGTTCAAACTGTGTTGGGGGGTGGTTGATGGCGTGAATGAACCCGGGTATGGGTGTTTTGGTGGCGGGGTCGATCAGGCGCGCGTTCCGGACGTCGACCTGGAGACCGAAATAGGCAAGAAAATCGGCCCCCAGGATCGCCTTCTCCACGTCCGCCACGGTAAACTCCCACTCGTACGCGAGCCCGCTCATATGAACTGAGGAGCGGTACGTCCCGTACGAGGGGATGGTGGTACCGTTGGCGGCGTAGAGAAGCTGCCGGTAGCAGTGCGCCTGACGACGGAGGATGTTGTTAGGGAAGATCGACAGCGCCGCCCCCGTGTCCACCAGGAAAGGAACATTAGTTTTCCTGCAGCGCAGGAAAAGTCGCTGGTGGGTCGGTAGGGCGTTGTGTTTGATGGCGGAGGTAGGGACGTGTGGTGTTGGTGGCAGGTCCTCCGCGAAGGAGACGCGGGGCGGTTTGTTGCTGTTCCGGAGGGGGGGAACGGTGGGGTCTGTAGGGGGTTTGGCTGGTTTGGTAGGAGGAGGCTCCGCCTTGGTCCGGGGCTGGGTGGTGGCCGGAGGGGGTTGTGCCCTGGAGGCGGGCGGGGAGGTTACGTTCCGTGGTGGGGAAACGGACGCGGCGGCGTGAGTGGCGGCCGGGAGGTTGGCTGCCCTGTTGGCGGGCGTGGAGGGGCCGTTCCGGGGTGGGGGAACGGTAGCGGCGGCGTGAGTGGCGGCCGGAAGGTTGGTTGCCCTGGTGGCGGGCGTGGAGGGGTTGTTCCGTTTGTGGTGGGGTGAGGGGTTTGGCGGCGCTGCAGGCGCGGCCGGGAGGTTGGCAGCCGTGGCGGCGGCGTAGGAGGGGTAGCGTGGCTTGGCGGTGGTGGCAGTGTGAATGCGGGCGGGGGGGGTATGCGCATGGTCCCCCCCGTGTCGGCGAGGAGGGGGGCCCGCCGGATTTACCGGCGGGCGGCTGCGTTTCCCTGCTTAGGGGCGAAGGAGCAGGGGGGTTGGCACTTGCGGGCCTCCCCACCGAAGTTTACATGATAGAAACAACGGTGGGGGGGGTCCGCAGGGAGGTAGTCGGTTGTGGTGGGGCGGGCCGAGTTGGATGCGCGTGTAGCTGCTGGGGACCGTCCTCTGCGCTGGTGGGGAGGGGATGCGTTGCGGCGCTCGGGTGAGCGCCGGCTGCGGCGGTCGGCGGACGAGTCGCGTCGGCGATCCGCCGAAAGGGGTCGACGTCCGTCGAGGGAGGGTGCCCGGCCGCGGTCCCGGGATTGTGTGCGGTCCCGGAAAGGCGGGGGGTGGCGCGGCGTACGCACCTCACCGACGGCGGCCGAAGCGGCCAAGTCGTGCACGGTGTCCGCGAGCCGTAGGAGGGGCTCGTCGGGGCCGTCGAGATGGCTGGCTAGGGCCATCTGGACGGGGTGGGGAAGGGCACGTAACCAGAACGTGCGTGCGATGTCGGCGGTCATGATCCCCTGCAGCTGGTGTCGCAGCCGTCGGTAGAGGTGGGAGGGCTTCTGGTCGCCGAGGTGTTGAGGTTGGGAGAGGGCGGCGACTCGGGCGATTTTCGACGGCTGGTAGGTGTTGATGAGGCGGCTGCGGAGGTCGTCGTACGCAGCGGCGGCGTCGGGGGAGATATCAGAGGTCTGCAGCAGGATCTCGTAGGGCAGTAGCGAAATGATCCGGGAATATCTGGTTTTCTGGCTGCGGATGTTGGCGGCCGAAAACGCTGCGTCCACTTGGAAAAACCAAAGCGCCGGGTCGTGCGTGTAGAAGGGGGGCAGCGACAGAGGGAACGCAGCGGACGCCGTCATGACGTTGGCGGCGGCTGCGGCCGTAGCGGCGGCGGCGGCGGCGGTGTCCGATGTCGCAGAGGTCGGCGGGGAGAGCGTGGAGAAAGGGTTGTCGGCCAATGCGTCGGATGTCGCAGCGGCGGGCGGCTGCAGTGTAGCTGGTCGCAGGAGCGGCGGCGTCGGTGAGTTCGGGTCCATTTCTGTAACTAAAATTCAAAAATTTGACGTGGTTTTGAATTTTGAAATTCGCAATCGGCGGGAGCGGTGGTGCGTTGAGTTGAGTGGTGAGTGTTGAGGGTTGGGCCAAGAATTGCGAATTTAAACTGACTGGTTAAAATTTTGAATTTAAAATTTGGGACACCGAACTACTTGACTGGGGCGACACATGCGGTGGGAAGGTGGGAAGGAAGAAGGTTGAGTGAACGTCGGGTTCACCACTGTGATGAATTTAAAATTCTCATCACGGTGGCGTGGAAGGTGAGTGAGTGAATTTAGGTAAAGGAGAGAGAAGGAGGAAAAGTCGCAGGCGGCTGTAATCAACCGAACATCTACGACTTTGGAGGAGAGAGAGGTGGATGAGGGAATTTCACCTAGGCGGCTGTAGTCAACCGTTCATCTAGGTGAAGGAGAGGAAAGGAGAGGTCCCTTGTCTAGGCGGCTGTATTCAACCGATCATCTAGACAAGGAGGAGGAGGAGAGAGGAGAGAGGAGGTGAAATTCCCAGGCGGCTGTATTCAACCGATCATCTGGGAGGTAAGGTAAGAGAGAGAAGAGAGAGCTGGTTAGAGGAAGTGTCGAATGAAGCTTGAGCGCCAGGATCCGGGGTTTTATAGTACTTGGGGGCCTCTCCCTCCAGCTCCTTGCTGGGAGCTGGTAGTGGGGCCCCAGGTTGAGTAACCCTGGGTTCTGTCGCCTGTCCCCACTCATATCTTTATTTACGGAGCTTTAGTTTGGCGTTTGGATATTGGTGAGAACTTAATATGATAGGAGTGTTCCCGGGAGGGACTCACGACAGTGTCATATCAAAGAGAGCAAATGGTGGTAATTGGAGGGTGGCGGGGGGGGGGGGGGGGCTGGAAATTGCGGCTGGCCGTTCCTCTCTCAATTAAAACTTGTGCCAACCCCCTTACATCTGACGACAGGTTATTTGCGATGACTGCCAGGGAGTCTTTATAGATCCACCGTAGAGTAGGAATGGGAGTGGTAACTACTGGGTAGAATAGCGAGATCGTTAATAACCGGGGTGCATCTCAGGATTTTCCAATCTTGGTGTCGGTTTCTGGTGTGTAAAATGGTATGGCGATGAGGTATTGGTGAGATTTACTTTCTTCCCTCCACTTGTTCGACATGGGCAGTTGGGCTCCATGCCTACCTTGTTGTATCGTGATGTATCCACTGCACATACCTACCGTTACCGCCGGCACGGAATAAACACTTTCGCAGTTACAGATTTTTTAAAATGTATTTTAACATGGATATGTTTTGGACTGGGGGACAATCCAAAATTTTCGACCGGCCCCAAGAAATGCCGGTTTCTATACACCCGATGTCCTAGAATCCAAGGTAGTTGTTTACTGATCTCAAGCGGAACTGAAGGCGAATACTAGAATACCTATGGTATTTAGTGTTGGTATGGCGATTTTAGATTTGGAATTTGAAATGGAGCCTCTGTAGACTGATAGAATGACGAGGTTAGGACTAATCAGCTGAGTGAGCCCTAAGGCTGATTTAACTCCTGTTTGACCCACTAGGATGAAATCTGAAATGGAATCTCTGTAGGGCTGGTGCGTAAGAATGACGAGGTTAGGAACTTCCCTAATCAGCTAACTGAGCCCTGAGGCTAACTTAATTCCTCTTTGACCTACTAGGATGAAATTTGAAACCTAATAATTGATATTCTATCAACTCCATTGTGGCCAGAGCTTAGAAAGACTCACAATCTCACGAACTCCTCGATTTGCTCGATTTCGTTCAACCTGATTGCCTTTACAGTGTCTGATGAAGGTCCTTTTTACACAGCAGTCATCAAGAAGTAATAATGTTCATTCGTTCGACATAACAAAGTTGTCGAATGGCTTGGAAAAATTGAGCTATTAGGTACATTGTTAAATGACGGTTACAGTGTTAAAGAAAATACTAGCGTCTTGAAATAGCATAGATAACAGTAGGTATGTTGCCATGAGACGCATCGTACAAATTGCTTGTATGGGCATTTTAGCGTACCACTTGGTAACCCCCTTGGTCATGAAACATCGTTTAGTGAACTGCGTACGAAGAAGCTGGCTCCCGTTGGTCGTTATGTTCAGCTGTTGAAACATTCATCCTTCACTTAAATGAATAAAGACATTTTTTGATTTCATGTTTTTTATGGCCTCTGCTTAGAAAACACAGTAAGTAGAAATTTATGTAAGTAGTTTCCTATATCAATAATTATATTGCTATATTATTATATTGGATACAACGAAAAGCATGTGTGCCCAGTAACTGGGTTCACCTACATCGATCGTTTATCTTACGAATCAAATTCAACTTACATACATACACCTTGTGTTTAAAATATTTTCTACATTCGTAATATACGGCGTTTTTTTGTTGTTCCCAGATGTATTTCTTCCGTTATCAGATTTGAGTAATTTGGTACCTACTATGCAAGATAGAACTTGAAAGTATTTCTCATCAGTTACTCAATCACCTATTGATTATGTACTTAGCATGTTCACTTTAATCGACGCATTCATTTAGGAGAGTGCTAACCAATGTAACAATGCATGAATTTCCATTTCCCTGTGCGGTTGAGGGACACGTTTCCCAAGGGAAATGTGACACGACCGGGGTTGTCCACCGAACGAATCCCATGTCAGCCTGGAGTAATTTGGAATAGAGAACGGCCTTAATATAATACTATAAAGTAGGTTGCATGAACAGTGCTGAACGTCTCATTCCTAAACTTTGAGATACAACTGGCTGTTTTCAATCAATAATCCATTTATTGATGAAATTGACTAATCAACTTCAAGTCAGTTTTAATTTCACCTCTTTGTGTCTCTTCCGATTGGCAACGATAGGATAGGCATTTGCCAGTCATAGGAACAACGAAGTACATGTTCCTTAGCTAGGGGCCGGCCAAACCGAAAATCTCCAAAGCGATCAAGAACACTTTTGCACTATAGAGCAGTTTTGGTTATCTCCCCCCCACCCTTAACTCGGCCCCCTGGGGGGTCTCTAGTGTTGATTTTTCGTACTCTCATTCTCGAGGGGTCCTGAGGATTTGTACAAAGTTTCAGCCCTTGTGACTGTAGGTTCCGGAGTTGTGGAAGTTGGGAAATCGCTATTTTTCAAGTTTTTCTACTTCTTTTTGGTTTATTATTTTCAATAATGAACCATTGGAATCGAGCATGAAAAAAAAAAATTCTTACCCCCCCTCAAAATTTGATGGTTTACGTTTCAAGGTATGTAGAATCCAAAACTGCAATAAAAACCCTGCAAATCCCTGCACAACGGTTTATTATTTTGTATAGAATACCCTTCTGTTACAGATCACAGCTCTATGTATAGATAACCCGTCTATATAATATAATATGTACTATTCTATGCATATTATGTAGATCGCAGACCCTCCGTAGGTTAGTACCTAACCCCGTACTCGTTACTAGGTACCTACCTAAATCACGAGTTAAATGTTGCTAATGAACCATTGGAATCGAGCATGAAAAAAAAAATTCTTACCCCCCCTCAAAATTTGATGGTTTACGTTTCAAGGTATGTAGAATCCAAAACTGCAATAAAAACCATGCAAATCCCTGCACAACGGTTTATTATTTTGTATAGAATACCCTTCTGTTACAGATCACAGCTCTATGTATAGATAACCCGTCTATATAATATAATATGTACTATTCTATGCATATTATGTAGATCGCAGACCCTCCGTAGGTTAGTACCTAACCCCGTACTCGTTACTAGGTACCTACCTAAATCACGAGTTAAATGTTGCTAAAATAATTCTGCCGATGACAAACAGTACCTAACAAAAAGAAACACACATAATGAAGTTCTGAAAAGAAATTGTTGATGAGGAGTGAAAAAAGTTGCAAACGTACCTACCAACAAACTCCAGCCCCTTCTACGTAGATGGTATAATGAACCGTTGTGTAATAATTTACCGTTGAGTAATGATCTACCGTAGTAATACCTAATTTACCCATCAATAATACTTCAACGTTTGTTCAAGTTTCACTACCTACCAAAAAACTCCAAAAGAGCCATCATTTTTCAAATTAAATAATATCACAGAACAACCAACTCGACTTCATACTCCGCCAATATGATCAGGTGATCCCTACCAATGATTGGCCGTATTCACAAATTCCTATTGTGGGCGCGTCTCTGGTTACGAGATTTGGTTTGAATTGTATACAATTTCATTCACACTGGAGTCGAAAATGCCTGTCGGTGCAAACTTCGGGGCCTTACTGTGAACGAACGGCTGGACGTACGATGCTCCGGATGGTCTTAAAAAACTCGCAAGTTCAAGAAATATTTAAAACCGTAAAAATATTTACGTAAAAAAATGGTATAGGCGTTTTGAAAATTTCAACCCCTATTTTGAACCCCTTAGAGATGACTCACAGTAACGTCGAGCTTCGAGGACCAACTAGACGCCGAACGGAACCTATAACCCGAATTTCATCAATTTTTTTTCATGGTAACTAAGAAAAGTGGCCCGTACGGCGTACGGCGTACGGCGTACGGCGTACGGCGTACGGCGTACGGCGTACGGCGGACAGACAGAAATATTTTTATTGCAGTTTTGGATTCTACATACCTTGAAACGTAAACCATCAAATTTTGAGGGGGGGTAAGAATTTTTTTTTTCATGCTCGATTCCAATGGTTCATTATTGAAAATAATAAACCAAAATATTTCTGTCTGTCCGCCGTACGCCGTACGGGCCACTTTTCTTAGTTACCATGAAAAAAAATTGATGAAATTCGGGTTATAGGTTCCGTTCGGCGTCTAGTTGGTCCTCGAAGCTCGACGTTACTGTGAGTCATCTCTAAGGGGTTCAAAATAGGGGTTGAAATTTTCAAAACGCCTATACCATTTTTTTACGTAAATATTTTTACGGTTTCAAATAGTTCTTGAACTTGCGAGTTTTTTAAGACCATCCGGAGCATCGTACGTCCAGCCGTTCGTTCACAGTAAGGCCTCGAAGTTTGCACCGACAGGCATTTTCGACTCCAGTGTGAATGAAATTGTATACAATTCAAACCAAATCTCGTAACCAGAGACGCGCCCACAATAGGAATTTGTGAATACGGCCAATCATTGGTAGGGATCACCTGATTATATTGGCGGAGTATGAAGTCGAGTTGGTTGTTCTGTGATATTATTTAATTTGAAAAATGATGGCTCTTTTGGAGTTTGTTGGTAGGTAGTGAAACTTGGACAAACGTTGAAGTATTATTGATGGGTAAATTATTACTACGGTAAATCATTACTCAACGGTAAATTATTACACAACGGTTCATTATACCATCTACGTAGAAGGGGCTGGAGTTTGTTGGTAGGTACTTTTGCAACTTTTTTCACTCCTCATCAACAATTTCTTTTCAGAACTTCATTATGTGTGTTTCTTTTTGTTAGGTAGGTACTGTTCGTCATCGGCAGAATTATTTTAGCAACATTTAACTCGTGATTTATGTAGGTACCTAGTAACGAGTACGGGGTTAGGTACTAACCTACGGAGGGTCTGCGATCTACATAATATGTATAGAATACTACATATCATATTATATAGACGGGTTATCTATACATAGAGCTGTGATCTGTAACAGAAGGGTATTCTATACAAAATAATGAACCGTTGTGCAGGGATTTGCAGCGTTTTTGTCAGGGATACAGCGTTTAGTGCATTTTTCGCCCCCCCCCCCCCCCACCATTCCCCCCATTTGGGTAGGGGGAGTTTCTAGGAGTAGGTTAGGGAGGGTTATTTAGCACACTTGTTCACTGGTGGGGCTACCTTAGGAAGTGTTGAAAATCTGAACCTGATCGGTCGAACTTTTCCCCCCCCTTTTTTTAGGTAAGTAGGTAGGTAAGTATGTATGTACTTACTGAGAAAAATTTTTTTTAGGTAGATACGTACTGGGGAGAAATGTTTACATCATCAATTCACAAAGATGTGAAATCTCCACAACAAAAAAACAACCCTTTTGTAAAAAGTTACCCCGCCAAGAAAACCTCCTCAGCCGTAAAAAGGATTGACATCCATTCTGCCCGCCAAAATATCATGCTCGGTGGTCCGCTTCTCGCTCTTCGATGTGCATATTTATAGAAACCTGTTCCTTCTCTGTTGGGTATGTATATAAAAACGCTGCAAATCCCTACACAACGGTTTATTATTTTGTACAAAATACCCATCTGTTACTGATCACAGCTCTCTGTATAGATAACCCGTCTATAATATACGAGTAATATAATATGTGCTATTCTTATGTAGATCGCAGACCCTCCGTAGGTTAGTACCTAACCCCGTACACGTTACTAGGTACCTATCTAAATCACGAGTTAAATGTTGCTAAAATAATTCTGTTGATGACAAGCAGTAACTAAAACGGCAAAAAGAAAAGCAAATAATGAAGTTCCGAAGGAAAATTGTTGATGTGGAGTGAAATAGATGCCCCTTCTGCGTAGATCACTGTTTTCTGTGGTCAATACCTACCTTCGTGGTCAAGTATAATGAACCGTTGTGTAATAACTTGCCCATCAATAATACTTCAACGGTTGTTCAAGTTACAAAAGTACCGATCAACAAAATCCAGCCCTTTCTTGGTTGATGAACCGTTGTGTAATAATTTACCGTTGTGAAATAATTTACCGTTATGTAATAATTTACCGTAGAATAACTTCGTGTCCACTTTGGATTTCATATTACCCAACAATCAACAGTATACATGTAATATTTATAGACCAATCCAAGGCTTGATCAGAATTATAATATGTATATGTATTTAATTTCGGGATTGTATGGGCATTGATTGTATTTCTTATTTCGACATTCATGAATCCTACCCAAACGCTTGTTCAGCGAGATGTTTTGTTCTGGGCCAAATTTGTTTCATGCTCGGTTTGTTCTCTTGGCGGTGTTGCCAGTTTCAGAACACAGTATTGTAAGCCAATGTCGTTAACGTGTTAATCATACCTTGAGATTGGAACGCAGCCAAATCTTACTTGGTCTTAGGAGAACGGAGATCCAACTAGGGAGTTCGTTATACTTATTTTTCGAACATGGCTCTCATTGTCCGGTTCAACAAGGTATTCCCTTTTCAAACTCTCCTTTGAAAACCGAACCCGAAAAACAAAACCCTTCCGCCCCAGACCCCCATCGACTACTACAAGCAGCCCAAAGGGGGGCAAGGAACAACAAAACAATCTTCGACCTCACAAAAGGGCTCTCCCTTTTAACGAATTAGAGGAAAATCAACAGACCCTGGTCACAATAAACGAAGTTCCCCACCATACATACACAAGCTTTGAAACTGCTCGCCAACTACACGTTCGTGTAATAGGAAAAAATTCCTAGTTTTCGGAGCGAGATTCGGTACAAGTATGTTATAGCCCCGCCAATATCGATTGTATCGATTATCTCAAATACATCGATCCTTGTGGTATCGATGACGTGTATCAGACAAGAAGGTGGGTGTACAAGAAGTTTAGTTCCCATTCCGCCGCTCGCATTGTCAAGCGATCTAAACAATCCCAGAAACTATCCCGTAAATGAGCAGGTTGTTTGGGACTTCTGAATAGATGGTACAAGTATGTTATAGTCACTCTTATTTTTTGGTGTCCTTACAATGGTCTTCCCGTATTCATTTTGAAAGTTGATATCGGCACCCGGGATGTAGGCATCGGGACGCCATATTGAGCCGTCATCGATACCACAAGGATCGATGTATTTGAGATAATCGATACAATCGATATTGGCGGGGCTATAACATACTTGTACCCGAGATTCTACTCAATGAAAACTGTAGTTATGTGGAATATATAGATCGGTTCTGAATTGTATCAGTGCGGCATTTCTCGAGTAGTTTTTTGGTCCGGTGGAGACGGGATCGGTGAGTGGAAGGCTAATCAATATCCTTCTAATCAATATCTCGCTGGTCTAGGAGTGGGACTCGAGGGTCCACCCCCACTGTCACACTCTGTCACATGGTAGCACAGCGTGGTTCGGTAGTATGAGTATGCGCTGAGCGTTCTACCGTACTCCATCAACTTTTTGTGGGCTTACCAGAAAGATAAGCCCAAAGGTTTCCCAGAAGGATTCCTTTATACTAACCATTGATAGTACATACATCTGTTGGCTTCCCCACCTCCTTTCCCCCTTTAGAGCTCAGTATAATTAAAATATACTGAGCTGATTTGAAGGCAATTGATGCCGTGTCCCAATTTTTAAGTCCCAACAGTTGTTCCATCCTAACGATGGGGGTTGATCACCTAGAGGTTGCCCAGATGAGCACAGTTCACTGGACAACAACCTCTGACAATATTATCCGCCAATATTCATATGTAGGAGCCTTGTTCTCCACCAGTAATATATTAATGAGGTAGTACCATTATGATGGAGGTTAGTCACCTTGAAGTTGTTCAGATGTCGTTTCCTGAACCAGAACTTCATACTACTTTTCATTTCCCCATCCCCTCTCATACTTCTGCTACCCAGAAGTATGTCATGTGGGGAGGAGTGTAATAGTGCGGCAGTTCTCGAGTAGTTTGTTGGTCCGTTGGAGACGCGATCGGTGAGTGGAAGGCTAATCGATATCCCTTCTTAACCGGTGATAATCTCGCTGGTCTAGGATGGGGACTCTCGAGGGTCCACCCCCACTGTCACACTCTGTCACAGAATTCATAACTTGTACTTCTTGGTTATCAGTCCGACAGTTCATAGCTACCATAGCAAATCAATCTATCAATTTATTCAACGCGTTGAAGGAGTAAATTCTATCGGTATCGAGTTTTTTGTGCCTTCGGGACCCTTCTGAACCGAGGCTTCCAGAAATATTGCAGCGGGTGGGGGGCCTCCTAGATCCAAGAGATAATATTAAGATATTTATTTACATATATTAAGATATTTTAACATTTCTTTAAGGAGACAAGAAGGATGGAATCATAGCTTGCGATGCTCAGGGAGCAATTTTGAACCAGTTTTTATGATTATTTTTCCTATTGACTCAGTTGCATGACCTGCCTCAGTAATCTAGGGTGAGTTCGTTCGTTCATTTTCCCGTTGAAATAAATTATCGTTTGGAATAGGTAGTATTGTAGGTATATATTTTAAAACTAACTGAACTGGAAAGGAGTAGGTATGCTCATGACATTATTTGGTACGAATTAAATCACTCGCGACGAAGTTGTGGAAACCCATTTTAATAAAAAACGGAGTTATAATATAACAAAGTCTATTTCCACGAAAACAATGAATACAAAGTTAAATCGATTTCGACGGTTAGGTCATCATCAGTAACAAACATGAACTGAAGGTACATCGCAAAAGCACAGCTTATATAGTTACAGAACTTGAATCCTATAGGTCTAGAAAGTGAAAGGTAATATCCAATCAGATTGAAACAGGTAATAGTGGAGGGAGAACTTGAATCCTATTGGCTCAGAAAAGTGAAAGGGACTGGGAGGATATACAAATGCCAATCAAGGCAGACAAAGTGAAAGGGAGCTCAAACAGTGGTGAGGGTAACATTGTGAAGGGGGGGACCAAGCTATTGCAGGAATGAACCTATCAACGGTGAAACATGTTGAGGGACCACCTCATTCAGACATTTACCAGACCTATCACTCTTAAGAATTTCGAACCTTTCAAGTACATCCAACATACCTCCCTTTGGGCAAAAATGAGGAAATTCTACATACTGTCTATTTGTTAAATCAAAACTAAAGTCATGATTGGATTCACTCAGGTGACTTGCGAAAGCAGAATCACCTTTGCTATCCCTGAAATCCTTTTCATGTTCTTTTATTCTTTCCCTAAACTTCCTTCCAGTTTGACCACAATACTCAAGCCCACAAGAACATTTCAGCTTATAAACCCCACTTTTATCCTGAACCATAATCTTATCTTTAACAGAACCCAACGAAGCTTTGAGATTATTTTTATTTTTAAACCCTACTTTAAAACCTCTAGATGATAACATTTTCCCAATTTTGTCAGAAATCTTTCCATAATAAGGTATACTTATCCACTTTTTCTCTTCCAAAACAATTTCTTTAACCAAATTTGATACACTGTCCCTACACTTTTTCCTAAGAACCTTATTCCATATAGAATCAATGAGAGCACCCTCATATCCATTACTTGCGGCTATACTTTTAATAATTGATTTTTCTTTTGATAAATTTTGATCATTCATTGGTATTGACAAAGCTCTATTGATCATACTATGGAAAGCAGCATGTTTATGAACTAAGGGATGATTTGATGAACTATGAATAGTGATATCACTGTAGGTATCTTTTCTATAAATGGAGAACTCATGCTTTTTGTTAATCAATGAGATGACTTGTCCATCTCATTGATTAACAAAAAGCATGAGTTCTCCATTTATAGAAAAGATACCTACAGTGATATCACTATTCATAGTTCATCAAATCATCCCTTAGTTCATAAACATGCTGCTTTCCATAGTATGATCAATAGAGCTTTGTCAATACCAATGAATGATCAAAATTTATCAAAAGAAAAATCAATTATTAAAAGTATAGCCGCAAGTAATGGATATGAGGGTGCTCTCATTGATTCTATATGGAATAAGGTTCTTAGGAAAAAGTGTAGGGACAGTGTATCAAATTTGGTTAAAGAAATTGTTTTGGAAGAGAAAAAGTGGATAAGTATACCTTATTATGGAAAGATTTCTGACAAAATTGGGAAAATGTTATCATCTAGAGGTTTTAAAGTAGGGTTTAAAAATAAAAATAATCTCAAAGCTTCGTTGGGTTCTGTTAAAGATAAGATTATGGTTCAGGATAAAAGTGGGGTTTATAAGCTGAAATGTTCTTGTGGGCTTGAGTATTGTGGTCAAACTGGAAGGAAGTTTAGGGAAAGAATAAAAGAACATGAAAAGGATTTCAGGGATAGCAAAGGTGATTCTGCTTTCGCAAGTCACCTGAGTGAATCCAATCATGACTTTAGTTTTGATTTAACAAATAGACAGTATGTAGAATTTCCTCATTTTTGCCCAAAGGGAGGTATGTTGGATGTACTTGAAAGGTTCGAAATTCTTAAGAGTGATAGGTCTGGTAAATGTCTGAATGAGGTGGTCCCTCAACATGTTTCACCGTTGATAGGTTCATTCCTGCAATAGCTTGGTCCCCCCCTTCACAATGTTACCCTCACCACTGTTTGAGCTCCCTTTCACTTTGTCTGCCTTGATTGGCATTTGTATATCCTCCCAGTCCCTTTCACTTTTCTGAGCCAATAGGATTCAAGTTCTCCCTCCACTATTACCTGTTTCAATCTGATTGGATATTACCTTTCACTTTCTCGACCTATAGGATTCAAGTTCTGTAACTATATAAGCTGTGCTTTTGCGATGTACCTTCAGTTCATGTTTGTTACTGATGATGACCTAACCGTCGAAATCGATTTAACTTTGTATTCATTGTTTTCGTGGAAATAGACTTTGTTATATTATAACTCCGTTTTTTACATTATTTGGTGGTATCGGCCATCAACCAATTCGGGCAATGTCAGATTATTCGTATTTCATTCTGCTGATGATTGCGTATGTAAAATAAGGGATAATTGGGCAACCTCATTTTTTTCCACCTCAAATAACTTGTCTTGAAGTGCCTTCACTCACATACTCCTCGTACCAATTTTGTCGACATATCCCATCATTTCAAAATTTTTCCATACCTACTGCCTTCACCAAAACCAATACAGTCCTCCCGGGGCATATTCAACTACGAACCCGTAGCCCGAAAAGGGAAAACTCCTTGATCTTTAGAAATATTTTCAAATGAAATTTTCAATAGGGCAGTCATGGCTGATATGCACCTCATATTGCAAATCTATACATATAATAAAACAGTGTCTGTTTGTTTGTTTGTCTGTTTGTTTGTCTCGGCATCAATTGAGAACGGCTGAACGTAGAAAGTTGCGGCTGGTACCATTTGACGCAGAATTTATCTGGGAAGGTTTATGAAAAATCCGCATTTGAATCTGTCCATCCGTTGAAACGCTACGAATGAAATACTACTAAAAAACGTGTTATAATCACTTCTATGAGGACGTTTATGCTTATAATAACTTTGAACGGTTGGACGTAAATCCGATTGTAGAAAGTTGCGGCTGGTACCATTTGACGCAGAATTTATCTGGGAAGGTTTATGAAAAAACCGCATTTGAATCTGTCCATCCGTTGAAACGCTATGAATGAAATACTACTAAAAAAACCAGTCATGCAGCATGACTTAATGAGCGAATTTTCAAAGAAATATTCGAATTAATGGCTATGGTTTTGAATAAAGGAAAACTTCGGTCTAAAATTTGGTTTTCTATGTATATTCTCTTCGTATTTATTTTAATTTGTACGTTTTGTCCATCCTGATTCTACCGTTTGTTATGAGTAGATTCCTTGTTCCTTCTGAATGGCCTTTCCTCTTGACTACGATTTCAGGCCTGGTATCTAAAACCAGTTCAAGATTTGCTCTACTAGGTAGGTAGATCCTTCCTTCTTCATTGATATTATTTTTATCATGTTAAGTACCTACCTACCTTTGAATATCAAATATTCGTATGATACTGATAATAAATTGATAAGATACCTACCTAACCTTCTCCCTCCTACTGTTAGTACCTAAATTGAATAATTTGAAATAGATTTTTTCTTTCGTCTTCCTTCTAGTAATACGTGGGCCGGTACTTGTCTATGTATGAAGGTATCATAACAATAAATTATATGTCAAATGGGAAATTCAAGGAGTTGTACTAATCGTTTGCCTCCCCCTTTTTTGCTTCGAACTCTCGTCTTCAATTAATACTTCTCACATTTTTCAATCTGACCACTCTAAGGGGGTGGGAGGGGGGGGGGGTAAGAGTTTAAAGATTATCCTAGTTTTGGTTTGCGCACTTTAAATGCTCTAATTTAAGAACGGATTTAGATATCTAAAATCCGATTTCACCATCGTGTTCAGCGTGCAAAAACCTTTAAAATGAGGGGTCACTTGTTAGAAAATAACATTTTGGGGATTTTTGGGTAATTTTTGCGCACTTTAAATGCTCTAATTTGAGAACGGATCAAGATATCTAAAATCCGATTCCACCATCGTGTTCAGCGTGCAAAAACCTTTAAAATGAGGGGTCACTTGTTGGAAAATAACATTTTGGGGATTTTTGGGTAATTTTTGCGCACTTTAAATGCGCCAAAACCCTCCTTAGAGTAGGCCAATTTCGCCCATCTTCGAACTTAGCCTTTCGATTGCCAAGATAGATTTTTTGTGCAAATTTGAGCTGTTTATCTCAATTCTATCGAGAGTTATCGTCTGGAGTGACACATATATATATATATATACATAATAAAAAAGTGTTAAATTTCAGGAATCGTTTTAGAATGGTCTGAAACGGATTTCTATGAAGAAAATTTCCAAAAATTTATATTATTTAAATTTCGAAGCCATTGCAATAGCTTCATTTTCTTTGAAAATTCGCTAAAACGTGTTATAATCACTTCTATGAGGACGTTTATGCTTATAATAACTTTGAACGGTTGGACGTAAATCCGATTATAATTAGATTCTGGATCCAGCTCGACGAGTACATTCAAGTGGTACTTCAATCAGGATGTTAGTGGGAGGGGAGTACAGGTTTTGAGAGGGGGGGGGGGGGGTCTACAGAAATTTCAAAACTACTTGACCAATTGGAGTGCAACTTTGGGAATTTGTTGTGTGAACATTGAGGAATGTTTCTAACCAGGTAGGGAGGGTTCATAGGATACTGGTGGGGGGGGGGGGGGGTTAAAGGCAGTTAGGGTTGGCATTGGGGAAGGTTTCTGATCAGTTGAGGAGGGGGGGTTACAGGGGGTGTCTGTTCTACCGTTGCGAAGCGCGGGTACACAGCTAGTCACAAATAAAACCTCATTGATTGATTGAAATAGATACATTCGAAGACTTACAAGAAATATTTTTCAAGTTCAGCCCATGCCTCCCAGGTTGAGAACCTGCTTTAGGTACAGGTACTCAGTAAAGGACATAGTATATATATTGTGCTCATAGGTACAATATCAATTGATTATTCCATAACAAAACAATATGTTAGGTTTTTGGGATGTGATGGGAGTTAAGATCAGAAATTGTAGAGTCAGTTATGGACTTGGGTACAGTCCTCATCCAGAATGCGCGTGCTTCTTTTGGAGTTCCGCTTCCGCTCATTTTTGGTTTATTATTCTGTGAATAATACACCTACGTAATCGCTCAGCAAACAATTTTTTCATTTACGTTTCAAGGTGCGTAGATTCCAAAAATGCAATGTCCGTCCGCCGTACATCTTACGCCGTCCGCCGTATCACTTATAACTACCTCAATTTCGGTCTAAAAAATTCGTTCTTTCCCACGCAGGCTCCATCTGGGCCCTATTTGTGTCCCGAAACTTTGCTAGGGTTGTTATGAGTGAAAATGGGTATAAAATTAGGTATTTTTTGTGTTTTTAGTAACATGAGCTTTTGAGGTATCGTTTTCCATGGTTTTTGGGACGAGAAGGCCGAATGTGAAGTCGATGTTGACTAAAGAGTGGAAAATTGAGGTTCTACCAAAAACAGCTCCGAAAATTGATTTTTTATGAGTCAAAACCTGGTCAATCGTCTGAAATCACCATCAATTTGTATAATAACACTAGAAAGAGTGTCAATACGTGAATCAAGACGATTAAGTGGCACTATCAATGGTCAAAGATAATCTGGAAAAAAAAATGAGCGAACCTAATTCGTATTTTAGGGACCAAAATATTGGTGGAAACGATCAGAAATAGCCATTTCAATAATTGCACATGAAAGAAACAATAAGCGAACAGCCAACTTTTCTGTAGGAATGTCCAAGAGAATAATAAACCCATGTGACAAGGAGTTTGCAGCTTTTTTTTCCGTTGGTGGTGTCGTATGAGTATGTTCGAAACAATAAAACGTTCGCAGTATGCAATCAGGAATAGTTTGTTTTGTTTTTTCCTTTTTAATAGCGGTTCTGCCTGGTTTTTGTGGCCCCCGCATGAATGTAATTCAAGCGGTTAATCTACCCTATTCGTCCGCCGTGATGTAGTCCCGGCTAATTTCCATGGTGGTGCTGTCATGTAAAACAAACGGTCGCTGAACAGGAAGAACGCTAACAAAAATATGAGCAGAAGTTTAAGTTCGCTGACGATGGCATTTTTTATTATACAAATGAGTCTGTGTATAAATTATGTAAATTGCTGCTTACACCCCACACGCACTGTGGTGAGTTGTAAGTCTGAGGTTGGTTCGGGAAGGTGAGGTTAAAGAGGTGAGGTTGAGAAAGTGAGGTTGAATAGAGAGAGGAGTATGAGAGTGTATCCGTATGCCTCGAGGATAGGAAAATATCCATCCGGTTCTCGCCACGTTGGATATTGGATATGAAAGGTAGGGAAGTATCCGTCCGGTTCTCACCACATTGAGTGCTGGGAAGGAAATTCTCATCCAGTTCTCATCACATTGAGAATGTAGGGTTGAGGAGAAGGGTGAGTTGAAGATGAGTGAGGTAAGGTAAGAGAGAGAGAAGGCTCTGGTTCGAGAGAGATCGGTAGAATGTCGAGCTGGGCAAGCCGGGCACCTTATAAAGGCGCCTCTACCCTTCCCCGGTCCACCGACGGTCGTTGGAAGCCGTTGGGAATCGTTGGAGGGAGAGCTACCTGGCTTTGTCCCTTGCATCAAGCAGCTTGACTTCTCTGCTTCTTTACTGGTAATAATCTAATATTTACAGGAATGGTATATTTTAAGAGTACCACGACATACGTCCCCCCAAATTTTACCAATAAAAATAAGACTAAAAATAATATGGAAGAAGTGTGCTGAAGGTGAGTAATATACAGTAGGTGCTGAAGCCTGAAGACTTAAAAAAAGGTATATCATATTTACTGAAAGGGATAAGGTATTTACAAAGGGGTATATTATGCGAGAGATATATTCAGGTAGAGGGAAGCGTCGGTGGCTGGTGGTCTGCGTCGAGTGTCGCAAAGGGGCAGCTGGGTGTTCCTGACTGGGTACAGATTGGAAGTACTCAGACAGGAACGTGCCAGAGGCCCCGCTGTGGTTCGAGAGGGCGGGACAGCGGGAGCTTGTTTGACAGGGGTATCCCCCGCGGCGGCGCAGTTGTGGCTGGTGGAGGCGCAGTCGTGGCCAGTGGCGGCATAGCTGGGCTGATGGGGATGTAGGGGACGTGGGTCAGGGTGGTCTTAATGATGTACTAGTCGCTAATGATGGCCTACCGAGTCACTTGCCACCGCCGAGGCCGGGGAGTTGGTCCGGTGATCCGTGGTGAGGGCGTCCATTTCGGAGGTGATGGCGGCCCGGGAGAACAAGGAAAAGGTGGCAGGATGGTGGGGGGCAGACGTCGCACATGACGGCGGCTACATCTGGGTCTGGGCGCGGTTGGTTATGGAGATCCATCACAGATTGAGGCGAGCTTAGGACTTTGCTAGATCGATTATGTTGGTTGAGGTTGATGTGGTGGGGTTTGGCGAGGGAAAAGGCTGGCTTGCAGAGGGGAGCGGGGCGGTACACTGTTTCCCATCAGCCAACAGATTAGCAGTGGTATTAGTGGTGTGGATGACATGAAAGGGACTGGAGTAGACAGGTTGAAGGGTTTCGTGTATACCTGGCTAGTTCAGGTACATCTGGATAGCAGAGTAAAAGCATTTGGGATAAGCGGTGTCGGTAATGGGATTTGGTTAGGTACATTTTTGATGAGTGTTGATTGACGGACCCTTAACAAATACCTTAGTGGGCAGTCGTAAAGGAGCTTGGAAGGACAATCGGTTGGTCGGGCGGACGTGCGAAGGCTTAACATGACATATGGAAAGGCTTTAGTCCAAGAGGCTGTATTACTCGAGGTGGAAAGAGCTTTTTTGAGAACCCAGTGCCACCGCTCGACCTTGTCATTTGATTGAGGGTGGTAAGGTGTAGTTTGTTGTTTGGCGATCACCAGCGATCGGAGGAGGTCAGAAAATTGTGCCTATTCAAACTGCCTGCCTTGATCGACCGTGACGATCGGCAGACAATCATACCGAGCCACCTAGTTGTTGAGGAAGGGTTTGGTAACGGCTTCCATGGTAATGAGGGCGAGCGGAGTGCCATCGATCCAGTTCCTGCCACGGTCAATCATGGTCAGGCAGTAGCGCTTCCCTTTGGAGGGGGGAAGTGGTCCAACAATGTCGAGGTGGACATGTTCAAATTGTAACGCCTCGTCAAACGTTAGAGGCGGGACGTGGGGGTGTGCCGAGACCTTGAAACGCTGGTATTTCTGGCAGCAGATAACCAAACTGTGTATGTTAGTGTTCATATGGGGCCAGAAATACCGCGTTTTGGGGAGGTCCCGGCTCGCTCGAATCCCGGGATGATGAAGTGCATGATAGTGGATGAACAGTTGCTGCCTCAGGTCTGGTGGCACACACGGGCGAGGGTGTCCGTGGATGTGTCGCACCAGAGACTGAGACGGAAATAGCAGCAGTTCATCTACAGGTGTAGGGGATGGTCGGGAGAGGGTGTCAGCGACGCATTTGTCTGGCCCCAGCGTATATTGGCTGTCTGTGATGAACTGTGCGACGAACTCCAATTGCTGGAGACGGTGCGGGTAGGCTGATTTACGTGTCTGAAGGAGGGCCTGGGTGAGGGGCTTATGATTGGTAACGTCAGAGAACTGCCGACCCTCTACAAAGTCGTGAAAGTGCTTGATGGCTCTGTAGATGGCGAGGAGTTCCCTGTTGAATGTGGAGTATTTTCTCTGGGTATCCGATAGGGTTTTGGAGAAAGAACCCAAGAGGCCAATGGTGTTGTTGACATGTTGATGGAGGAATGTGCGAATGGCCCAGTTAGCGTTGGCAAGGTCCGATTTGCAGGTCTTGAACGCGTTGTCGAGTTCCGGGGTCCATTCAGCTATTCGAGTCATTTTTCTTTGACGGTTGGGGGAGTGCGTTGATGAGGGGTTGTTGACGCTGGGTGGCGTGCTTGATGTGGCGGTGATAAAAGTTTAGCATGCCTAAAAACCACCAGAGTTCGGTGACGGTGTGCGGGCGGTGGAACTGGTGAAGAGAGTTGACCTTTTCGGCGAGGGGGGTGATGCCTGTTGCCGTGACGAGGTGCCCTAGGCATTTCACCGAGGGTTGGGAGGTGATACATTTCGCTGCGTATGTGGTCAGGCCCTCGCTGCAGAACATGCTGAGGACATGGCAGAGATGGTCGTAGTGCTGGTCGGGGGTGGTCGAGGCTATCAGGATATCATCCAGGAAGTAGAAAACATACAGGAGCCCGCTAAGGATCTGATCCTTGTACCTTTGCCAGGTTTATGCCGCATTCCCGAAGTACTCGAAGAGTTCAAAAGGCGTGATGATGGCGGTTTTCGATGTTGGGTGGACAGATATCAATGTGATGGAATGCCGGCTGTAGGGCGAAGGTGGAGAAGATGGTGGTGCCATGGAGGTGGGAGAAGAAGTCTCGGAGATGTGGGACGTCATACATATCCAGTGTGGTGCATGAGTTCAGCCTGCGGTAGTCCCCGCAGGGTGGAATTTGGCCATCCAGTTTTTGTACAATGTACGGGGAGCTAGAAGGGTGGATGATGCTGTCGGCAATGAGTTTGTCGAAATGAGCCTTCGCTTGTGAGACTTGAAGGAGGTGAAGGCGTCGTTCCATGGCGGAAATTGGTGGCCCGGTTGTTTCTATGTAGTGTTGAACCTGGGAGATGTGTGACGTAGGTCGTGGTTCAGGTTGGTAGGCGTTGAGGAGCGCAGTGAATTTGGGGTCGGTTGGTGGAAGGTTATGGTTATGGCTGTTTAGGTGGACGTTTGAAAGATAGGTACCGTAGGAGGGGATTCGGGTACCGTTTGCATAGAGAAGCTGATTGTTTGATGTGACTGGCGGTGGATGACAGCGGATGAAAAGCCGCAGGGAGACGGGGGCCGCGTGGGGTGCGACGGTGTCTGTAGGGAAGATGGGAAGCAGCTGTGGAGGCTCCACCGTGGGTCGAGGAGTCTTCAGGGCAGATGCGTATATTTTGCGTGGAACGGTGGAAGAGGTGGGTTGGGTTGTGGATGAGAGTGGTTGTGGCGATGGCAGCAGCTGGGGAAGATGTTGAAGGTGGTGGTGGGGCCGTTCCACTTGCAATCGATGGGAGGTTGGCGGGCGTTGTCGTTTCCCTATTAGGCGTGAGTGGGAAGTCACTGTGGGGGAGGGGGTTGCATTTTCGAGCCTGGGCCGCAAAGGTGGTGTGCTACCAGCAGTGGGTGGGGGTTTCACCTGATTGCTGGGGTTTTGGAGGGGGTCGGTTGGTGTGGTCGTGTGGTCCAAGGTTGGGAGAGAAGTCAGCAGAGAGTGAGTGAGAGCGGGGGTGGTTGTCAGTGGGTAGTTGGACCACGTGGATGGCAGAGAAGGCGCCGATGTCTTGCATGGTGTTGGCGAGGCGGAGCAGGGCTCCATCATCTGTGTCGAGGTGGGCAGCGAGGGAGATCTGGATGTGGGGTGGCAACACACGTAGCCAGAAGGTTCTGGAGATGTCAGTGGTGAGGTCATCCTTAAGCTGGTGTCGGAGCCTTTGGAACAGGTGGCTGGGCTTCCGGTCACCGGGTTGTTGAGGCTGGGAGAGGGCGGATATTGGAGCGATCTTGGAGGGCTGGAAGGGTGTTGAGACCGGCGCAGAGGTCGTCGTAGGTGGTGGCGTGGTCGGGCGAGAAGTCTGCTGTCTGGAGGAGGATGTCGTAGGGGAGGAGCATGACTATCTTCGAGTATTTTGCTTTCTCTGCTCAGATGTTGGAGGCGGAGAAAGCTGAGTTGAGTTGGAAGAACCAGTGTGGCGTCATGGGTGTAGAAGGGAGGCCTCGTGGGTGGGATGGCCCTGGAGGTGGTCATGATGTTGGCAGTGACGGCCGTGATGTAGGCGGTTGAGAGCTACGGTTCTTCTTGAATTTTCGGCTAGAACGTTGGGGTTACCACTGTGGTGAGTGGTAAGTTTGAGGTTGGTTTGGGAAGATGAGGTTAAAGAGGTGAGGTTGAGAAAGTGAGGTTGGATGGAGAGAGGAGTATGAGAGCGTATCCGCACAGTTCTCACTACCTTGGATGAGTCTCGAGGATAGGAAAATATCGGTATGGCCGGTTCTCACAACACTGGATACAGGGATAAGGAAATATCCTTCTGGTTCTCACCCCGTTAGATGTTGGAAAAGAAAGGTAGGATTGTATCCGTCCGGTTGAGAAGAATGGTGAGTTGAAGAGGAGTGAGGTAAGGTAAGAGAGAGAGAAGGCTCTGGTTCGAGAAAGATCGGTAGAATGTCGAGCTGGGCTAGCCGGGCGCCTTCTAAAGGCGCCTCTACCCTCCCCCGGTCCACCGACGGCCATTGGAAGCCATTGCGGATCGTTGGAGGAAGAGCTACCTGGATTTGTCCCTTGCATCACACAGCTCGACTTCTCCCCGTCTTCGTTGGCAGCAATATAATATTTACAGGAATGGTATATCTTAAGGGTACTATGACACACACGTTTTTAGTACCTACATCAAAAACTTAAGTTGTTTGAAGGATGATTTTGGTTCGTGTGGGGCAAAGTGTTACCTCGAATTTTTTTGGTTGGCGCGTGCTGGTGTTTATGCCAGTAATCCGATCTTGATGAAATTCATATGGGACCATCTAGGTGCTACACCCTAACTAACCACCAAGGTTGAGTAAAATCGGGCAATTGATTCATCGAAAAATCTCATAAGGAGTGAGGATGAGTGATGTTTAATAAAGGAAGTAGATGCGCGCGGAAGCCGCTAGTCTGTACGTTTCGAATTCGATGAAAGCTTATAAATGTGAGGTACCTGTCATTGATGGAAAGTGTATTCGGAGTTTCCGGTTTCCTGAAAAAAATATTTAATGCAGTGCCTAGTTGAGCGCCGGTCCGAAACGAGAGAAGTAGAACCAGCAACACATGGACGTTGTACTGGTTCGATTTGTTGAAATCGTAAGCTATTCATAGTAGGTACTAATGTATTATATGTTGACATCGTCGGCTTCATAGCAGATACAACTATATGGATGTTCAAATCGTCAGATATTCATAGTAGCTACCACTATCTACAGGGTATACCAGTTCCTTCTGGAGAAACTCATGGAATAGATTCTACTCTTCATTTGCAACAAAAAATGCTCAGTAGAAATTTTTCGAAAAGTTTTTCGTTTTAAAGATATCCAGCAATTTGTGTTTTTCCAACTTTTCATTACCTTACCACATAAAAACGCTAATAAATTGGAAAATATTGAGACTGCAAAAAATCCAGTTACACCGTTTGAAAGAACGTTAAATTTGCTGTAAGATTCTTCTGTTTTCAATGGTCAGAGTTACTTAAAATGTTCGCCAATATCAGTTGGAACATTTGAAAATTTAAAAATTTTAAACTTTGAACAAGATTGTACGTTCTACTGAGGCTACAAAAAATACCTACAGCTTGTAAAATTTCAAAAAACCTTCTTCACCTAATAGGGCCTTAAATTGATATACTTAGATTTAAAAATAACGTTCTAGTAGAGTTAAAAACGCTGCAAATCCCTGCACAACGGCTTATTATTTTGTACAGAATACCCTTCTACAGATCACAGCTCTCTGTATAGATAACTCGTCTATATAATATGTATACTAGTCTATAGATATTATGTATGTAGATCGCAGACCCTCCGTAGGTTAGTACCAAACCCTGTACTCGTTACTAGGTACCTACCTAAATCACGAGCTAAATGTTGCTAAAATAATTCTGTCGATGACAAACACTAACTAAAATGGCAAAAAAGAAACGCAAATAATGAAGTTCTGAAGGAAAATTGTTGATGTGGAGTGAAATAGATGCCCCTTCGGCGTAGATCACTGTTTTCTGTGGTCAGTACCTACCCTCTGGTCAAGTATAATGAACCGTTGTGTAATAAGTTGCCCATCAATAGCACTTCAGCGGTTGGTCAAGTTGCAAAAGTATCGATCAACAAAATCCAGCCCCTTCTTGGTAGATGAACCGCTGTGTAATAATTTACCGTTCTGTAATAATTTACCATTGTGTAATCATTTACCATTATGTAATAATTTGCCGTTGCGTAATAATTTGCCGTTCTTTAATAATTTACCTTTGTGTAATAATTTAACCATCAATAATACTTCAAAGTTTGTTCAAGTGTCAGAAGTACCTATCAAAAAAATCCAATAGTCCATCACTTATCAAATGAAATAATATCGCAGAACAACCAACTCGACTTCATACAGCCATCCTTGATTATAATCAGGTGCTCCCTAGTGATGATATCCCGGCCGGACTTATACCGTTTGATTCACGATCGTGTTGATGAAGCTTTTTGGTGGTCTCAAAAAATTGTTTAGCACAAGTCAAATTTAATAACGTAAAAAAAACCATAACCTTCAATCGAAAGTTTTCGAGCTACGGCGTTCTGAAAATTTCAACCCCTATTTTTAACCCCTTAGAGATGACTGACAGTCGTGAATGGGGAAACCCATCGCTCCATTTGGCTCAGTCTGGGTCGGTGAGTTGTCGGGGGAAGTACCAATCATGGCGAGCGGTCGGAAATTTCTTATAGAAATAACAGAAATGTACAAAGAGCTGCCCTGCGTTTGGAAGGTAACTCATTCAGATTACCATGAGAAGGTAAAAAGAAATCTTGCCTTCTAGAACAATTGTTCAAAAAGCAAGATGAAAACTCAACAAAGGAAACAGTGAACACAAAAATTGGATCGATGTTAAGTTCTTTCAGAAGAGAAAATAACAAGGTAAGTGAAACAAATAGCGAGCAATTATTGTGGTACAGGAATTAAATTTAACTTGTTGGTGATTGTGCGCTACTCCATTCATGGCTTTCCACAGTGAAAAAATGTTTAAGTCAATTTTGTATAGAATTTTGCGTTTAAAATAAAGGTATTTTGATGGGTCCAGAAAGTCTAGAAGCGATTCCTTTTTCAATTTTCTCCATAGATACCTACCAGGTTTGGGGAATTGAACCTGACGCTCTAACAACGCGTGTGTGCAAAAATCACAGCATGTGTGTGTGTGTGTGTGTGTGTGCAAACATCACAACGTTTGTGTGTGTGTGCGTGTGGTCCCAGACAACATTCGACCTACATGGCGAGAAAACAATAAATTGCTTCTATTGGCAAAAAATCAGTAATCCCCACAGAGTTGTTGCGCAACACAAAAACAGGATTGTCGGTGCGCAAAAAAGCGTTCAAAAATAAAAAAATCATTTGGGGTACCTAAACATTTATTTAGCGTATGCGTGTAGACAAAAGGTGGGAGTGAAGACAACCTTGCCCTGGTGGGGGGGGGGGGGGGGGAGATATGAAGGTGGAAAGAGGAGCAAATCATGATCAAAGTTCAAACTAGTGCGGTCGGCTCAGTCTATGAAGTGGGGCGACATCAAAGGCATGGACGATGCACTAGCAGTAGTTTGATAACAAGAACAATGCCAACCAAGGGGAGGGTTGGGAAGGCCTGGTACCTCTCTACCACGTCATTTCAACAGCAAACATTTTAGCAAATTTCCAAGGAAAATAACTTCTGTCGCAATCAACATAGATCTACTAAAATTACTATTATTTATTGCTTCCGAGTCTGCGAAGCAGCGGAAGCCTTGTGTTCACTTTCGTGAGCCAAAAAATTTTTGTCTTCAGAAATCAAAATTTCCACTTGCATTTTGCGTTTCAAAGCCTACTGAACAAATTTGGTTCCGTTTCTGTCGGTCTGTGAGTCTGTGAGTCTGTGAGTCTGTGAATCTGTGAGTCTGTGAGTCTGTCCGCATTTCCTTGTTACAGCCATAACTTCCACGATTTTGAATTGATTCAGCTCAAATTTTGAGGGATGGTGCGGATAAGGCCCCTTGAGGTCCCATACAAATTTCAACATGATTGATCCAGCGGTACGCCCTGCGCATGCGCTAACGTTAAATTCAACAAACACGCATAACTTTCACAATTTTGATTCAATTTCGCTCAAATTTTCAAGGGTTGTTTGGACAAGGCCTAGTGAGTTCCAGTATGAATTTCAGCATGATCGGACCCTCGGTGCGCTCTGCGCATGCGCTGGCGTGAAATAGATTCAATTTCCTTGTTACAGCCGTAGTAACCAAAGATTTCACCCAATTTCAATGTAATTCTCAGGGATTAAGCGGGTAGGGCCCATTGAGGTCCCATATAAATTTCAACATGATAGAGCCAGCGGTTCGCCCTGCGCATGCGCTCTGTCTGTCTGTCTGTCCTTCTATGCACGGCCAAACGGCTCGACGGATATCGACCAAATTTGGCACGAATATCCAGTAGGCTCCCAAGTTGTGCAACGTCGCATTTTCAATTCCCTGACCATAGCGGAACTATGGTCGACCATGGTCAACTCCTGAATGGCTTGACGGATATCGACCAAATTTGGCACGAATATCCAGTAGGCTCCCAAGTTGTGCAACGTCGCATTTTTAATTCCCTGACCATAGCGGAACTATGGTCGACCATGGTCAACTCCTGAATGGCTTGACGGATATCGACCAAATTTGGCACGAATATCCAGTAGGCTCCCAAGTTGTGCAACGTCGCATTTTTAATTCCCTGACCATAGCGGAACTATGGTCGACCATGGTCAACTTCGTTAATTGAAATGGTAACCCCTATTTTTTATCGCGTATTCGTAATCTACGTGAAATTCTATCTACGATCGACCCTTCGGACTACCCCCGCGGTCGACCTTAGCGCATCCATGGGCCCCTCCATGGTCGAATCCCGAATTGCTCAACGGATATCGACCAAATTTGGCACCAATATCCGGTAGCCTCCCAAGTTGAACGTAGGCGCATTTTTAATTCCCTGACCATAGCGGAAATATGGTCGACCATGGTCAACTCCTGAATGGCTTGACGGATTTTGATAAAATTGGGCACAAATACCCGGTAGGGTATGGGATTTTTCCGTCGTTTGTTGGTTCCACGATACTGCGTACAGCGAATCTCGGATAGCGAGCGAAGCGAGCGGTCAGGCTAGTTATGTATAATGGACGTAATGTATTATGGAAGTCATGTTATGTATAATATGTATATTTCATGTAATGTTATGAAATGTTATGTTATGTAATGTAATGTTATGTAATATGTATATTTAACGTTATGTAATGTTATGTAATGTAATGTAATGTAATGTAATGTTATGTTATTTTGCTTCCGAGTCTGTTCTATTTTATAATGGGTCACTCTGATTGTGACGAGGAAGCTCCTGTGCCATCACCTTGGCCGTGTATTTTTCTTTGTCTGTATGCTCTATTTGTAGGTTTAATCCTTTTCAAACTTGGGGTCCTAATTACAAGAAGTTGCGACTCCTATTCATGAGCCACTACTTGCACCACTTCTTCTTGGGCTTCCTTCCCGCTACGTACATCATTATTAGTGTTCGTCGTCCATGGTGGTACGTTGCTGACAGCGACGCGTTCACTGCCCGAATGACTGGCCCGGCGCGGCGCGGTTGTCAATGCCCTGCCAAAATGGAGCGGTTGACGCGGCGCGGCGCGGCGGGAGGGAGTTTGGAGCTGTCGTGAATGGCCCCAAACGGAACCTATAACCCGAATTTCATCAATTTGTATTCATGGTAACTAACAAAATTGGACAGTACGGCGTACGGCGAACAGACAGAATTTTTTAAATTGCATTTTCGGCTTCTACGTACGTTGAAACGTAGGTACCTACCTAAACCATCAAATTTTGAGGGGGGGGGGGGGGGGGGGGGGGTTAGAATTTTTTTTTTTTTTCATGCTCGATTCCATTGGTTCATTATTGAAAATAATAAACCAAAATGATAATTGAGCGTTTGAAAATATGAGCAGAGGTGAATTGGCGTGAGGGGTGGGGGGGGGGGGAATTAATTAGACCTCGTAAAATAATACTAACCTTGACTCCTTGACTGGTTGAATGAAAGTAATATCGAGGTTCAAACATCAACGAATGATTATGCTTTTTCAACTACTACAACGTTATTTTTAAATCTAAGTATATCATTGTAAAGCCTATTAGATGAAGAAGGTTTTGTGAAATTTGACAAGTTCTAGGTATTTTTTTGTAGCCTCAATAGAACAACGTACAATCTTTTTCAAAGTTTTAAATTTTGAAATTTTCAAATGTTCCAACTGATATTGGCCAACATTTTAAGTAACTCTGACAGAGAACTTAAAACAGAAGAATCTTACAGGAAATTTAACGTTTTTTCAAACGATGTAGTTGGATTTGTTGTAGTCTCGATATTTTCGTTGAGCGTTTTCGTTTTTATGTGGTAAGGTAATGAAAAGTTGGAAAAACACAAATTGTCAGATATCTTTGAAATGAAGAACTTTTCCAAAAATTTCTACTGAGCATTTTTTGTTCCAAATGAAGGGTAGAATCGATTCCCTGAGTTTCTCCAGAAGGAATTGGGACCCCGTGTATGTATATGTATAGCCTGGTCAGTACCCTGAGGGCTACTACGTCTGGTCTTCTATGTGCATATTGTGCCCATGTTTCGTCTGATACCTAATCCAATAGTTTACCATTCGAAGGCGTCGAATGCAAATATAAAGCTGAGCTCTGGGCGCAGACGAATGAATTCATCGACCTGTCTGTCAAACTCAAGTGGTATCTGCCGTCTGTCGAAATGATGCTGAGAAGTCTATTTTTTATTATCAGACCAAAGAATGTTTCCATTGAACTAGTATGCTCTCTGACTTAACTTTAGTCGGGCGATTAGACTTCAAGTGGCAGTTGGTTCAGCCCAATTCAGTTCACTGACGTCAAGTTGAGTTGTCTATGCAAATATCCATATTCTGCTCACCTGTATCGTCCCCTTTTGTCGAGCTAGTTTGAAGTAAACTTCTGTTGTTAGATAGGTACCAAATACTTTTAAAACTACTATATGTGGTGATTGTGATGGGTTTCGTATTGTTAAGTGTTCCTTACAGAGTTTTTATATCTTTTAGAATAATACTAAATGATCAAATCCGGTTGACGGAACATAACACAATGAAAATATATTATTTAAGAACATTAAATCTCATCATGTGGAAACCATGAAGTTCAACAGGTGTTTTACTGGAGTGATTGTTGAAGACCGAAACTTGATATCCCAATACGCCCCCTCAAGTGAGCGTCTGTAGACCTAACGCTTGAGAACATGATTCATGCTTTATGCGTGGAGTCGACTTGGTCAGGAAATCCGCTGGCATATTTTCAGTTGGCAAGTACTCCACCTTTACCATTTTGTTTTCAATTGCTTCTCTGACGAACGCCTGACGTATGTCAATGTGCTTCGTTCTTCCGTGATGCGTGGGATTTTTAATCAAGTCAAGAGCTCCCTGATTGTCGTTCTTCAGTATCAGCGCCCCCTCAATTGGATGCCCTAGATTGGCAAATAGTCTTTTTAAGTAAATGGCTTCCTTGATAGCATCTGTTAAGGAATAAAGTTCAGCTTCCGTAGTGGATGCTGCCACCGTTCGCTGCTTCCGTGACTCCCATGTGACAGCGCCACCAGACATCGTGAAGACCATACCACTGAATGATCTGCGGTCAGACTGACAATTTCCCCAGTCTGCATCTGCAAATCCTGTTATTGGCTGGTCGGTTTTCCTATACGTCAACTTCTTGTTTATTGTTCCCTTTAGGTACCGGAGAATACGCTTTGCCGCCTTCCAGTGCGTCTCTGCATATTTATTATTATATTGGCTCAAACAGTTGACGGCGAATGCAATATCAGGTCTAGTTCCGATGGCTACGTAGAGTAAAGAACCCATCAATGATCTAAAAGGTAGCCGAGCCATTTCCTCAGCATTAGACTCAACATCCTCAAATTTCGCATTTACTTCAAGAGGCGTAGAAATCGGCTTGCAATCTTCCAAACCATACTTTTTGAGTAATTCCAAAATATATTTCTTCTGGGACAAATGCATTTCCCCCTTCTCATACTCAAATTCTATACCCAAACTGTAGTTGATACGCCCCATATCTTTTGTTTTGAATTCCTTCTTAATTTTGTCTTTCACCTCTTTCAATTTATCGGGATTCTTTGACACCAAAGTGAGGTCATCAACATACACTGCCATGTAAACTGCATCATCCCCTTCGTTTACCTTGTAAATACAAGGCTCCGCATCTATGGGTCTCATGCCTAGGCACTGAGTGAGTCGTTCGTTCAGCTTCTTATACCATTGACGACCCGACTGCTTCAATCCATACAAAGACCTTTTCAGATGACATACAGTCTTTCCACTTTCCCAATCTCTCAACATACTTTTTGCTATTTCTTGAACTTTCCCAGTTTCATTCGAAACCAAATCTCGCAAGGTTTCCTCAAAGCTCTCAGGAGCCTCCATAAATATATCCTCTTCTAAATCCCCATTTAAATAAGCTGTCTCGATATCCATTTGTTCAACATCCATATCATGCTGAACGGCCAGCGCCATTAGTATCCTCAGAGAACTCAATCTGACCACTGGGGAATAAGTTTCAAAATAATCAATCCCAGGTATTTGACTGAATCCTCGGGCCACCAATCTTGCTTTTCTCCTATCTAATTCTCCATTAGCCTTATACTTATTGACAAGAATAAGCCTGCAACTAACGGGCTTTCGCTCATGAGTTGGTTGAGCCATCACCCAGGTACTATTCAGTAGCAAAGAGGAAAATTCTTTTCTGATTGCCGTTTTCCATTCATCTACATCTTCACTTGAAAGTGCTTCACGTACAGATATCTCCGCCGGACAAGCTATTTCATCAAGAGTTTCACCTACCTGGGGATCTTCTGGTACTGCTGTTTGTACAACCATGTTGTACTCCTTCCGTGGCCTACCTCTTTGGCCGGTTCTTACTATCCGTGGTCGCCCACAGCTGCGTACTAGCTCCGTTTGAACATTATCAGTTTCATCGAGGGAAACGCCATTTGCAGGAATCGCATGTACATCTTCAGTTACCACCCCATGAACATCGAGTCCTGCGGTGCTATCATTGGTCAATCGTACTCGTACAAGTTCGTCCTGTTCATTAGGATCTGGAAAAATTTCATTCCTGTTTTCAAATATCTTTTCTGCTTTGCTACAAACTTCCTCATCAATGAATTTCACATTACGGGTCGTGTGTATCTTTTTGTCACTCGGAACCCATACTCTATAGGCTTTTGATGTTTGGGAGTATCCAACAAAAATACCCTCTGTTGACCTAGGTTCTAGCTTTTTCTTGACTAAATTTTTCATCATGCAAACCTTAGAGCCAAATGCTTTTAAGTGAGCCACTACGGGTGGCCTTCCTACCCATAATTCGAATGGATTCTTACCGTCGAGTGCTGCAGAAGGACATCGATTGCGAATGTAAACTGCAGATGCAACCGCTTCGGCCCAAAATACCTTTGGCAGTCCGGATTCGATAAGAAAGCATCTTACCATGTCTAAGATGGTTCGGTTCATTCGTTCCGCCACGCCATTTTGCTGAGGTGTTCCTGGGACAGTCAATCTTCTTTTGATTCCCTCTGCTGCTAGATATGTATTGAACTCATTAGAAATGTACTCTCCCCCATTGTCCGACTGCAGACACTTAATTTTTACCCCCTTTTGATTTTCTACAAAGCTTTTAAATTCTTTGAACGCTTTAAGAGCGTCCGATTTCTTTTTCAAAAACTTTACCTCACACCAGCGAGTGGAATCGTCGATAAATGTTATATAATATAATGAGTGCCCATGAGATGATACTTGTGCTGGCCCCCAAATATCAGAGTGTATAATATCTAGAACTCGTGTATCTCTTCTGCTACTTTTGGGGAAAGGCGCTTGACTCATCTTTCCTAGTGTACATATTTTGCATTGTGGAAGATTCCCAGTTATGTCGAAATTCATTCCTAGAGCCCCTTTTGTTTTCTTGAGGGCCTTCAGATCTTTTTCATTCAAGTGTCCGTATCTTCGATGCCATAATCCTAATTTTGGATCGGGCTCCTTGATGGCGTATGATTTATGGCTAATTTCTCTAATGTAGTACAGACCATTCTCTTTTGTAGCACTACAGATTATCTCATCATTTCGATCTATAATGTCAGCTTTATTCTTCGAAAATATCACTGTGTAACCGTTTTCAGTAATTTTTCCAACTGACATTAAATTACTTCTAAGATCTGGAACATATAATGTATTACTTAAATGTAACTTCCAATTCTTACTGCCATGGCGAGATGATACGGTCACTGTTCCCTTTCCAGTTACACTGGTGGACGACATATTGGCGAGTTTGAGCTTCCCATTCTCGCCGGATACTAGGTCATCAAATTTGCTGGCATTTCCACACATGTGAGACGTGGAGCCGCTGTCAAGACACCATTTGGTTGGTTCTTCATGGCACAGAAAAGCTGCATGAGAGCTCGATTCATCTGAGTCATCTTCTTTTGCTGCTCTTGCATTTTCCTTCGGGGATGGGCACTTTTCTGCAAAATGCCCAACTCCTCCACAGTTATAGCATTTCAACTTCGTATTCTTATGCCTGTTGTTTGCCGTAAAGGTCTGATTCGTCTGATGTTTTTCTCGATATTTGTTATTGAATTGCTTGTAGTTTTTCTTGGCCAACAACGCATTTTGGTCTTCATGTCGTCCTAGATTAGTTCGAGCATCATTTTCCTCCAGTATCTTTGTTGTTAGTTGCTCAGAGTTTGGTAAACCATCTCTCGATTCAATGGCTACTCGAAAATTTTCAAATTCCTCGGGCAAACTATACAATAACATTGTAGAGAGTAAATTGTCAGGTATTGTAGTGCCCATATCCACGAGGCTGCTTGCTGTATCAAAGTATTCTGCTACATGGTTGCGTACATCGCCTCCTGACTTCATCTTGCATAGAACGAGTCGTTTAAGCAGTGTTGCTGTTCTTGATGGACCTCGAGATTGGTAGTGCTCGTGTAGTTTACTCCATACGTCATGAGAAGTTTTGCATCCTTTGATCACTTTTAGTTCTGATGCTCCGATTGCGAGTGTTATGTCAGATTTCGCTCTCTTGTCCTTTCTTTCCCATTCCTTGATATTCGCTTCGTTATCTCCAGCCCCTTCAACGGAAGCTGGCTTCTTGATTGTTCCATCTGCATATTCCAAAAGTTCATTCCGTACCAAGAGAGCCTCCATGTGCATTATCCATGTTTCGAAGTTATGTCGTCCGAGGGGAGCGACTTTAACGTCGATGCTTGCCATGGTCTCAGTGGAAGCGTGCTGGGCCCATAACCTATTGTTAAGTGTTCCTTACAGAGTTTTTATATCTTTTAGAATAATACTAAATGATCAAATCCGGTTGACGGAACATAACACAATGAAAATATATTATTTAAGAACATTAAATCTCATCATGTGGAAACCATGAAGTTCAACAGGTGTTTTACTGGAGTGATTGTTGAAGACCGAAACTTGATATCCCAATATTTCGATGTATTATTTTGAAGTTAAAGTTGGGAGTTGTGGCTTATTATTTTCAATAATGAAGCTTTGGAATCGAGCATGAAAAAAACAAACTTCAACCCCTAAAAATTTGATGGTTTCCTTTGCAAGGTACGTAGAATCCAAAAGTGGAATACAAAAACTCTGCAAATTATTTCACAACGGTTTAATATTTACCGTTATCGGTGCCCTTTCGGCGTAGATCACTGTTTTCTCTGGTAAATACGCACCCTCGTGCTCCTCCCAGGAAAGCCAGTTACAGTTTCATGAAAATGCGCTTCAGTTCACATAAACACATTAATTATTTTTCAATACTTAAATACCTAAGTCAACAATTCACTTCAATAATTCATTTTTTTAATAATTCCAAATTCATTAAATTCAATAATTCACTAATTCAGTAACTTAATTCAAGAATTCAATAATTCATTCAATTCATACTCAATTCATTAATTCACAATGCCTAGAAGTGACCGTTAGAGGTGACAGACATTAACGCCGAGCTTCGCGGACCAACTAGACACCGAATGGAACCTACAAATCAAATTCCATCAATTTCGGTTCATGGTAACTAAGGAATGTGCGAAGTACTATATACGGCGTACGGCGAACAGACAGAAATTTTTTTATTGTATTTGCGGATTCTACGTACTTTGAAACGGAAAACAACATTTTGAGCGTGGTGAGGGAGGGGGGGGGGGGGTTATTTTGGTTTATTATTTTCAATAATGAACCATTGGAATCGAGCATGAAAAAAAAAAAAAATCTAACCCCCCCCCCCCCACCACCACATCAAAATTGGATGGTTTACGTTTCAAGGTATGTAGAATCCGAAAATGTAATATAAATATTTCTGTCTGTCCGCCGTACACCGTACGCCGTAGGTACTGGCGACTTTTCTTAGTTACCATGAAACAAAATTGATGAAATTCGGGTTATAGGTTCCGTTCGGGGGCTAGTTGGTCCTCGAAGCACGACGTTACTGTCAGTCATCTCTAAGGGGTTCAAAATAGGGGTTGACATTTTCAGAACGCCGTATCTCGAAAACTTTCGATTGAAGGGTATGGTTTTTTTTACGTTACTAAATTTTTCCTGAGCTAAACAATTTTTTGAGACCACCCGGAGCATGGTACGTCCAGCCGTTCGTGTGCGCCAAAAAGCTTCGTCAACACGATCGTGAATCAAACGGTATAAGTCCGGCCGGGATATCATCACTAGGGAGCACCTGATTATAATCAAGGACGGCTGTATGAAGTCGAGTTGGTTGTTCTGCGGTATTATTTCATTTGATAAGTGATGGACTATTGGATTTTGTTGGTAGGTACTTGTGAAACTTGAACAAACGTTGAAGTATTATTGATGGGTAAATTATTACACAGTGGTTAATTATTACAAAACGGCAAATTATTACGCAACGGTAAATTATTACATAACGGTAAATTATTACACAACGGTAAATTATTACACAACGGTAAATTAATACACAACGGTTCATCTACCAAGGAGGGGCTGGATTTTGTTGATCGGTACTTTTGCAAATTGAACAACCGTTGAAGTATTATTGATGGGCAAGTTATTACACAACGGTTCATTATAGGTATTGACCAGAGAATACAGTGATCTACACAGCAGGGGCATCTATTTCACTCCACATCAACAATTTTCGTTTAGAACTTCATTATTTGCGTTTCTTTTTGCTATTTTTGTTACTGTTTGTCATCAGCTGTATTATTTTAGCAAAATTTAACTCGTGATTTAGGTAGGTACATATTAACGAGACCGGGGTTAGCTACTAACCTACGGAGGGTCTGCGATACACATAATATGTATAGAGTAGTACGTATTATATTATATAGACGGGTTATCTATACAGGGAGCTGTGATCTGTAACAGAAGGGTATTCTGTACAAAATAATGAGCCGTTGTGCAGGGATTTGCAGCGTTTTAATTGATCTCGAAATATTATTTTTTGAGACCACCCCTCTGACTGCTGCATCCGGACATTGTCCGTCCAGCCGTTCGTTTACACCAGTGGTTCTCAACCTTTTTAAACCTGCCGCCCCCTTTAGGAGTTGAATATTTTTCAACGCCCACCTAATGTGAAAATCCTTAAGTTTGGGTATTTTGAATATAATACACACAGCTGTGTGTGGGATTGTTGTGGTTCAATGCCCAAAAAACGTTACTGAAGTGACTCATCAACTGTTTTGAATTTCTCTCGCGACGTTCTTCCTTTTCACCGTCGTTGCTCCGTTGGTAACAGACATTCCATTGGAAATTTCGAAGAGGTATAAAGATGGGTTGTGAAAGGGAGGTTCCGACACAACTTTCAACCAGTACGGTTGTAAAATTTTCTGTCGTTTCCCAGAAAACGTGCGGGTAAAAATGGATTCTAACATCAGGACCTCCCATTTAGGACCCCCTAGAACACGATGCAAAAATCTCCATCAAAATCCGTCCAGTCGTTTAGAAGTTGGACACAACTGACCTTTTACCGTCGCATCGAACCTTGAATCGTCGCATTATCGGTATTTTGAGCAAAAGCACGTACACATCATGTTTCATAGTTTCATTCGAACGAACTAATCACTCACGGCGGAATCGTGGAAACCGATTTCAAAGAATAAAAACTGAGTTCTTGAAAGTTTGTCTGTTCCACTAATACACGAAAAATACGCCGGTTTCAAGCTATACCGGCTTCATAATAATTAATAACAACAACAGTAACAATAACTAGTTATTTTTTGTTACTAACGATGGTTTGACGGTGTTACTAGCGATGGTATAACAGTGTATTTTTCGTGTATCAGTGGAAATAGACAACCTTTCAATAACTCCGTTTTTATTCTATTTCATTCGAAGTAAGTATAGAGGCATCATCCGGGGTCAAGGGGTGGATTTTATGTTGTTGTTTTAATATTAAGTAAATCAGTCGCAGTAATGATGAGTGGAAGAGGGAGGCAATTGACAGTTTTTTTGACGACAGTCCGCACTCCAGCGTAGAGTTAATTGATATTAGCTTGAAGCCAAAATTCCATGAGCCTACCATCATCCTGGAAACTGGCATTCTACGTCTCATTAGTTGAACGTTCAATCAATACTTCCTGAATCCCAACCTTTGTTTTCTCAATGTGCACAGAGGACAAAATATTCTCAAAACGTTCGGAAACGGTCTTATACAAAGACACCAGTGTTCACAGGAAACTGTTTCATCAAAGGGATTTCAATATTCTTATGCAGCATACTATTCACTATGCTTATCCGACAGGATCGAAAACTGGCAAATCACAACTTCGTTGCGGCCAAAATTCAGCTTGCACAAAGTGAAATTATTTTGGAAGGCAGAAATAACGGATTTCGTTTTTATTAAATTTAGTTCATCACCTTGAATTCGCGAATTGATTCCATTGAATTTGGCGAATTTATCGGTCAAGTAAGCAACATCGATTATAAATTGTAGCTATCGGCCTCTATGATATCCCTAAATACATCACAAGTGTTCAGGCAGGCGCTCACCGCCCCCCTACCACCCAAAACAAGTTCGCCGCCTTGAGAACCACTGGTTTACACCGACATACGTCGTCAACATGATCGTGAATGAAACGGTATTCATCCAGCCCAGAAATCATTGCTAGGGAACAGCTGATTATAATCACGCATGGCTGTATGAAATCGAGTTGGTTGTTCCGTGATATTATATCATTTGATGTATGGTGGTTATTTTGGATTTTGTTGATAGGTACTTTTGTAACGTGAAGAACCGTTATGCTTCATGAATAGCAACAAATAATCAATGATAGAATTGTTGAATCCACCGAATATTTATGTACCTAACCGGCCGGCTGCAATACTCGATTTTTCCCCCGCGGGTGGAGACCACAGAAAACTATGATCCACGCAGAAGGAGCATCTAATATATACATGTAAATAATATACCGTTGTACAGTAAATAATGTACAGGTAAATAATCTAATATGCGTTTTTACAATAACGTGTGCGATGAAACTGCAAGGAATGACTTTCTATTTCTGGTTGACCTGGCTAGCACTTCGCCCTCATCCGGGACCTGGACACCATAGTCATTTTCCAGGATTTTCGAGAGGCTTCTTTGCTCCAAATTATCAATCCTCAATATCCTACTCATCGCTTTGTCACAGAAGTCGTCATTGCGGGAGGTTCTGTGAAAGGAGCCGAGCTGCTCGATTGCCATGGCAACAAGGCATTGTTCTGCATAAGGTCTGAGACTTTACAACATTAGGGAAATAAGCGTTCGCGTCAATCCGGTGTGTCCCCCGCTCACATAAATTATTTTTACATAATGTACCACCTTCCGCTTTGACCTTACCTACATTCTTTATTTATACTTGACAGGTTTTCCTGATATCCCTTTGGCATGTTTCTTCTTCTTCTCACTAAAATATGTTGACAATAATTCGCAAACAAGAAAACCCGAAAATTCAGTATTGTGTGGATGCTCATATTATATGAATGGTCAAAATATATAGCTTCACTCTCCATAATGAAATTGAAAAACTGGTCTCTGAGAGCGGTGGAGCATACAGAAATGTATTCGGGGATGAATATGACAAACAGAATCAGTCAAAAGCACCTTGCACCTCAACACATACTTTCCTAATGTACCTACTTGTGCCTCAGCTACTTGTACAAATGGAAAACTAATGTATACCATTTGTGTATAGCTTATTGAGCGCAGTGGTATTTAGCGTACATTTTGTGGGTATAGTAGTGTAGGTGCTTTCTCTGGAAGCGTGTGTAGCTTCTGATGTACTTAACCCAACTTTTACGTCACAAACAGCATAACCACCTTGTGAAGAGGTTTTGGTTAAATTTTGAAATAAAAAATTGACTTGAAGGAAAATGCGACGCTGAGTTGGATTTTGATATGGTAGGAGATTTGGAAGAGAGAGGAGCGCGAGGGATTGTATCCGCGGGGTTTGCACCTCCTTTGATATCTGGGTAAAAAGTAAGGAGGATATTCGCCCAGTTTTCACCTTATTGAATATCCAGGAAAATACTCGCCCGGTTTTCACCCCGTTGAGTATTGAAGAATGTTCTCGCCTGGTTTTCACCTCGTTGAGAACGTAGAGGGAGGTAAGGTTTGCGAGAGAAGGCACTAGTTGGAGAGAAATAGCATGAGTATCTGAGCCAGGCGAGTTGAGCGCTTTTTATAGGCGCCTCTACCCTCCCCAGGTCCCACCGGAATGACCTTTGGGAGCCGTTATAGGGAGGTATAGGGTACCCCTCATATTGCACATTTTGGAAACTCTTACTGATACATAACAATAACATTAATTACCTATATTGTTGAGGAACTTTCCGCAGCAAACGTTTTCCAGTGTTTCCAGTTAAACGATGTTTACCGAGAATTTATCAATGATAATAGAACCTTCTATCATCAATTCATTAAGTAACTCCCGACGTTTAGCGTGGAACACGCTTTTCCCGGCACCTAATTGCCAAAAAAATGACACTATTTTATGTCACGAAAATACAACACTATTTTTATGTCACGAAAATAACGAAGTCGAGAACACGTGATCATGTTGTTATGTTCCTCACGATGATTTAAGGTATGTGCAGGTTGGGTAGGATTATACTAATAAATCCCATATGGAACACTACAGTTTTATTTTTTTTATTGGTTATTGGATGAATAACACAATGTATAGTTGAGTATAGTCGCGTACAAGGTGCTACAGCAGACTGAACCAGAGGGCGATGTCCTGATGAGGGGAGTACCTACGGGAAAACTGGGTCGTGCTGACCAAAGCAGTTCCGTCGAACTGGCTCGTAACATCACCTCCTCCTATGAGGAGCACCTGTCCTCAGGTGTATATATGAAATTCAACCTAGATGGGAAGCTTGAATACTGGCAGGATTTTATCATTGTATACAGGCTCTATGTAGCTGATTCTGAATCCACTTTTTGAGAATATCTGTCCTCAGATGGAAGTAAGGGTGGAGCGAATTTCTTCAAAGTAGATTCCTCACAACGTGTCCGATCCATGAACGTAGGTGGAGAGGAAGGGGGTACTACAAAGTCCCGTTTTATGTCATCAACTTCGCGAACTCTAGCGAAGTTGAATGGGTTGTTACAAAGCAGGGAATCGTGTGCTTTGTGACATTGTCATACAAATCGGGAAGTACACATGTTTGAATTATATGTTGAGGAAAAGCAGTTCGCAAACAAATCGTTAGAATGAATCACATCCCATCTCTCGTCAAAATTCATCCCTTTGAATGTTTTGCATTTACGGAGGGCTTGACGTCCGCCGCAAACTTTGCAAGCAATTCAGTGTTCCTGGGGTTGAAGAGGATGTGGTATTTCGGGCGGGATGAGCGATCTGGTGGTCCTTGACTTTTGTAACACTTTGAGATGTGTCGATGTCTGATGCCAATGAAGGTGATTGTTCCAGGCTCTGGTGTTTTCGTTGAAATGCACGTCTTTGATCCAGAGGCTTTGTTGATGAGGGTCTGGGCGTAGACTTGGTACGTGAGTGCACGTTTTACCCATTCAGTTGCTTGTGAAATGACCAGCTGGCTTGGAAGGGATTTGATAAGTTCATATAAGTTCCTATCCAATTTCTGTAGAGTGCGGCGGTAGTGAGAAGCTAAAGAATGGGGGCTTGAAGTCGGATGAAAGGCCTTCAACCCTTCAATTAGGTGTTTCCATTGTATTAAATCGATAGCACAACCTACGCCCTCTGATGAAAGTTCGACGCTGTTCTGAAACAGCATAGTCACAAAAACATACAACACTGAAACACGATAATTAACCACGGAATTCCTTATTGGGAATGTACTAAAGTCCGTGAACATAAGGCTGCGCCAAATGTTCCTCACGTTTATTGAAGGTATGTGCAGGTTGGGTAGGATGATACTCATAAATCCCGTATTTATGGAACACTACAGTATTATTTTGATATTGGTTATTGGACGAATAACACAATGTATAGTTGGAGTGTTAGTCGCGTACGGCAGAATGAACCGGAGGGCGATGTCCTGAGGGGAGTTCAGGAAAACTGGGTCTAGCTGACCAAAGCAGTTCCGTCGAACTGGCTCGTAACAATGAGATTTTCGCGTACAATCGAATGGTTGATTGATCTCTAAAGGGACTGCCAGCGGCTTAGTAATCAATTTTCTCAAAACAATATTTGAGTTTCACTTGCAAGCCAGATATATAAGACAACATCACCACGTTTGAGTGAAGGAAAAGCAAGAAGGAAAAGCGTGTTCCACGTTTCTTCAGTTTTAGCCGTTAGGCTCAAGGTGGTAGCAAAGGTGGGTCCACCCCCGGCGAGGCGCGGAGCGCCGAGTTTTTTCCAGAAAACTTTACCTATAAAAAATACATTTGTTGGGAAAGTAGAATGTTAGACAAAGTAACATGAAACTTGAAGGAGGCTTCTATCCAGTGATAGTCCTCAAATATCTGTCTATGCTCGGTTTTTATGCGTCGAGGAAGTCAGTTGGGTGTTTCCGTTTGGGGCGGATTCTCTGCCAGTTACATTAGGAGGGGGTTAGGATGGGTCGATATTCCGCCGGGAAATATTTCGAATTTTCTTCGCATGGAATCTTTGACGGTGAGAATGTTCAGATCGGTGTGCAGCGTAGAATTTCGACCAAACCAAGGCGCAGCCGTGATTATGCATAGCACTCTGTTCTGAAATTTCTGAATCCTTGTGAGTCACTCGCTGCTCCCCAGATCTCTCCACCATACAGCCACATTGGCCTCAGCATTGTTAAGTGGACAAGCCTCTTGAGATGTACTGGTAGTGAAGACGACCCTTGGATGAGGAACCTCAGTTGCTTCAAGGGATACCGAAGCCGTTGTAGCAAGTTGGAGATGTGAGTGTCCCAAGTGAGTTTCCTGTCCGAGTTGAGACCCAGGTATTTCACGTTGTTTGACTCAGGAATCGGAACTCCCTGCATCGAAACTACGTGACGCTGAGTCTTCATCTTGTACGTGAAGCACACCAGGGATGACTTCATAGGATTCACCTTCATACGCCGTTTGTCGCACCATTCGCTTACGGCGAGCACTTAAAGATTGGCACATGTCGTTCCGTCTTGCCCTTCACCTAAAGCAGCTACGTCATCCGCGAAGTGTGCTTGCAAGACCTCTGGCGGGTTTGGGTTGTCCGACGTTGAGAAAATATACAGCAATGCACTCCATACCCCTCCTTGAGGTATGCCTGCAATAACCGGCTTGATTGGAGACAAAGCGTGGTCACATTTTACAGAGAAAGCCCCCCTGTAAAGGTAGGGCTGCACGAGCCTAAAGTGTGAATTGTTTAAGAAGTTTCTGAGCTTTGCTAGGGGACCCTGATGCCACACTCGATCGAAAGCTTTTTCGGTGTCAAGGAAAAGACCAAAGTACGTTGCAACTTCCTCGTACGTGTCCAGGAGGTGTTCAACAACTCTGTGCAGCTGCTGTGTGCAGGAATGCTCTAAGCCGAATTGCTTGTTAGGAATGGCTTCATTAAATTGTGGCAGGAGGAAGGGAAGCATCAACAGCGAATGGTTTCCATTGTTTCCATTTAAACGGTGCTTACCGAGAATTTATCATTGACAATAGAACCTTCTATCTTCAGTTCATTAAATAACTCCCGACTTTGAAATTCAATTATTTGCCGACCCCCGTTTGTGTGAACAAGAGCTATTAATCTGAACCAGCAACCACCAATAATGAACCTTTCGTGCTGTCGACCAGTAAATACTTGATGCCTTCGGGTTTTATCGAGACGGCAAATATTTGCTCCGTCGAAGAAAGTGTCTAGCGAGATTTTCTGTCCCAATTACATTATACACATAATACACGTAGCCTGCATTTTATTTGATCAGTTGATTAAATACAGGTCAAGCCCACTGTAGAAGACGGTTTCATAACCCACTGCCCTATAAACGAACCGAATAAGCTGGTATGTAGGTACATAATAGTGCTATTAAAAGTGGGGCTTCACTTCATTTTCAAATTCTCGTTAGTACATATATGTTCAATATAAGGTAGGTACTTTTTCGGGTATTAGGTAAAATATATTTCAATGCCCCGCATCGAAAGGATTTTTCCCGGGACGCTGTTATAGGTACGACCAGCCGTACGCTACGCATGCGTTTTGTACCGAAAAAACATCATGAACCTGAAATAGCACAGCAGCCTAGTTTTCTAGTGGATATCAACCGCTCGGAATAACGCATGGTGAAACCGAGCTTCTTGTTTTAATGCACATTGTCCCCACGGAAGGAAGATTACCTTGGATACAATGTTGATCGGTAGATGTTTTCTGAAGAAACCGATGGTAAATTCGACTGTATATCATTGGGGTAGGTTCCAGGAAACTGCTCCGATTCACTCGTGGTGTACGAAGTTCAAACGAATGACTCAGAACTTGGTTCGGGTGTCCACGGACCCATCAGTGGGTCAACTACGCATTTTCTGTTTCTTCTGATTCTACCAAGGTCTCGGATCCTCAAAAATCAAAATTTCCACTTGAGCTTTGCTCCGAACCTTTTTGAATAAATTCGTTTTTTATTTTTTCAGGTGAGTTCGGATTCCAGAACGCAGTTTTTCCCGTAGGTTATGACTTTCTGGGTGATGGGTCTGTATGCGATGGCTCAGGGTGCAATTCTCATCCGATTTTCACAGGTTTTTCATTGTAATGGGCAATTTCACCTCTTTTCTTTTCTTTTCTCAAGTAAAAGATCTCGGCGAGTGCTTTCCGAAAAGGTGCTATATGACGGGTAGGTACCTATCTGTTGATCGAAAGTGAGCGATAAACCAGTGGGAAGAAAGCGAAATGACGTCGTAGGTAAAGGCCCTCACCCCCAGGTCCGCCTTGAGGGGACCCTCAGTACCATCCTCTTATGACGTCATTTCGTTTTCTTTCTATCCGTTTGTTGTTACCAAGCTAAACTGAGTTTTGAGGTGAAAATTGGCTGTGATGAGGGGGGGAGGTGCTAAATCCGATTTTTAGATTTTAAAAAAAATTCCTTCACAGGGGAATTGCTCATTGAAGTTTCAGGTCTAGTTGTGAAGCCAAGTTCGGCAATTTCAAAATTGTTCTCGAGATTGGGGGAAAACCAATTCTAATAAATTCACCAAAGGTGGTTTAGAATGGTGACTTGGGGACCACAAAAGATTATTTCAGTAGTAAAATAATATTTTCCCCCAAAAAAGTGGGTCAAATTGGCATTTTGGGAGTTATAGCTAATTATCGTCAAATTATAGAAAAAAAGCGTTGCCGTAGGGGGCGTCTAGCTGCCAGTGGTTTGTGTTCATGACGGTAGGTTTATTTTCGAATGAAATCTGGGGGACACCCCCAGACCCCCGGATTATAACAGTTTAGATCAAGGATCAAAGCAAGGAAACATGGAACATGTTTTTCGAATAGGTACATGATAACAGAGGATATGGAGATATGTAGAAAAACGTCTGCCAATTCGAGAAGGCACTACCTTCCACTAAGCACTAAGCTTCCTCACTTGAATCACATGAACGTATAGACTAGTTGGGTAGATTCGTTATGATACTGGACCATCTGCGATCCAACCCGCGTGTACCCTCAAAATTTCATCTCTCTACGGCTATTAACATGGAACATGTTTTTACGGGAGTAAACCAGGCTGGAAAGCGTCCTGTCCTGTCCAAGTAAACTCGGCTTTTCGCGTAGTTAGAAGCGTTTTAAGGAAACGGTCAACATTTCATGTTTGCGCATGCGAAGACTAAACGATTTTCATAATTTTGAAACGGGACCATCTGCGATCCAACCCACGTATACCCTCAGAATTTCAGCTCTCTACGACTATTTATCGCGTAGTTAGAAGCGTTACAAGGAAATGGTCCACATTTCATGTTCGCGCATGCGTAGATCAATGTTACATTACGATTCCAATGAAATTAATTTGGAACTATCAAAGTATTATTCCTGACCGACGTTCCAAGTTTGAACTCATTTCAACGATATTTAGGGTAGTTATGGGTGTTCCAATTATTTCACGTTTGCGCATGCGCAGACGAAAGTTACGGTACTTTTTCAGTGATTTTGGTATGGGTCAATCTGTGACTCAACCTGCACCTACTCTCGAAATTTCAGCCCACTTCAACCATTATTTCGGGTAGTTATGGGTGTTGCAAGGAATTACCACAGACAGACAGACAGACACGGAACCAAAAATGTTCCTCAATGTCTGAAACGGAAAATGGTGGTGGAAATTTTTATTTTGGAGGACATGAACTTTTTTTTACTCAATGACGAATCCAAGTCTTCCCTACCTTCGGTAGTGAGGAAGCAAAAAAACTTCGTGGGATTTCCAAACCGGGTACCAGCGACCTAACACAATGTAATGTAATACACGTTGTAGTAGAACCCCATCGGCAGTTTTCGTCGGAGTGGGGTCTGGCCATGCTCTGCTCGTGTGGTAGGGGAGGAGGTGAGTTGGGTGGCAGGAGTGGGGTAGAGGGAGAACTGTGCGGGCAACGGAGAGGGGAGCCGAGTTTACTTGGACAGGACAGGACGCTTTCCAGCCTGGTTTACTCCCGTAAAAACATGTTCCATGTTAATATCATGTCCAATAGTAAGTAGCTATACCTAGATGCTGCCCCCTCTTCAGCCCTATGCATTCAAGATGGAGTGGTTGATCGGACGAATAAGACGCTTCTGCTTGGACGAGTGTTGAGAGGTTGTGAGAACTCAGTCTGTCTTTGCCGCAGCTTGATTCATTTAGGCCAACTCATCGCGCACCATCCTACGTCATGTACTTCAAACATTTGTTGATATGAGCATGCTGCATGACTGGAACTTCTCATTTGTTCAATTAGTCAGCTCAAAAGTCAGAGCACATTTATTGGGGAGGGGAAGTGTAGTTGTCGAATTACAAATTAGTTGCCGAATTACAATATAGTAGTTGTCGAATTACATATTTCATTCCTCATTAGTTTCAGCCGTAGATTCATTCGTTTCTCGTGAGTAATGATATGTCACCGTTTGCGAATTAGAGGCATGATCTGAATCAAATTATTATTTTTAAATTATTATTATTATTTTTTTTTTATTATTATTTTTATTTTTTTATTATTATTTTTTTTTATTTTTTTTATTTTTTTATATTTAAATTTTTCCCTTAAAAAATTCAAAAAGTATTTCCAGCAATATTTAGATTTTTGTTTCGGACGTCTGGTGTTTTGTTCTTTAAGCCTAAGGTCAAAGAACGACAGTTCTCTCAAATTAGCAAGGACTTCAAATGTGTATTTTGACTAGGAAAGCGTATTCATGTAACAAAGATTCGAGCTTGAGGATTCATTCTCTTACAAGTTACCTACGGATAGAAGAGAACAATCGTGCTGTGAGCTGAGGCCGAAACCTCCCTTACTGAAAGTCCTTAGGTTTTAATTAAGACGCTCCTCGAGAGAATGGAAGTTTTTTCATTGTTTCACGGGGCCTTTCGTTTTATATTGAGCAGAGTAACGAGATTTCTCATCGTCTGCGATTCCAGGATAAACTCACCTATACCTATTCCAAGAACTTCAAGCTAAAGACCTCGAAGATAGAGCCTCTTACGAACTAAATCAATCGCGGAGAAATCGTGGAAACCCGTTTCAAAGAAAAACGGAGTTATGGAAAAATAGTCTATTTCCACTAATACACGAAAAAACGCGAAAAATACACTGTTATACCGGTTTTGGTGGTAAAAAATAATAAGTTATTTTTTCTTACGCCTTTTATTTTTTTCTTACGTTTTTCTTTAGCGCCTCTTAGGTAGGTATCTGCGACCTGAGGGGTATAATTATAAAATTGTTTCATTTTTAGAACTCCTGTTTACATTTTTAAACATAGTATTGAAAAATAAATTTCTGTTTAGACCTCTTGCTGTTAGGTATCTTGTAGCACTTGCTTAATTTCAAGTTCACGAGGATATTTAAGAGGTTTCCCTACTAGTTATCACCATTTATAAGAATCCATAATCTAGCATTGTTGTGTAAATATGTATGTTACTATCAATAACTGTAAACATCCTCGTTTCTACTCGTAGCTTCTTTTCCTCGTTATGGGTAATCTGAAAAATAAATAAATTAGAAAAAATCTTGGAACCATACGTTGCTCGTGCATATTGTATTAATCATGAGCCCAACAGGCTTGAAAACAGTAAGGAAGAACAGCTACTGCTGTATTCAGAAGGGAATTGTGATGAACAATCATCCTGTCATCTTCCATGAAAGGAGAACATCCGTTTTTCTCTATTTTGTCATTCAGTCTCCCAGAGGAATTCAAGAGGAATTAGTCGAGCTCGTTATTGCTTGGCGGTATGCGATAATCTCCTCATATGAGTAGAACTGGCGAAGGATAAAATATTTTTCTCCAGTGGTGTATTATAGAAGAAGAAATATTAAAATGGTGGGGTTATTGCAGAGCCAGCGAGTTGTGAATTGAAACGTAGGCTTTACCTACCTTACAAACTGAGAGGAGAGTTTTAATATTGCATTCGCATTGTTAGTTCCATCCATGATATCCATCTAAGCATTCACGTGGAAGATTAAGGCATTGACCGGCTGTAGTATGTAGGTATAATTTATGGTGAGTTGAGATGATCCTTCTATCCTCACCTTCTATTCTATGGCTCGCCAAGATAGCAACTAACCATTCATCCTGTATCCGGTCAAATGATTCTCCATTGTCCAGCAAACAGGTATAGAAATCGATATCTTCATAGGCATATCCTTAAATATATAGACACCTCTGAGGAAGTACCTATTAATGAATGGTGCCTCTCCTGCACCGAAGCCAAACTCTAGAATCTGTCCTCTTTGAACATTCTTTCAGTCAAGATAATAACAGACAGGAGCGTAGCGTGCCTCTGGTGACGGGGGTACCGCAATGAATTCCACCCCCCCCCCCCCCCCACCAACATTCACACTTCCTCACACACTCTAAAAATGTAAATGTGAAGCAGTTCTTAGCAAGCTGTTTGTCAAAGGAATTTTATGATATATTATTGATCTTCCAAATTCATTAGAAATAATTCATAACATTCCCTTGCAAACAAAATAAAAGGTTTTTCGAACTACAGCCTGATAACCATTGGTACCTATTGTATGTTTCAACAGTGAAATGCCGAGTGTACTCACGGTTACGTTCCTTCACAACTCTCTTGAAATCAGGCAACGCTGAGATTGACCGGCCGGCTCTAATGATGTCGTTCTTTTCGCTAAAACTACGAGAACTAAACGAACGCCGAACCACGGAACAATTAACGCAACAACTATCCATTTTAGGAGGAGACTAGGACACTAGGAAAGATTCGAATTCAAACAACTAAACCTGAAATTAGGAACAATTATTGTGAAAAATACAAGTAATAAAATTATGAGAAAACAGGCCGTCGTAAGAATAGCTTCCGAAAAGCAAAATGGATGACAGTGACAAGTTGTCAAAGTTTTTTTCTCGAGTTTTTAATTGATAGCTACAATCGATCCATACGCCAGTATCCCTCCTCACCAAGATTGGATACGCTGGATATTTGCGCTAGCCCAACTTACTAACACAGTCTCCTGAAGATGTGTAAGACACTCACTCACACACGCAAACACACTCACACAGACGATGTAGAGACACACACACATCGGATTCTGGGCCTCCGCAGGACTGGTAGCGGTACCCCAGCGACCTTGAGATTTCAAATATTCGAAACCTGCCGAAAACCATATGATTCTAATCGACTAATCGATACTTGGCTGTTTTTCGTCCATGACTGGCAGACATGGAGGTTGGAGGATAGTTCATGGAGGGAGAGTCATGGAGGATGGAGTTATGAGTGGACAATTCAAATTGCTACCTACCTACGGAATGTAATTTTTTTCATTTTTCGTGTAGGGTAGCGCCGGTACCCCCGGTACCCCTGACGCTACGCGCCTGATAACAGAGTACCATATTAATATGTACTGAATGGAACAAGTGATAGACGTATCTCGTGTTTTCCAAAGCAGTGCCTATGGAGTGTTGAAACCTATTGCGTTGATTCCTGAAAGTATAATATCGTTACTAATTAACATGTTGTTCGTAACTAACTAATTATAACACCTGACTATAACAAAACACAGAACCCACAACATCGATACAACCTACAACATGCATAACTGAATATTCCAAATCCTTTTTGAAGAAAAACGCTTTGATTGCTTGGCTGAATGCTTTCCTTCAATATTTATAGACCTCTACTTTGGTTTGAAGGAGGAAGAAAACTTTGAATTGAATTCGCTTGTACCTACTTTCGTGAGGATTTCCAATTTCCAATCGTCACCTAATGTTTCAAACAAGGAGAAAACTTCATGTAGTTCAACGGGTTCTTCCTCAGAGACGAACCTTTTTTCAAGGTTGAGAGTTGAAAACTCTCAGCCACTCTCTACGAACATTTGGCGAACATCGAAAACCATTTCCAAGTGAAGGACAAACGATAAAAATGGAGCAGTTTCGACCATCTCGTAAGACATGACGGATCTCAAGTTTTCTATCTGATTCTTTTCAGACGACGTTCACACATTTGGCCCCCGAAACAATTATCATTATTGATTAAACAAAAATCCGTATATGAAAACCAAAAATTTAAACTCTTAGTGTGTGGAGTAATTATTCTTTGTGGTGAAGTACTCAAGTCATTTCAGGCTTGGGGCTTTGCGACCAACTGTCCTGCTGGCGTTGCGGACGTGATCGCCTATCCCCTGTGACAGTGGCACTTCTCGAGTCGTTTGTTGTTCCGGTGAAGATGGGGTCGTTTGGCGGAAGCCTAATCGGTATCCCTTCTTAACCGGTGATGGAGGGCTTTCCAGAAGGGTTCCTTTACAGTAAACATCCTGTCCCTTTTACAATGCATACATCTATTGGGTTCCCCACCCCCATCACCCCTTTCGAGTTCAGTGTAATTAAAATATATTGAGCTCATTTGAAGGCGATCAATGCCGTGTCCCAGTTTAAAAGTCCCAATAGTTGTTCCATCCTAACGATGGAGGTTGATCACCCCTAGAGGTTGCCCAGATGAGCACAATTCACCGGACAACAACCTCTGACAGTATTTTTCAATCGGCAATTATACTCGTATGTAGGAGCTTTTTTCTCCACCAGTAAATTATTGAGTTAGTACCATTACGATGGAGGTTACTCACCTTGAAGTGTTTTAGATGTCCTTCCTTGAACCAGAACTTCATACTAATTTTCAACCCTCTTTCCCCTCTCATACTTCTGCAACCCAGAAGTATTTCATGCGGGGAGGAGTGTCACATTTGCAGTTCGCGAGTCGGTTGTTGTTCCCCTGAAGATGGGGTCGTTTGGCGGAAGCCTAATCGATATCACTTCTTAACCTCTCGAGGGTCCACTGTCACTCTCCTCACACTCTGTCACTCCCCTCAGTGTTTGATTCGATCATTTTGCTCATGGCTACTTGCCTCACCGCCTTAGGTCACGACGAGGGGCGTTGGGATTCGAACCAACGGACCGCATTCGTTTTCCCAACCCCAACCATCAAGTGGCAGGGCGTTAGCGTGCTCGGCCACCCCGTTTATGTTTGTATGTAATATATCACCGTTTGTATTTAATAATTATGTGTAATTTAATCCATGATTCCATCTGAATCTGCGTTAAATAAAAATTCTACCGTTTTTCATCTTCAACAACGAAATTGAATGCATGTCCAGATGCAGCGCCGGATTTAGGTTTGTTGCGGCCCTGGGCCTATATCTGTAAGCGGCCCCCTGGGTATATTAAATTCAATTATTTTATATTCTTATTATTTTAAGATGGACATAAAGGCGAGATTTAAAGATGGACATAATACCATATATGACCATATTTCTTTCGTTCAAAACCCTGTATGTCAAAATAACATGTACTAGCCGTTGTATATATGTATGCGTTTCGTAAGCCAGATTTTTTATTTATATCATTAATTTCAAAAAACAAAAAAAATTTCAGCCTTGCGGCCCCCTGAGGCTTGCGGCCCAGTCGGCCCAGTGGTAAATCCGCCGCTGTCCAGATGTCCACTGAGGTCGTCATCGGCATTCATTCCAAGAGTTGTGCCAAAATGAACACATGGGGCGTGTGGGCCCTTCCTGAGAGGCCAGTGGAAAATGTCCTCACGTACATAATTATGTCCAATGGAACCTAAGGGTTTGCCGTCCACAGTATTGGACGTCGTTTTTTGGTTGAAATGAAGTAAGGAATAAGCCTCGAGGCACCGATGGTCATCCGTATTGGCGGTAATCCCTCTTATCTCCAATTAAGCAGGCCTCCGACCCTTCTGCCTGATTGTCCCTTTATCTGCCGACTCATCTCAAATCCTTTGTCCCTTCGAATGGCCACCGGTCTCGGAAATCCAACGAGGTTCGCAACCAGGCGAGCCTGTTGCAAGTTTCTCTTAAAACGCTGATACGTTTGGATACATGAATCTAGCAACGGACGGTTCTTGTATATGGGATTGTCTATATAGTGATATGTTCGAAAGCAGCGTATAGCAAAAATTATGACTAAAACACAAAAACATCTCACAAAAAATAATGCAGTATGGAATGTTCTCACAAAACCATTTCCCACATTTTTTTAATATGTATTGTGTACCTTATACCTAATTATATCATCTTCATTTTGTTTTCAGGGATGGATAAGGGATTCTGAACCATCAATTACGCCAAAGGTGAGTGAATACCTTCGCAACTGTAACCTGAACTTCTGTAACGCTCCAAGCGGGAAAAGCATGCAAAAAATGCAAAAAAAGTTCCAGAACAGTTACTTATTATTTGCTATTTGAATTAGTTCTCCGGTAAATGATGGATTTTCATGAGGATTTGTTTGGTATTGATTTTGATTGTATTTTTTGTGCAATGAAGTTTTCAATTTCCATTTTCCCCGATTTCCTTATATATTTATTCTCTCTTAATTTCAAAGTCATAAAAAAAGTTTGCTGGTAAGACATGGATAATTGTTCAAAGAATTCCACATACATTTATGAGAGAAATTGGATCATTAATACATTTAAAAGGCATCTTAAAATTGGGCGCAACGAGTGCCTGAGGTGCACTGATCTTTATACCGCGGGGTAATGCAACTTTTCTCCATTACGCTACTGGTGTCTGATGTAGTTGGTAAAACTATACTACAGTTCGTTAAAAAGCAATAATTGTTTTATAACGAATTATTACGTCTGGACGTCAGCGTTTGCCGTTTGTACTTTGAACTATTGTAGATAGTAGCTAAAGGTTGAGATCTCAAGAGCTGGAAGTGGACAGTTCTGATTTTCTTATGATTAGTGTTTCTCTTTGATTTAATAGTTATTCATTTGATTTAGGCCACCACTTAAAGAGGTAGATGAGGTACTGTACGACAGTGTACCTATCCCTAAGAAGCTAGCGCCAACCACTGTGATTGGGAAAGCTACCGTCGTAGGTCGTATAAACTATCCACAAGTACTTCAACAACTGAAAGAAATTGCGGAGACCTCCATTTAAGACCTTCAGGTGGTGTGACAGAAAGCACGTCATCTCCAACCTAGCCAAAACGACTTCGTTTGAGACCGAACGTTTTAAATGACTTTGTAGTGTTCACACCGGTATACCCTGCCAGTAGACTAGTGATTAGTGGCATGTTACTGCTTCTGGTATCGTTGAGGGCTGGTACGGGTGAATAAATGTTACACGAAAGTCGGGTTAGTGTCGGAAGCCTAACAAACAAGATTTCGCGGATATAGAAAAGTCATCAAATTATTTGGGAACTCGAAGAAGTTTTGATGAAAGAGCAATTGCCTGTCGCATTTGATTGTTCCTGTAATGTACACATTCGTTGTCCCACTGTTACTCGAAGTCCTTGTACAAATCGGCGTGCTTGATTGTATTGTTTTCTAACTACTTATTTGCAAGCAAAAATCAAGTTACCTAATCAAAATTAACCAAAAAGCAAAAATGAACAACTGGACAAGCCTGGTTGGGAACTTTGGACAAGAACTATCTAGCCTAGTCTACCTGTCTAGACTAGCCGGCGGGTTCAAGCAGGGTAAGCTAGTGGGTTATTAAATAGCCCTGGGGCTATCTACTAGCAAGGCCTCTACTCATCAGCCCTGTGAACTAGGCTTGAGAAAGGGGGATGATGTGGTAGATACAATAACTCCAGTTTGTTGTAAAACATCTGAACGGCGGTTCGAACGGTGTTGAAAGAGGCCCGTGAGACTTGGTAGATTGTTGAGATCAGAAAAGATGGAGAATTCTGATTTTCTTATGATTTGTGTTTCTCATTGAATTAATGAAGTTAGTTATTTTAGTTTGAGCCTCTCCGTCATAGCATTGTCTGACTTATACGTATTAGGTGAGTGGTAGCTAGAGTTTCTGGATGCAATCAACCTAAAAGTAAAATAATATACATTTATTCGACTATGTGCATCATTACTCTACTAAAATAATAATTCGACTTGTATTTGTCAGTCCGTTCATGTCCTGAAAAGACCCTTTTCTGGCCCATTCCCCACCTCTGACGAGACTAGGGCTTACTTACTGACTACATCAGTAGGCAGAACGATCAACCAAAAGACATTTACATGTTTACCTAAATTAATAATTGGCTGTGATATTTAACATACTCTCAATATATAAAAGAGAGTTCCATCCTTTCTCGCATTTCACTCTAAATTTATTGCCACGTTTTCCCCGTGAGTGACCTCGTTGAATGGTCCAGAGAAGTCAAAAGCGTGGTTTGGAAAGAAAGTGAGACTGTATTAGGAAGATTTATGTTGGTAACTCGAGCATGTCCTCTTTCGGCCGCGTGTCTACTATCCTATTCTCCTTTCCGCCTCTTCATCTTCCCACTAGAGGGGGAAGATGAAGGGTAGGGTCCCTTAATGCCGTTTAGCATAATTTCCTCAATGTCTCAAAACTTAAATATGAAACGTCCTTATGAATCAATGTAATGAACTCATCAATATTTTTGCGACAGCATTTCTGCTTGGTTGGTTTTTTTTGGTTTTCTCACCTTCTTTCCAAATTCCAGGGAAGGAGGTATCTCAGAGGTACAGGAAAGAATATTTAATATCGTCAAACTTCATAGGGTACAACCTCACTGTTGGCAAATACTAGATTTAGCGAGTGTTTATCTCCAATAGTTTCTGTTCCTAACGTAACACAGAACCTTTTATTTCAGGTGAAGAAGGTTGATAAATGTTGAAAACCGTTCGCTGTGACTCACAAAAGTGGTTCGATAGAGGATTGTATCGCGACTATAAATAACAGTTAACAATATAAGCCCAGCAAAACTCTGGGGACTAATGCATCACTTTATAAACCCCTTCGGTTCCGGTCCCAGCATCAATCTCCAGCTGTAGACCCGCATCAAAAGGGGCCGGGGACAAAACCGGAACTATGGGCTTTGAAGGGGAAGGCAACTGGCGATGAAGGCTGAAATAGCGTATTTCCTATCGTTCATACGGATTTATTTTTCTCTTTACCGAAGGGACGGACGTGGTTTACGAACAATCATAACGTCCGTAACTTCGACTCGAGTGAAAATACAATAAAATGTGGGGAGATAATATATAAGGTGGGAAGCCGCTTCGTTACGGAATTTGACAATCGGCACGCACTCTTACCGCTATTCGCACCCATTTTCTCTTGCATATAAATACAAGCCCCTCTAACCAGTCAGATGATCAGGGAATTATGTTTATAACAAAACAAACTAACAAAGGTTTCTGTCGAATAACGACATTGATGTCACTGGTGGTTCTAATGTCGAATCCATAAAAATGATGAGTGGTTTAGAGCGCTGGATTCCTGAAGGACTGAAGCGGTAATAGAGAGTAGATGTAGTAGAGAGTATGGTGTTGGAGAGCATCGAGATCATCTTTTCAGATGGATGAGTCAATAATGTTCGCATCTCAATAACAACAAAAGAAAGCTGCAAATTATTACACAACGGCTTATTATTTACCTGTATAGGTGCTCCTTCTGCGTAGATCACTGCTTTCTGTGGTCAATACCTACCCTCGATCTCCCCCTCCCAGGAAAGTACTGGAGCCGGCCTAGGAGTTACACTCCATAAAAATGCGCAGGGTTCAGTAATTCAATCATTAATTATTATTTGTTTTTATTCAATTTGCGAAAGTACCTATCAACAAAATCCAAACGGCCATCATTGTTCAAATGAAACTAACAAAGAAATGTGCTCCCTAGCAGTGATATCTGGGCCAGTTCCCAATAACCTCAATCGGTGGCAAAAATATTATGACCCATTGAAAACTATGAATACCCCCCCCCCCCCCCCACCATATTGGGGAAAATTTTGTTGTGGCGTCCGTAGTAATGATATCTGGGCAGAATCTATACCTTTTGATTAACCCTCATGTTGACGAAGCCCGTCGATGCATAATTCAGGGCCCTGCTGTGGACGAACGGCTGGATGTAAAATGCTGCGGGTGGTCTCAAAAAACTCCCAAGTTCGAGAACTGTTTAGAAAGGTAAAAAAATTCGAGATAACGGCGTCCTGGAAATTTCAACCCCCAATGTTTCACCCCCTTAGGGACGACTGACATTAGTGCCGAGCTTCGCGTACCAACTACACCCCAGATGGGACCTACAAACCAAATTTCATTAATTTTGATTCATGGTAATTGAGGAAAGTGCGAAGTACGGTGGACGGACAGAAACTTTTTTGTTCCATTTTCGGATTCTGCACATCTTCAAAAGGAAGCCATCAAACCTTTTGGGGAGGGGGGGGTTAAAAATTTTTTTTCATGCTCGATTCCAAAGGTTCATTATTGAAAATAATATAGATAAGGTTCGCATCTCCAAAAAAAACAAAAAAAACAACAAAACACCAGTCCTCCGGCTAGATCTTTGAAAAAACGGAACAAAATTGGTGAGGTGATCACCCATTTTTCTGCAGTTTTAGTAGTAAACAAATTTTCGTACTGGAGCAATTGACCTCCAAAACGTTTGTTGCTCATCCTACTAAAGACTGTTGGCTGGCACTTGTCTCTAAATATTGATGTGATGAGGTGATGACCATCAGTATTGGCAGCGAATGGTTGAGAGAGAGGGTGTTACTATTTGCGTAATAGCCAAGTGCCAAACCGCTGTTATAGTAAAGCTGGATTTATTACAGAATTTTTCTAACGTCTTTTATCTGAATACCTTTTTTGGGTCACATCTGATAGACATTAAGTTCTTCAGCTATAAACTTCAGTACATTCTTCACTTGTTTTATGCGAGTGAGGAGAACTGAGGAAAACAAAATAGGCAACTCACTCCACTAGGTACCTATGTTTTTATCTCACCTTCTTTTATCAGACAAAAAATCGACTGAATGTGACTGAACATAGCGCGTGGTTTAAAATACAGGATCAAGAAAACAACTAATATGTGCAACAATAAATTATGTAGAAATTATGGTATTGATTATGGACCAAGAATTAGGTGGTGTTATTTAGCGCACTTGTTCAAGTATTTATGTGAACCTACTAGGTTCCTCGTAGGTAACCCATAATTTTCAAAATTTCATCTCAAAGCAAAGGGGTACTCTTCCCCCAAGCACGCGGTCATTGAAAGAGAACCCAACTCCAGTGTTGTATTTCGGGGGGGGGGGGGTAATTTCAGAGCCCTGCGTTTGGTCGCACCATCTTTGAGTTCAATTGAGTTGAAGACTCTTTCTTCTTTTTGCCTCTTCTATGGCGTTATTGGAATCTACTTACCATGTCCCTTTGACGTATTTGAGCAGCTACTCGTTTGAAATAACTCTATCTACGAGAGTTGGGAAAGAGTACATGGCAGTCGCTTGGCCGCTTGTTTTTATTCATGCAAGAGTTGACCTGTACAAGGGAAAGATCTAGCGAAGTATCTGATTTCACTCACCCTTCCACAAACTTCATCAACGTTTGAGCTCTTTTCACTATATAGTGAAGTTGAAGCAACGTTGATTTTTCTCTGAGATACATTTTGGAATACATCAGGATGTTCTGTGGATTATTCATTCCCAGGAAACTGGCCCGTCGGATTACTACCCATTTCGGGTGTACCTAGCAGTCGACAATTCACTCAATGTGTCAAGAATGTAGGAGTTGGAGATGCTATTCTCTGAAGGATATCCACGTTGATTCTTCATTCTACATTAACATCAGCAATCAATTCTACTAGGTACTATTGGATGATGTTCGACGTTCATGGAGTGAGTAACTTGGTGTTCATAGATCAAGTTTCGATCATACTGGACCATAGTGAAGTTATTGGATTGGCTGATTATGGTAAAGTAATTTAGGGTGATGGGACTCCAGTCTATAAAGATAGTAAAGAAAGGGTTTACAATCCAGTAGAGTGCGGAGCGTTCAATCTTTACCGCAACATTTTGCGTGCATGCCAGTGACATGGTCAGTATGAACTATGCCACAGTCATGATCAGTAATAAATTCCACTCGTCCAGACGTGAAGGAGCGTTCCCAGCTCAAGTTGGGTTTTTCTCTTGGAACAAAGTAAATACAGGGCTCTCTTTGTTACCTACTTAATAAAATTTTTTACTCATTTTAAGTACTTCCGTAGATAACGTGTGCCTACTGCATGAAGTAGGTGTTGGTGCCGGGAAATTAAGGTAACTAAATAATCCTCGGAGGAAAAAATCTTGTAAGAACTGTGTAATATCTTTTAAAGAAACCGCTATTTCCGTATCGAATGAGATGTGTTTGAAAACGATATTATTCAAGCATACAAAAACATTTTCGGTCGTCACCACCTGTTGAATCCGCATTACCTAATTTCCAACTATTACTCACATGTAGAAACAAAATTAGGTAGTGTACCTATTTGGGATGATTTTTTTTTTTTTTTAAATGTACAGAGGCATTTTTCCGGTATATATAATAATCGTTGAAAAACACACTGACACTGACAACAACTTCAAACTACATCATATCTTGTGACCCTAGATGCTTGAGAAAAATAAACGTAAAATAGCAGAAATAAGGTTTCCGAAACCCAGTAAATGACGGAATTCGTTTCTTACTCTTGGACACTCCACATCATCAGGGAAACCTCAAGAGAGCTCCTATCGCATTTCTGTGAGTGATGGGTAATCGGGGTCGGGGACAGACTTGGGGGACGCTGAATGGAATCGCAGACCGGCTGGAAGTCAGAAGGGATCAATCTCTGAGGAAACGAACGGATGGAGGTGATAGCTATTCATCCCGTCAACGTAAAAGACGTTGAAATAGAAGAAAACCTTGGAGAAAATCGTCCTGAAGAGCTTTGGTGTCGGACCATTGGGTAGAAAATGGTAGTTTCAGACCGCAACGCCAAAATTCACTGTTCAAAAGATTAATTAATTAATTTGAAAGGGGGAAACGGGAGTGGCATTCCCACAGTCGAGAATTCGGGGATTCGAGCCGAAAGCCAAATGTTCGGCAATTTAAGGATTTCAGGCTCAGTCTACATCTATCTCTAGGTATAATGAGTGGAACCTGCTCAGTGTAAATAACTGTCAAGTCAGAGTTACTTTGCAAAGTGAATTATACTTTGAGTTGTCAAGAGTTCATCGACTATGTAACGAAGAAACCGGACGTCTTGGCAGCCTCCAGAAGCAATAAAAAAAAATAGTCATTCAAAAATACTTCATAATAAATAAAAGTGTTACCTATGTTCAATTTTAATTTTTTTTATTCTTATTTTTTTCAAATCGTTCTTCGGTCGGAGACAGTAAAGCGAACTCCTTCCGTGCTGACCAGTATAGTATACTCCGCTTAGTGAAGGGTCAAGTTTAATAGAAAACATACTATACACATTTAATTGTGTTTAAATATTTGAAGTTTGAGTTGTGTTTGAAAATTTGAATTAACTGATTGAAAACTTGATATTTAATTGGTTGAAAATTTGATTTTACAACAATGTTGAGTAATTTTCTAATTGACAGCCTTTCGTTAGACACCTACGTACTCATAGAATATCACATTTTTCTGGTCATTAAGAAATTTAAAGACTGATTGCTCTAGATTTGTAGCATTTTATATGTTTTTGCGATGGGGCATTGAAGAAAAACCGTGACGAGATTGATGTGACAAGAGAAATGTGAAGAGAGGGATGTGACGGGAGTGATGTGACGAGAATGTTACCTAGCAGCGTTATATTTATTGCCGTTTACATTTTCCCGAATTCGGCGATCAAAGATATTCTCAGGTTACTCGCCTTCAGCTTACTCACCTACAGTCCAAAAATCAAGGGACCCATCGAGGAAATCGACAAAGTGGGATTGCTTGACGCACTCATCGTTCTTAGCGGCGATTTCAATATCGATTTCAGGCAAAACGAGTCAAAAACCTGGAAAATTGTCTGAAATCACCGTACATGTATAATAACACTAGAAGTAGTATCAAGAGGTGAATCAAGACAATTAAATGGTACTATCAATGATCAAAGATAATCTGTTTAAAAAAAGCGAGCGTAATTCGCGTTGTGGAGGGCCAAAATTGGTGGAAACCATCAAAAATAGCCATTTCAATAATTTCAAATGAAAGAAACAACAAATGAACAGGCACCATTTCTGTAGGTAGTCCAATAGAATAATAAAACCGTGTGGCACTGACTTTGCAGCGTTTTTCCACCCCTTAGAGATGACAGACATTAACGCCGAGCTTTGCGGACCAACTAGACCCCAAATGGGACCTACAAACCATTTCCACCAATTTCGGTTCATGGTAACTAAGGAAAGTGCGAAGTACTATATGAGGCGTGCGGCGGACAGAAAGAAATTTGTTTATTGCATTTTCGGATTCTACGTACTTTGAAACGGAAAACAAAACTTTGAGCGCGGAGGGGGGGGGGGGGGGGGAGTTTTTTTTTTTTCATGCTCGATTCCAAAGGTTCATTCCTGAAAGTAATAAACCAAAATACATAATATTTCAAAAAAGAACGTAGTAGGTAACAAGAAAAATTGGTAGGTATTTGAATCAAAATCAGCCCTCAGCCCCTTTGCACCATTCTCTGAATTATCGATATCATTGATAAATTTTGTTGTTGTTTGAATCGATATCATTTGTTGTGGTTGTTTGTAACTTCGGATTTCGATTTTCTTCACTCCGTGGAGGATGCTACACCCCATGGAGCCACTAACGCTGTACACTGACAACTTCTGCAGTTTTCATCACTTTCCGAGGTGAAAGAACGGACGCTCTTACACAGCAAGGTACGAAATACGGACACTTAGAAGTTTTTGCCTTTGTAAGGTCGCGGTTATGCTATGTACGGACAGGATACGGACTATCCGTTCAACCAAATACGGTCGTATTTCACCCTACGTGTACTTGGTACACAGTATATTTTTGGCCTGAATAATAAATTAAATTCAGGTAATCATTGTGTTCACACCAGTAATATTGACTGGTTTACAAAATAGGGATCGGAGCAAACTGGCTTTCTGTACAACAATAGTTGAACGTAGAATAGTAAGCATTTTGTAACATGTTCGTATTTGTAAATAATCAGCTTTTTAAGTTGAACGCTCTCGTAAATTCCCACTCATCTAACAGAAAAATTTCACTGTTCAGTTGTAATTCACCAAAGAATGGAATTTATTAACACAAGGAAAACATCGTTTCCAACCGGCAACACATGATACAACTTTACACATTTGGCTGTGAACTTCGGAATTCCTGTAGTTCCAGGTTCCCGTTGTCCCATGATTTATACATTATTATTTGGAAAACCAATAGGTAGGTATTGTTCCATTGAATGAGCTGCTAGCTGTTAAAAAACCCGTTACATGTTGGTAGCATAATTTAATTATTAGGTATACCTAGTATTGATGAAATCGAGCATAGTAGCCGTCAACGTATACCCCCATGAATACTAGCATTATTTTGGTAGGTAACTCCATTATTCCTTAACTATGAAACTTGGGAATAGATAGAGGGCTATAGAGAGATAGAGGGGGGATAGAGGGCTGGAGTTTTTTGGTAGGCAGGTAATTCTGAATTTTGAAAAAAAAAAAGATTTCCCTATATAGTGTGGCATGAGCGGCATACTGAACTGTTTTGATCAGTATGCCGCTTGGCAAACTGAGAAGCTCACTCTTTTTCACATAAAGGCCACTAGGCCGTGTATCCCTCTCATTTTTCAACGTGAAAATTCCACAATGATGAACATGAGAAGCCTCCCGTCGACAGAACATTTTCTGTGCCCAGGATATGGTATTCGACGCTTTTAGGCGAGGGCCCAGGAAACTCTCCCCATCCCCTAATCCAGTGCCAGGTCATTACAACTTTAACAATAGGACATGACAACGTACGTTCTACTCATGTGTCTCATATCTGACTTTTAGTTACCTCCTGAAGTTTGCCCAACTGTAATTTCTCATCCCTTTACTCGGCTCACCCTTGACACTCGTTAATCACTTTGTGTTATGGTGTTGGAAACTTTTTTTCATTTTGCCGATCTGAGTTGCAGTTACAGGTGTACATCACATAGGTATAATATATTTTGCACCTGGACACACTCTCAATACCCGTTTCGCAGTAAGCGATCACATAGTTTTACCGACGCTTAAAAGTAAAGTGGCAAAAAACTTTAGCTCCGTCTGTACTCGAAGTTTCCAACTTTTCGTCAAAATGGTTAGCTCGAAAAAACAAGTGGTATTTATAAAATTTGTACATCTGTACACTAAACTGTCGTATCAGTACTTGGGTGAGACTGTTCTTCGACTTATTTATGTGTGAAGCGTTTGTTCATAATAACCACCAACCATTACGTGTGACCAGTAGCGGTGCGTGGGCTCTGAAAACGGCGGGACATTTTAAGGTGCTCGATTTGTTCTACTTCGTAACTAGTCTGTCTGATAGCTACAGGAGAGTTCGAGCACTTACTAGTATGTATGCCGCCTCTGACGTGCCACTAGGAGAGAGAAAGGGCACTATTGAAATCGTAATTCACTTAGGTTTCTTATTGGACAAACTCACATTATAATATATTATTGTTATTATTATACCTATTACTATGGTATAATTAGTGGACCATTTCCATTCGCACAGACACCAAATCAGAACACAAAACCAACAGATTTGTCTACAAAACACCTCAAGGCAACAACACCCTTCCCTTTATTTACTGGTAGAGGGATGTTCAGCAAAGGCTTACCTCGCCCTAAACTTTCAATCAACACTATCGTCTTACGAAAACGTCGAAATTGCGACTGTAAATTGGCCACCCAATTCATGTGGTACATAAATCTAGTAAACTCGTAAAACACAACGAAACAATCACCCGTCGGCCTTGAGAAGCTTGAATGGAGAAGCTGTTGACTAGAAGCTTGGTACTTATCTGTGCGTTGCGATGCCAATCAATTCACAAGAACACAAACAGCAAACAGGACAAAACGCACGTAGGTACCACAATATACAAATCTGTCCCCGGAACCGGAATGAAAGCAAACGCACAAAATTTGACTCAAAAAATGGAAAACTGACCACAGACTCAACAAAGAAAGTGAATATGATTCACAAGGTCAGGAGACATAAAAACAATCGAAAGACGTAAGCATCTCGTATCGAGATGACAAGTTGAATCGAACGGATCGAATCGATTGTGAACAAGAACGATTTTTGGGTGGAAATCAGATTTTGGGGACAGGACCCAAAGTGGGCGTGGCGAACTACATTTTTACTCGACTGAGCATGCACGGACAGGCCACTTTTCTCAGTTGCCATGGGAACACTAGGTCCCAGGGCCTGCTAGTTTCAGGAGCCTAGATTTCGAAATCGAGTACTGAAGCCGGCCTGGAAATTACAGTTGTATAAAAATGCGCGGGATTGACTAATTCAATCATTAATATTATTTGTTGTTATTCATGAAGCATAAGGTAAATATTTAAACCGTTGTGTAATAATTTACCCGTATAGATGATCCTTCTGCTTAGACCAATGTTTTCTGTGGTCAATACCTACCCTCGTTCTATACTCAGGAAAGCCCTAAATCGAGTACGTACTGGAGCCGGCCCGGGAATTACGGTGTCATAAAAATTCGCGGGATTCAGTAATTCAGTTGTTAATTATTGTTATTCATGAAGCATAACGTTTGTTCAAGTTACAAAAGTACCTACCAAAAAAATCCAAAAGATCGATCATTTTTCAACTGAAATAATACCACAGGACAGCAACCATGACTTCATACAGCCATCCTTGATCATAATCAGGTGTTCCCAGCAGTGATATCTGGGCTGGACTCATGCCGTTTCATTCACGATCGTGTTGACGAAGCTTTTCGTTGCAAAAAAACGGCTGGTCGTATAATGCTTCTGGCGGCCTCAAACAATTTTTTAGTTGAGGATAAATTTAGTAACGTGAAAAAAACCATACCCTTCTATTGAAAGTTTTCGAGCTACGGCGTTCTGCAAATTTCTACCCCCTATTTGTAACCCCTTAGAGATGACTGACATTAACGCCGAGCTTCGGGGACGAACTAGACCCCAGACAGGACCTACAAACCAAATTTCGTTAATTTGGGTTCATGGCAATTAAGAAAAGTGCAAAGTACGGCGTACGGCGGACGGACATAAATTTTTTTATTCTATTTTTGGATTCTGCGTACCTTGAAACGGAAAACTTCAAATTTTGATGGGGGGGGGGGGGGGTTAATTTTTTATTTTTTTATTTTTTCATGCTCGACTCCACAGGTTCATTATTCAAAGCAAGGTGCAGTATAAATGAGGGAAATTCAAATACTTACTGAACACGGTTTATTTTTTCTTCATTTTTATTTCTTTTATTTCTACACCTGTTGTTGGGTGCCTGATCCAAATGGCTTGATGGATGCCACGCTCCTGCGTGTGACCAGTGTTGACGCTGCGTGTTCGAATCAGTGAATTAGGAGTGCGGCTTTTGGTTCCTGTTTGTCTTTTCACTGAACTAAGCTAAAGAGTGAGCTGCATCGTGTTTCCATAAACACTGGTGACACACGAGGAATAATGGCTATGAATGGGGCAACCGTCAACATCCGACCCATCTAATTCAGACCAGACCAGAGCTGCTGTTCTTCTGTTCTTATTAATGAATGTGAGTTAAAACGCCTGCCAATTCGAGTAGGCAGTATAGCTTCCTCACTTGAATCACATGAACGTATAGAACAGTTGGTTAGGTGCATTTTGAAACGGGAACACCCGCGATCCAACCCCGCCTAGTTAGAATCGTTACAAGGAAACGGGCAACATTTCATTTTCGCCTATGCGCAGATGAATAAAATTCGTATGGAACTATCTGTGGTGATCGGCTGCTCCCTTAGGGTCGCTTCACACTAGCCCGGCAGTCGGGTACACGACGCCGGGCACCCGGTTGATGGGTCAAGGATTTAAGTTGGACGTTTCACATCAAGCCGGCAAATGCCGTGGTCTTCCAACCGACAACCGGCAGCCGGATGAAGGCCGAGGGGGCGCCGGGCACCCCCACAGCCGTGGACGGCTGTCGTGTCTTTCCAAGAAGTCGGCCCGGCTGAAGGGTCATGTGGGGGGGATGAAGCCTTTCACACCTACCCGGCAACATTAGTCCGACTTGGGATTTCATTCACTACTCATCGAGGTTCATTTTGTGTTCTTCTCGAATTTCTTTGTTTTAAATCAATATGGCGGAAGTGGACATCGAAATCCTTATTTCTCTCGTTCATGACCACCCATTTTTCTCTTACCTGATCGTGACTGCCAACATTTGTGCAGGCTGAATACATTCTCTGAATGATGTGTTGCTCCGTTGGATTGATTCCGTGATTTTCATGAGTAGTTCATCAAAACTTTGCGTGCTCATGCGAAAGTAATTGAAAAACTTTTGCTCATCTTCTCTTAGCTGATTGTAGAGTACGTAGAATGCCCCCACTTCACCTCTTCTCAAGTTGATTGGATGAACCCAGTGAATTCTGTTTCTTCTCCTTCTCTTCATTCGTCGATGCACTACCAACCACGCTAACAACACATTGCGATCCATGTTCAAAAAGTAACTAAAAGTAACTTTGCCGGCCCCCTGTCGTCCCTATGTGAATAGACCGAACCGTGTCGTTGCCGGGTAGAAAACCGGGCACCCGACTGCCGGGCTAGTGTGAAGAGACCCCAACACTATGTAACTAGCGTTGCTTGCATTATAAGCCGCGTCTAACGGCTTCCCAGAGCGGGGTTCCCCTACCCCTCTCTGGGGATGTATCAAGGGGTATAAAAGAAGCTGTGAACTGCCAATAAATTGTCATTTGACCACACAAACCGACTCAAGTAGTCTCGTGTATTTATTTCTACTTTTAGCTCCCGCTGGATCATCACACTATCAAAGAATTATTCTTGATCGACCCTCCAAATCTGAACTCATTTCAACGACATTTAAAGTAGTTACGGGCGTTTCAAGTATTCCACGTTGGCGCATGTGCAGATGAAACGATTTCCATGACTTTGAAACGGGACCATTTGCAATCCAACCCGCGTGCATCCTCAAAATTTCAGCTCTGTACGACTGTTTTTCGCTTAGTTAGAAGCGTTACAAGGAAATGGTCAACATTTCATGTTCGCGCATGCGCAGATGAAATTTACAGTACGATTCCAATGAAGTTCATTTGGAACTGTCAAAGTATTATTCCTAATCGACCCTCTAAGTTTTAACTCATCGTGAACAATATTTAGGGTAGTTATGAGTTTTTCAAGTATTTTACGATTGCGCATGCGCAGCCGAAAGTTACTGTACCTTTTCAATGACTTTGATATGGGACCGTTTGTGACCCAACCCGCACCTACCCTCCAAATGTCAGCCCATTTCGACCATTATTTCGGAGTCATGGGCGTTACAAGGAATTACCCCAGACAGGCAGGCAGGCAGGCAGACAGACAGACGGACACGGAACCAAAAGTGTTCCTCGATGTCTGAAACGCAAAATGGTAGTGGAAATTTTCATTTTAGGGGGCATAATTTTTTTTTACTCAATCATTTAACATGTTTTATTTGGATGATAATTATCAACATTACAACGATGGTATTGTAATAGGAAAAATACTTCACCACTAGTCATTTCATCACCCTTTGAGGATCGTGCCGTTGAATCCATCCAGCAGCACTGGCAACCGTGGTCCGAGATCCGACCCCGGACAATGGGGAGGGCGGCAGGTCTTCAGTTGACTTGCCGCCCAGTTGATGGAGGGAGGAGGTTTGGCCTCTTCTGGCTGTGCCGTCAGGCGGCTTCTCTCCTCCCCATTGTAGGTTCGAGTTCAGCTCCGGGCCCCACGGCGCCCCCATGGTCGGCCGGCCACACGCTGCGCAGCCGTTCTCCTGAATGTAGACCATATACACGCTCCTCCTGTTAGGACTCGCGTGGTCATCCATTCAAGTATGAACTCTGGGTAGCCCACCCTTTTCAAGTCCGCTGCTGACCCACCATGCCACACACCGCGCCAGGTGATGGTTGCGCCAATCACCTTTATCTGGCCAGGCGGGATGTCTGCCAATCCTGCTGCTGCTTGTAGTAGCTCATCCACCTGGTACTTACGGATCTTGGCAGTATTGACGTCAGCGAGGGATCGGGAGCCAGAGACCACAGAGACGTCAATGATGAAGGCCCCTCTCGGTGTCACCACCAAGAGATCTGGCCGATAACTCCGCTCCACCAGGTTGAAGTGGGGCTCAAGCCACACCGGCCATCCTTTGCGTTGTGCATAAACATGCAACAAGTCCAGGGCAGCATTATGACGGGCGCACCTAGGTCGCACCATGAAGGGGCAGACCTGGAGGACATGAGCAGCCGTTTCATTTATGTTGAGACAACCCATTCGACAGTGATGGGTAGTTCCGGTACGCTGACCCCTTGAGCGCCTCATCCTGGTGGGCAGAGAACCAGAGTGAACCTTCACCAGACCTAGGGATTTCCAGCCGTGTATTCTTGCTGACGGGTTCCTGATCCATGCAGTGCTGGCTCTGGTGTCCCGTGATCTCACCAGTTCTGCTCCATCAGTGGTGCTATGCAGCCGCTGTGCTCTGGCAATCCGACGGTCGAGTCGTGTTGACCATTGTTGTTGCTCACTAGTGTCCTCAAAGAGCTGCATGCGGACCCCCATCACCTACCGGTCCGTGGATATACGCATTAGCAGAGTCGAATGGTAGTCTCAGCCATTTTCTGATGTGGCCTCTGATTGCCACATCCATTTGCTTCAGGGTAACCAGCATTGTATTCCCCAGTACCAGTTGATGCGTCATTGATGGAATTCCGTGATCCCGCAAGATCACCAGCTTTTGTAGAGGCTTGAGGGGGGCTCTGTCAATTCTTTCAAGCATGGACGCTACTTTGCTAGCTGTATTGCGACATACGCCCTGGGCTCCAAATGGGACCCCCAGATATGTCCATCGAACATTATGCGGAGAAGCTCTTAGGTATTCACCATCAACGTCAATGGCTAAACCTTCCATTGGCACCACTAGTCGGCCACCTCTTGGCACCAGGGGAAGGTACAGCGATTTTCTGAGATTGAGGTTTAGTCCCACCTGCTCCAAGGCACCATTGAGTGCTGTTACCTGGGCCTGTATTCCTGCCCTCGATGTAGCAATCAATACAACATCATCAGCAAACGCAAGCGAGGACCAACGCCGACCTGCGTGGAAGTATCCCACTCTGGAGGATAGGGCTAACAGGACATGATCCATGACCACATTGAATAGGGTGGATGACAGGGGGTCACCCTGCCTAATTCCCCTCGCGTTCCTCAGCCACGGACCTGCCCCAATTCTTGTTGATCCATTTTGGTAGGCTGCTTCAATGTATTCCACCAATTGCTTGGGCCATTGCCTGGCTCTTATTATGTTAATGATGGCAAAATGAGAGACTCTATCAAAAGCCTTCTCAACATCAAGAACTGCCAGATGTAGCTCCCTTCTCTTGCGGTTGGCTTCCACTAATATTGTATTACATGCTACCACATTCATTGCCAGCCCGTCAACGCCCCTGCGGAGTCCTCTTTGTTGCTCTACATGAGTAACGGAGGACTCCAATCGTTTTCCTAGGATCTTATGGAATTGGCGTACAACTACTGATGGGACTGTAATTGGGCGGTAGTCTGCTTCTGTTTGCGGCCTATTACTCTTAGGTATCATCGTGGTTCTGGCCTGCAAGAGCATGGAAGGCATGACCCCCCGGCGCATGATGATGTTGAAGAATAACACCCTCAGCCCACAAGGCACAGTCCTCCATACCCCCGCCTGCAGCCCATCAGGGCCGCATGCTGTCTTGGTCGGTTCAGAGTTACGGATGTCATCCTCCGTTACTGGTGCCCATACCTGGTGCATGGACTGGTCCTGTGGGTGTCGCACCACCTCAGCAGTCCATTCCCGGGACGGTAGTGACCATTGATCAGCCCAATAGTTCCGCAATTCTTGGTCTGTATGCCTGGCTTGTGCTCTTCCATTGCCCAGGATATCTTCTGCTATGGCAGTTCTATCCCCATCCCACAGCCTCCTGAACCTAGAATATCTATCTCTTCTCGTTTCTGGTGGTGTATCATTACTCTGAACGTGGTCCCTGGGCGGACGAGGTGCCGGACCACTGATGTGTGATAGCCAGAGGAGTAGATCATCCTGGGGGTTCTGATCTTGCACGACCATTCTCGCGGCGTTTATCAGTGGCTGATGGCCTTGGTCTTGTTCTGCCGCCCGTCGAGCCAAGCCAATACCCATAAGTATTGCATTGTCAAACGAGTGCTGGGAAACCTCCTGTTGGGGGTTTGACTGTGCTGGAGTTTCATCATTGGTCTGAACAGGATTCCCACGTAACTGTTCCAGTACATTCCGATAATGTGGCCTTGCTCGAACTGCTTCCACGGATTTGATTGTTCTGTCAACCATTTTGGTGGAAAGAGCTCGGTTCATTTGGGTGTTTGGTATTGAACCCTCCAGCTGAAGCTCCATTGCTGCCATGATGTTCATTTCCTCTTGTGACCAGTATCTGCATCGTTTTGGGCCAGTCTCATCAAGGGCACACTGTTCTGGATGAGCTGATCTAATATGTTTAGAAAGTCCTATGCGTGAGCCAAAGGTTCTTTCACAGTGGCCACATTGATGTTCCTGCATTCTACTGGCCATAATCGGTTGCTTGGATTGCCGCCTCTTTCGCCTTAGTGAACACAGTACATTTTGGGTCCCCTGTTATGTGCTTGGCAGGCTTCTTCGCTGCCTTGCAGGACATGCACTCTATCTCTGACTGCTGCTTCATACAAAGCGCAGCCTTATGACCTTTTTCTCCACAGCGTTTACAACACTCTTCCCCGGGAGACAAACTGTACAATCCACTGAGCGATGACCCACTCTTGTGCACCTGAAACACCGCAGAACAGGTATGTACGGAGTCACAGGGCATCGGCACCACCCTATGTATAACTTCGGATCGTTCATAATCGCTCTATAAAGCTGGGTTTCCACCTCAACCTCCCAGCTCACTGGACGTCCATCCCCACGCCTGATCATCCTCTTGGGGCTGAATCTAGCCTTGAATGCGTCTAAGTTCATGTTTGGGAAGTTTTGTTCCCGGACGGCAGCCTGGAGTTGCTCAGCTGTCAAGGAGCTCTCCCTTATTCCACCAACAACTATGCATGGTCTCCTTTTTGGCATCAACTCCATTTTCAAACCAGCACCCCCTGCACTAGTATCTGCCATGATCTTCCTGGCTTCTTGAAGGTTTGCTGCTTCTAAAATGACCTTTTTGTCCCGCCCTCGCCTCATGTTAACCAGCTGCCAACCCTTTGATTTAGGGTCCACCTTTTCTGCCAAAGCTTTTTCTACCGCTTCAGATGAATCCATCGTAGTGTTGTTATCAGCTGGCTGGACAACAACAAAGTGCTTGGGCTGTTGGGCAGCCCTTGTAGCCGTGGCGTAAGATTTTATATTGGTCCCAGTCTTTGGGGGGCTGGGTCCGATGCGTGGCCTTGGCTGTGGTGTCCGTGGCCTTGCAGCTTCACTGTCACGTCTGGGCGCTGGTGTCTGGCTCTGACCAGCCACTGCAGGGGCACCCCCAGCAGGCAGGGCCGTGGTGGCGGTCTGCAGCGAGGTTGCAATCTGACGCAACACAACAGACATCATATCATGGTCCTGATTCTGTTGTTCCACCAAGTCACCCCTTGAAGCTGCCATGCCTTCCAGAGTTTTGATCCTTAAGTCCATGTGGACGACTCGCCTCAGAATTGCCGCCACAGCCTCACTTATAGGCTTGAGGGCACTCTGACCTCTATCTTGACCCACTTTTATGTCACGACAGATTCTCAGGAAGTCGGCTGATGCGGAATCCCATAGGTCCCGTAGTTCTAACGCCGCATCGGAATCCCCAGTATCAACCGGTGGCCTCGTCACAGCCGTGAACACTCTTTCCCCTGCCTGTGCGGATTCCTCTTCACCACTACTGTTCCCCATTCCCCCACGTATTCTGAGTGGCGGATGCGCCTCTCTCGGGGTGTAGGGTGGTACTGCCTCTTCCTGTGTAGTAGGGCTTCGGGGCTCCTCTGGGTGGGCCACTATTCCATCAGTCAATGTTATATCAGCCCACTACGACCTCTGTTTGGGCTTAATGAGGAATCCTTGGTCAGAGGGACCGAGAGTAGTGATGGCCGTTTTGTTCCACAGCGATGGTTGGTGGCGCTTCCACTCCGCCTGGATCCACTTGTCTCTCCTTTCAGCCTCCTCCACACGACTATTCTCGTATTTTCCGTCTCTCTTGGGCACCCCGTCAATCGTCGAACATATGGCCCCTTGAACCGCAGCGATAGCCCTCTGCTGCTCTTCTTTCGACTTATTATTTTTGTGCTCCATATAGGCCCGATAGCCCTCAGGGTCCACTTCGCCATGGTGCGTCATGGCTCGATGTTCATTCTCTTCATCAAGTGACACCAACTGCCTCACAATTGGTTCACGAGGCTCTTCAGGGTCTCTCCCAGGGAACCACGGGGAAACCCTAGGGGGGTATACCACGTCGGTCATGGATTCGACCGCATATTTCGCAGCAAGTGCGGCAGCACCGATTACTGAGTGCCAGTTGTTATTGGCAACGGCATCCGCAGAGAAGGCCATTATGGCGTTCCTATCTGCTTCCCTGATCTGCTGGGTCGATGTAGCAGTGTGATACGCTATATCGTGCTCCTCAGCAATTTCGTCGTCGTAGTCCACCGGTGGACCGTTATTAATTGGCCCATTAGGGCCAAAATATCTGTGGCCTGGAAGGTGAAAACCTCGTTGAGCCATTTAAACGACAGAGGAAGGCGTTGTTCCTTTATAAGAAATTTAAAGGGACCGGGAAAAAAAAGAGAAAAACAAAGGGAGTGCTCGAGACGGAGGCCCCTTTCTCGACGCGCGCGTGGGGCGCTTTGTCAGCACCTTGCCAGTGCCAACAACCGCGGTCACGTTGTCGCCGCGCCTCACAGGAGAACGAAAAGTTAGTAGCCCAGGCCCTTGAAAGGGCTCGAACGCACTTGGAGACAGAACTAATGCTAAGCACTAAACATTCTGTTTCTGCGGAACTAATTTTCTTAATAAAATTCGCTCATGAAACCCGGTAAATCGGCGATAGAACACGGAGAGCTTGACCGAGCTGTTAACACCGTGAGAACCAGAACTGAACTGAATCACGAATCCAAGGCTTCTCTACCATCGGTAGTGAGGAAGCGAAAAGAATAACAGCAATTAATGATTGTACGTTATTATATTCATTCGGTCTTCATATTCTTGTACAATGGTATTCGAGAGCAATTGGGAACTTAATTCTATTTGGAATTTTCATACATTTAAAAGGAATAGGACAATGCAAGAAAATGCAGGTTATCACTGTGAGTAAAACAGTTGATAAATCAGTTGTGTTTTTGTCGAGGATGATTGCCAATGGATTACCCAATTTCAATTAAAAAAAAAACGCTGCAAATTATTACACAAAGGTTTATTATTTACCTGTATAGATGCCCCTTTTGCGTAGATTACTGTTTTCTGTGGTCAATACCCTCGAGCTCGCGCCAGGAAAGCCCTAAATCGAGTACTGGGGCGGGCCGCGGAATAAAAGTTTCATAGAAATGCGCGGGGTTCAATAATTCGATCATTAATTATTTGTAGTTGTTCATGAATCATAAGGCAAGTAATAAACCGTTGTGTAATAATTTGCCTTTTAGGGGCCCCTTCTACGTAGTATAATAAACCGGTGTGTAATAATTTACCTTATAGGGGCCCCTTCTACGTAGTATAATAAACCGTTGTGTAATAATTTACTGATATGTAATCATTTACCGTTGTGTAATAATTCTCCGTTTTTTAATCATTTACCCAGTAATGGTTATTATGTAATAGTCAAGTTGCAAAAGTACCTATCAACAAAATCCAAAAGATCCATCATTATCAAATAAAATAATATCACAGAACAACCAACTCGACTTCGTACAGCCATCCGTGGTGCTCCCTAGCGATGATATCTGGGCCGGATTTATACCGTCTGATTCACGATCATGTTGACGAAGCTCTTCGGTATAAACGAGCGGCTGGTCGTAAAATGATCCGGGTGGTCTCAAAAATTTTTTTAGCTCAAGATGAATTTAAAAACGTAAAAAAAACCATACCTTTATATTGAAAGTTTTCGAGCTACGGCGTTCTGAAAATTCCAACCCCTATTTTTCACCCCTTAGAGATGACTGACAGTAACACCGAGCTTTGTGAACCAACTAGACCCTAAACGGGACGTACAAACCAAATTTCATTAATTTTGGTTCATAGTAACTGCGAAAAGTGGTAGGTACGGCGTAAGGCGTACGGCGGACAGACAGAAATTTTTTTATTGCATTTTCAGATTCTACATACCTTGAAACGTAAACAGTCAAATTATGAATTGGGGGGGAGTTAAATAGTTTTTTTCCATGCCCAATTCCAAAGGTTCATTACTGAAAATAATAAACGAAAACTATTATAGGTAAGCAAAAGTAAGTATATTTGGTGTTCCATTGGGCCCGAAAACAACAAAACAATGATCGTGTGTTGCCTACGTAGACGGGAGCTGCGGGTCCTCAAGAGGGTTGGGTGACGTTACGGTATGTATATAATTTCAGAAATCATATCAACTACCTTAATTGGGACGGGTTCTTCAAGTTTACTGTATAACATACCACTACCATCACACCACCATACTCACCACTACCTTACTATCTTCTACAACTCTAACCTCAGTTTTCACATGCAGTGTCTCCTTTGAGCGAAAACAACTTCGGGAACGTCAGAGATTCGTGTTTTCGACGGCTTCAGCTGAAATCGTCAAGATGAGAAATTCTCGAGTTGAAGGAAGGCTAATTGGAACAGACAGAGAAGGAAAATCCGGCCTGGAAAACCGAGGAAGGCGTGTCTGGAATAATAATATTGAGCTTTGGCGTGCAACGTGGGGTTGACTCAACACTTATTGAACTCCTATCTTTTTTCTTTTAATTTTATTTTGCACTGTTTGCTCATACACAAGGTCCCTTGAACTACCTAGATGGAACATGAGACCGAATTAACGATGGCTTAAGTAGAACAAACACACATTTAATAAGGCGTTTTAGCTTGTACCGTGAAAAAAAGTGATTTTTGGTTTATTATTTTCAGTATGAACCTTTGGAATCGAGCATGAGAACCCCCCCCCCCCCCCCCCACCTTAAAATGTGGTGGTTTCCGTTTCATGGTATGTAGAATCGGAAAATGGAATACAAAAATTTCTGTCCGTACGCCGAACTTCGCACTTTCCTTAGTTACCATGAACCAAAAACAATGAAATTTGGTTTGTAGGACTCATTTGGGATCAGGCTCGGTGTTACTGTCAGTCATCTCTAAGTGGTGAAAAATAGGGGGTTGACATTTCCAGAACGCTGCAGCTCGAAACTTTCATCGAAGGGTATGGTTTTTTTAACGTTTTTAAATTGATTTCGACTAAAGAATTTTTTTAGACCACCCGGAGCATTACGTCCAGCCGTTTTTTTTCACCGAAAAGCTTCGTCAACATGATCGTGAATGAAATGGTATAAATCCGGCCCAGATATCATTGCTAGGGAACACCTGATTATAATCACGGATGGCTGTATGAAATCGAATTAGTTGTTCTGTGATATCATTTCATCTGAAGAATGATGGCTCTTTCGGATTTTGTTGATAGGTACTTTTGTATCTTGAAAAACGTTATGCTTCATGTATAACAAAAATAATTAATAATTGAGTTATTGAATCCCGCGAAGTTTTATGAAACTGTAATCCCCGGTCCGGCTGCAGTTCTCGATTTAGGGCTTTCCTGGGAGGAGCACGAGGGTAGGTATTGACCACAGAAAGCAGTGATCTACGCGGAAGGCTCATCTATGCAGGTAAAAAATACGCCGACGAAAAATACGACAGTTTGTAATAATTTGCAGCTTTTTTGTTTGACAGATGAATTTTGAACTTTTACATTCTACTACACACTACCTACGTAGCACAGTGTAACAGTCTCTCGTTTAGACGTATTTATTTTATTCGTTAATCGTTCCTTTAAATGTTTGAACCTCTTGATTCGTTTTAATTCACACTTCTAAATGATACGCTCAGTAGTTTGAGGGAAACTGTAAAATAATAAATTAGGAAATAGCTCAAAAAAGTCACATTACGATGTTCAAAAGGAACCAGAATGAAACCATAAAACCATAATTTGGTAAAATATACCAAATGTTCCCGAATAATGCCTATTAGATAGATTCTATCTAATGATTCAGGAATTTAAAAGATAGAAGGAACTGTTGCAGCTATGTAACAAATTTATGTTTTTAATAAATGTTAAACGGGAATTTCAAGTATTCCTGTTGTAATGAGTTATCGTTAAATTTTACTGCCGTAAAGGATTATTTTTTTAGTTACGAATTTTCCGAGGCTAAACTAGCTCGATGGTACAGTGGTCAACTGTTTCAAGTATTAATTCAACAAAAAAAGGTTGTACGAGGCTCCGTGTTAGTATAATAATGTATCCTAGAAACAAGCAACTGATACTACTTCTCATGGAGATGGGATTAGAAAAGGTCGAAATGGTCGGCTGCATTGATGTAGGGTTTGTCAGGGTTCGGCCACATGGGAAGGAAGTAAGAAGAACTTCACATTTCCTTCATAATTTATTATGCCACAACGTGTTGGGCCAAGCTTGACCATCTTCACACGCCTGAAAGACCGTTACTACAGTAGCGCTAAGTGATAATAAATTATGTTTCTAGTTAACGGTTAACCGAACCCATAACTCTTCCCCATCATGTTTGTAATTCTAAGCCCGAAATGGGGGAAAATAAAATAATAACAAATGAAAACCGCAATGATTTCTCTGCTTCATGGAAAACGTAGAATCATGCTTTCGTTATTACTGAGATTAAAATTATTGTTAACGATGAATCAAGCACTCTTCTTCATCATTGTGTAGAAAGATGGAGAGATGATTGAGAAATTCGTTGAATGCAGTATATTATGTAGCGGCAAATTTATCTAGATGTTCATTACAACCTGTATAATAAGCAATACTCGAACGTATATTCAGGAAACAATTCTGAACTCGTTGGCGGGAGTCAGCCTCAATGGAGTGCACGTTTTCTGTACTAGCCATTATGAGTCATCCAGCATGGACATGGACACTCCCATAACTGCTACTGATGGTTACTTCCGTTTGCTTTAAATCTCTCAAAACCAAGTCCATTTGTGGAACCCCGCAGCCGTACAGCGAACACGAGTCAACATTCAGAGCTCTCCAGTTCATCACTTGACACAGTTTATCAACTTGTAGACAACTTTAGGCTAATCTGACTGCTAAGCCACCACGAAGGATGAGGCTTCTAACACGCAGTGGCCTGGATAAAGGTAGTATCAAGTGAGCATAATGAAGAAAAACAACCAAATCCGATTCGAAGAACACTGGGCCATTAAAATGGGAAGGACGTGTGATGAATACGGGATGAAGGATCACTGTCAGATGCTGGTCGAATTATTTTACCCCGCAAATGTCAACAACTTTGTCATTACGTGTCCTTCCATTTGACTGTGCATTTGTGTTGTGAGAAACCCTTTGAGAACCCCATTTATATACCCCACATCAACCTTGCCTCTCACTCTCTCACTCTCTCTCTCTCTCTGCGTCAGGGTTCTTGCATGATTATGAGGCTTCTCTTCCTCTTATATTGAAGAAAAAACGCTGCAAAGTCCTTGTCACATGGGTTTATTATTCTATTGGACATACCTACAGAAATGTTGGCTGTTCATTTACTAGAGAGTTGTCTTAACCATTTTCCGAAAAACGCAACTGTAAAACGTAATTCTGTTCTAGGGTGAAAACTCGGATGCTAACTATCCAACGTAAGTTCCATGAGAAAGTTACGTGTTTATGTAACTCCGCACATATGTTGAAGTGACGTTAAAGTAATAACTTGCCAATGATATATAATTTGTCTGTCAAGTTAACCTCTTTATTATCATATTAGCTCGTAACATAATTATTCAGTAATAGTAATTATTCCATTTTGATGGTTTTCTATGAGTTATGAACAATTTATGGAAGAGCAATCGTGCCCTTTTGTTGTACAGCCACATGCACGGCACAGTGAGGCCTTGGGTTCTTTGTATATTTTATATACCCACAATACTTGCGAATTATAAGGCATTCACTTGCGGTGCTCATAGCTTTCGGATGGCAATGCTCAAGATGAATAGGTACACGAACCACGTGAAGTTCAAGCTTCCAAATTAATATACCTAAAGAGAACGCAAAATAAAGAGAATGCAAACGGTGGAAAACCTTCCCGAGGCCGGCTCCTCCCGTCTTTCTACAAAATTCGGGGTGGTGCGATAGCGTAGCCATGGAGATCGAATTTGGTTATCCGCGAAGAAGTTCACTTACGAGTTACGTAGAACGTAGCTTTGAGATGCGCGACACGCCTCTTTCCAATAGTTGTGTTGGACAACGCAAGTCTTGAAAACGCTAAAACTTACGTCTCGAACGTTACACTTGCGTTTACGTTCTCTCTCCCGATCGTCAATTTTTGTTTTGACTCAAAAAAAAAAAAAGTTGGGCGCTGAACCTTTGGTAGAACATGAGTTTTCCGCTCTTTGGTCAAAATCGACTACATATTCGGTCTTCTCGTCCAAAAAAAAACGCTGCAAAGTCACTTGGGTTTATTATTCTACCGGACAGACCTACAGAAATGTTGCTATTCATTTATTGTTTCATTCATGCGCAATAATTGAAATAGTGATTTTTGATGGTTTCTACCAATTTGCCACCCCCCCCCCCCCCCCCCTCACCGAAAAAACACGGTCTCGGCTCCATTTTTCCTTTTTTTTCCTTTCTTTTTTTTACAGATTATCTTTGAACATTGATAGTGCCATTTAATTGAATTGATTCACCTGATAATACTACTTCTAGTGTTATTATACAAATAGGTGGTGATTTCAGACAATTTCCCAGGTTTTTGACTCATAAAAAAAAATTTCGGGAGCTTAACCTTCGTTACAAGCTTAGTTCTTCAATCTTTGGCCGAAATCACCTTCATATTCGTCTTCTCGCCCTAAAAAACACGGAAACCGATACATCACAAGCTCGTGTTCACTAAAACCTCAAAAAACCCTCGAAAACCCCTATTTTTACGCCCATTTTTCTCCCATGACACCCCTGGGTGTATTCCGATCGGGCAGCCGAGCTTTGGAGCACATCTAGGACCCAAATGTGTTACCAAATGGGGACCCAAACTGTGTGCGGAAAAACGACGATTTAGACCAATATTTAACGTAAATTTAAGGCTGAAAATTCGTTAGAACCTAAATTTTCCACTCTTTGGTCAAAATCGACTTTATTTCGGTCTTCTCATCCTAAAAAAAAAGGAAAACGATACCTCAAAAGCTCATGTTACTTAACACAAAAAATACCTATTTTTGTACCCATTTTTCACCCATACCACCCCTGGGTGTATTCCTATCGGGCTGCAAAGATTCGGGACACAACTAGGGCCCAAATGGAGCTTGCTTGCGGAAGAACGGATTTGAATACCGAAAATGAAGTACCTAGTTATGCGTGAGACGGCGTACGGCGGACCGACACTGCAGTTTTGGAATCTACGCACCATGAAAGAAAAGCTTTTTGAGGGGGTGTTATACAATTTTTTTGCTGAGCGAATGCATAGGTGTATTATTCGCAGAATAATAAACAAAAAAGTGAAATAGGCAAAAATGAATTCAGGCGTCCGCCTGGTCCCCCACCGAAGGAAGTATCTATGTAAATGTTGACGTGCCGAAATATTTTTTCATATCCTTCTTTCATAACAAGTATTGTTCTTTCAGCCGTATCCGGCAGTCGGAATTGGCATTCATGCATTTGGTTAGAATTGACCTTATCCGGATACTCCCTTGAATCCCAAATGCTTTTTCCGTTATTTATTTCCTTTGGTAGAAGCCGGCCGGGACCAATGCAGAATAGGTATGACTAAACTAAAAACTTATGAACATCTTTCCGAGTCTTCATGCTTGGATATCTGTCGGGAATATTATATATTCGCTCTTTTCCACACTTTGCTTTACTCTTGGACTTAGTTTCTTTGAGATATAGCTACATGCATTGATACATCTGTGCCTGTTCAATTGCTCCCTCCCTATTAGAAATGTCCTCCTTGTCTATAATAGAAATCATTCCAAAATGTTTCCATTCGTTATTTTGAGCATCCAAGAAGTTCATGATTCATCGGTCCTTAGTCAAAATAGTGCATAGTGCGCTAGTATGATCTTTTCTTCCTGCTGGAATTCGGCTTCTTATTACTGCTGGAATTAAACTCGAGTAGGCAGCAGCCGGATTAATAGCTTCTCTCACCACCGCCTTAGTAATTAGGTTGAGGCAAGATTTACTACGGTGACAATTGACAAAGCGGTCGAGGCACAGGTCGATAATCCTGCTGTTAACGTTAACGAGAGAAGGGTAGTCTAATTAGATTCTACTGGTAAAAATACTCATGTGATGGATTAAAAAAAGAGAAATAGGTCAGTGAGCTTTCAATCAGTACTCTCAGTTTTAGCCTCTCATCATCAGCCGTCAAGACCAAGCTTTCTCCCTGTGCCTATACCTAAGGCACTTGCCGCAAATCACCATCATTGTATGTGGAACTACCACGCCTGGATTTTCTACTCGTTGAGGAAGGCATTGAAGATTATACAGTACACAGTAGGTGTGTACGCAAAGAATGGCCATTGATATGTCTTTCTCAATTTCTCTGATATACATCTTGGAATACATAGGTTTATTGTTCACAGAATACTAAACCAAAATGCAATGTCCGTCCGCCGTATCATGCGTAGCTACTTCAATTTCGGTCTAAAAAATTCATCTTTTCGCACACAGGCTCCATTTGAGCCCTAGTTGTGGCCCGAAACTTTGCAGCCCAATCAGAATACACCCAGGGGTGTTATGGGTGAAAAACGCTGCAAAGTCCTTGTCACATGGGTTTATTATTCTACTGGACATACGTACAGAAATGTTGGCTGTTGATTTATTGTTTCTTTCATGTGCGATTATTTAAAGGGCTATTTTTGATGGTTTCCACCAATTTTCGCCCCCAGAAACATGAATTACGCTCGGTTTTTTTTAAACAGATTATTTTCGATCATTGATAGTACCATTTAATTGTACTGATTCACCTGCTGATACTACTTCTAGGGTTATTATACAAATTTATGGTGATTTCACACGATTTCCCATGTTTTTGACTAATAAAAAATGAATTTCGGGAGCTTAACCTTCGTTACAACCTCAATTCTTCACTCTTCGGTCAAAATCAACCTAATATTCGGTCTTCCCGCCCTAAAAATATGGAAAACGATACCTCGCAAGCTCATGTTCACTAAAACCTCAAAAATCCTTCGAAAACCCCTATTGTTGCACCCATTTTTCTCCCATAACACCCCTGGGTGTATTCCGATCGGACTGCCGTGTTTCAGAGCACAACAAGGACCCAAATGTGTTCCCAAATGGGGACCAAACTGTGTGCGGAGGAACGACGATTTCAGACCAAAATTGTTCGTAAATTTAAGGCTGAAACTTCGTTAGAACCTCAATGTTCCACTCTTTGGTCAAAATTGACTTATTATTCGGTCTTCTCGTCCCGAAAAACATAGAAAACGGTACCTCAAAAGCTCATGTTACTAACACGTTACTAAACCACAAAAAGTACCTATTTTTATACTCATTTTCACTCATAACACACCCGGGTATATTCCGATCGGGCTTGAAAGTTTCGGGACACAACTAGGGCCCAAAAGGAGCATGTGTGCGAAAGAGCGAATTTTCTTCTACTTGGAATAACCTTTTGGTTATTATTTTTCAATAATGAACCTTTAGAATCAAGCACGAAAAAATAAATTTAACCCCCTCCCCCTCCCATCATAAAAGGTTGCAAGAGTACCTATCAACCAAATCCAGCCTCTTCTAGGTAGATGAACCGTTGTGTAATAATTTCCTGCTGTGCAATAATACCATTATGTAATCATTTAACGTTGTGTAATAATTTGCGGTTGTGTAATAATTTGCCACTGTGTAATAATTTACCCATCAACAATACTTTTTTTTTTTTTTTTTTTAGGAGGGAAACAGTGGGAAAATCTTGAAAAAGACTTGCGCTTTGGAGGGTCCGCACTCCGCAGCCGTGTGAGGTTTCACTCACTAAAAACCCACTAACCCTATCCTCTTGACCTAATCCACCCCGGAATCACTTGTTCAGCATTACTTCGGAGTGGGGTCGATCTCTGGGCGGAGTCACGCCCTGTTCTGATCTCTTCTTGCGGTCTCCAGTTTATTGCTTACCTGAGGATCGGGTCGTCCAGCTTTTTTGCCTTGAGGATTCGGACTATGTAGGACACAATCCTCTCCCAGGTTTCCTGCCTGGAGACCATCTTCCCGATCAAATTAGTTGGCGTGATTTCGCCCTCCTGTTCTTCTAGGATCTCCTTTTCCCTGCTCCATCCGGAGCAGTGGAAAAACGTTTGTTCGGCGTCGTCGTTTGGTGCATTACAGTACCAGCACGTTGTGGTGTCTGCTAGCTCCCTTCTGTGCAGATAGGACCGGAAGTATCCATGGCCCGACAGGAACATAGTGATGTAGAAATCCACTTCTCCGTGCCTCTGTCAAGCCATGGGCGCACCTGTGTAATAATTCCGCGGGTCCATGCCCCCCTGTCATCAGTTTCCCACTCGTTTTGCCACTGCTGCAATGTTATTTCTCTCTCCTCTTTCTTGATAAGGGATCTTGACTCCTGGACGGATCGTCGGAGGTAGATACGCTTCCTCTCCATTGCTAGGAGGTCGATTGGAATGGTGGCAGCAATTATCCCAACGGCAGGGAAGGAGACGGTACGGTAAGCACTTGCTATTCGTAGGGCTCCTCTCCTCTGCACTGACCGAAAGTGGTCTCCGTACTTTTTAACTTGTAGGGCCTCAGCCCACACCTCCACTCCATATAACATGATTGCTTCGGCTATGGTCATGAGCATCTTCCTTTTCTTGGGCGATGGTCCACCGATGTTTGGCATTAGCCTGCTCAGGTTAGCTGTCACTGCCGCTGCTCTTTCTCCTGCACGCTTGATGTGCTCCCAGAAGGTCAGCCTGCAGTCGAGGGTCACTCCCAGGTACGGCACCGAATGAGATGAGTCGATGGTTTCGTCCTCCACCTGAAACTGGGTGACACGGTTGATGTGCCTCTTAGTCAGTAGCACTATTTCGGTTTTGTGTACTGCAAGCTGCAACCCATGCTCCTCCATCCAAGGCATGACTCGCCTCATTGATTGGTTGAGCTTCCACTGGAGGCCCTCCAGAGTATGGTCTTTTATCACCACTGCTACATCATCAGCATAGCCCACCAGGAACACATCCTCTGGCATGTCCAGCAGGAGGATCCCATCGTAGCTCACATCTCACATTCCACAGATCAGGCCCCAATATTGACCCCTGAGCCGCCCCACTGGTTATCTTCTTTCTGCACACCTTCCCCTCGGACTCATACACTAAGCTGCGGTTCCTTAGGTAGTCACACATGACGGCCAGTAGGTAAGATGGAAGCCCAAAGCGCCTCTGGAGGGTGTTGATGATATCCACCCATCTCTCAGAATTGAAGGCGTTCTTCACATCTAGGGTCACTAGCATGCACATCTGTCTTGTACGATGGTTTCCATGCTCGGTACCCCATGCAGCTGATACCACCTCCCTTATAGCGCTCAGGGTTGATCTTCCTTTGACAAAGCCGTACTGCCTGCTGCAAGGGCGATAGCTTCCATGATTCTGGGCTTGGGCTTGAGGAGCTTCTCAAATAGTTTTCCCGCAGCATCCAGTAGGCATAGTGGTTGTTCTGCGATATTATTTAATTGGATAAGTTATTGACTATTGGATTTTGTTGGATGGTACTTCTGAAACTTGAACAAACTTTGAAGTATTATTGATGGGTAAATTATTACACAGTGGTAAATTATTACACAACGGCAAATTATTACACAACGTTAAATGATTACATAATGGTATTATTGTACAGCAGGAAATTATTACACAACGGTTCATCTACCTAGAAGAGGCTGGATTTGGTTGATAGGTACTTTTGCAACCTTTTGTGATGGGAGGGGGAGGGGGTTAAATTAATTTTTTCATGCTTGATTCTAAAGGTTCATTATTGAAAATAATAACCAAAAGGTTATTCCAAGTAGAAGGGGTCAATTTCAAGTACAATAAATTTCTCGGTAGAGATGTCTCGGAAGGTGATATTGGTCGTGCCACCACAGGCTTCTGTTTAGTATTCCGTAGACCGCGCTGCTCCGTGCCAATATTGAATAACTTGATGGGGGGCCTCCACGACATTTATGGTATATGAACTGAACTGATTAAGAAGGCTTGAACCACTGGCTTGGAACGTGCTCTAAGCTTCAGCTTTGTTAGGTACCAAAGATCAGTATTGAATCCAGAAGTGATTAACGCTGACGCTATGAATGTATATAAAGGATTCCAAAACCTTCAATGTTTTCATGGAAATTTAGGAAGACTGATGAAGAAATGTAGTGAAATCACTGAAACATCTGAATAACTTTTGGTTTATTATTTCCAATAATGAACCTTTAGAATCAAGCTTGAAAAAAAAATTAACTCCCCCCCCCCCCTCCTCAAAATTTGATGGTATCCGTTTCAAGGTATGTAGAATCCGAGGGTGCAATAAAAACGCTGAAAATTATTACGCAAAGGTTTATTATTTACCTGTATCGATACCCCTTCTACGTAATCACTGCTTTCTGATGTCAATACCCTCGAGCTCCCCCTAGCAAAGTCCTAAATCGAGTACTGGAGCCGCCTCCGGAATTAATGTTTCCCACAAATGCGAGGGATTCAATAATTCAGTAATATTTCTAGTTATTCACGGAGCATAAGGCAAATAATAAACCTTGTGTAATAATTGACCTGTGTAGATGCCCCTTCTACAGATAGTTATAATGAACCGTTGTGTAATAATTTGCAGTTATGTAATAATTTACCGTTGTTTAATAATTTACTACTCTGCAATAATTTATCATTGTGTAATAATTTGCCCATCAATAATACTTCAACGTTTGTTCAAGATTCAGAAGTACCTACCAATAAAATCCAAAATAATATCGCAGAACAAACAACTCGACTTCATACAGCCATCCTTGATTATAATCAGATGCTCCGTAGTTATGATATCCAGGCTGGATTTATACCATTTGATTCACGATCATCGTGTTTAAGAAGCTTTTTGGTGCTTACGAACGGCTGGACGTACAATGCTCCGGGTGGTCTCAAAAAATTGTTTAGCTCAAGACAAATTTAATAACGTAAAAAAACCATACCCTTCCATCGAATGTTTTCGAGCTACGGCGTTCTGAAAATTTCAACCCCTATTTTGAACCCCTTAGAGATGACTGACAGTAACGTCGAGCTTCGAGGACCAACTAGACCCCGAACGGAACCTATAACCCGAATTTCATCGATTTTTATTCATGGTAACTAAGAAAAGTGGCCCGTACGGCGTACGGCGGAGAGACAGAAATATTTTTATTGCAGTTTTGGATTCTGCATACCTTGAAACGTAGGTAAACCATCAAATTTTGAGGGGGGTAAGAATTTTTTTTTTCATGCTCGATTCCAATGGTTCATTATTGAAAATAATAAACCAAAATGATGGCTCTTTTGCATTTGGTTGATAGGTACTTTTGCAACTTGAACAAACGTTGAAGTATTATTGGGTAAATTATTGCACAACGGTAAATTATTATGCAACGGTTCATTATACTATCTACGCAGAAAGGGCATCTGTACAGGTAAATTATTACACAACGGTTTATAACTGCAAATAATTATTGCTTTAATTATTGAATCCCAGGCGTTTGTATGAAACTTTATTGCCGTCTTCAGTACTCCATTTAGGGCTTTACTGGAGGGAGCTCGAGGATACTGACCACAGAAAGAAGGGGCATCTGACAGGTAAATAATAACCCGTAATGTAATAATTGGCAGCGTTTCTTTATTTCACAAAGATGGGTCAAGTTCGAGTATTTGGGGCTAAAATCGCTAAAAATTGTGAGGAATAGCATCACTGGAAATATTCTGGAAGGGATTGCATTTTCTTAAGGTAGGTATGTTTCTCCGTAATGGTTTTGTCAACAGCACTTGCTGAAGGTCTCTGTTAAATGTTGTTAATGCCGGAACCCCCATTAGGAGACAGTTATCCATGATACCTTTGTAACAGTCGGTGGAAATAATACTACAATAGGGTAAATGGGGGGAAAGAGGAAAATGAGAACAGAGAATACAAGAGTAGAGCTCTGGGACCAAGAAAACATGGAATTTTTCCCTTGAGAGGGAGGTCGGAGGTCTTATCCCTTTTTAATCTTACAGATGGCAAACCCTTGATATTGAATTAAATAACACAACCATTAGGGTGACTTTTTTTTTAAATTGGCTTCGCATTGCATACAGCCGTTACATAAGGGTAAGACTTAGCCCTTCTTCATAACCATTAGTATTTTTCGTTCCAATTATTCACTCCGTTACTGATCCCCCACCAAGATCCACCAAGATCTTTCTGAAAATATTCAGGCTGGTGTGAACCAAGAATTACTTGGCCCGTTCCGTTACTTAGTGCATTACTCGCTAGTAATCGTGACCTCTAATATTACACCTGTAGTTCATACTTGTTCCAAAAAAAATCCATAAAATACTGTCTGGTATTTTTTTTAAAACTGAAACAACACAAGCCCCTTAGTTGAAATCCTAATGCCTGCGAATTTCTAGTGGATTCCTCACAACCAAAAATAATTGAAGGCTTAATAGCAGCGTCAAAAATCAATAAGTGCACAAATGTATAGATCGTTTTCCCAAAACTTATTAATTTATTGTTACTATCTACCCTTGTGAACTAAAAGTGACATGCGTGTACCTACTCGATCCTCAACCCAATAATCCTGTATGAAGCGTGGGATTTAACAGGTACATACATATTAGTAGTATCGGAATACCAATCCTGGCTCACTGCCTTAGATCTCTGATAAAAAGTTTTAACATAAAAGATCAGAACACATATTTTCACTTGAATCCTTGATGTTTTTTATTTTCACTTGAATCCCTGATGTTTTTTATTTTCACTTGAATCCCTGATAAAACTTTTTTACCACAAAACATCAGAACCAGTGACTTTTTTAAAAAATATTTTTTTATCAGAAACTCTAGTGAACTCTAAAAAAATGCAAATTTAGGGGGTCGATATTTTCGAAATTTAGCTCCCTCTGATGTTTTCACTAGAAAAAATAAAAAAATTAAAATGACGTCACGCTAAAAATATTTTTGAATCGTCTTAAATTAAAATGACGAGACGCTCTTCTGAATTTGGGAATCCCAATCTATTTAAAGGTGAGGTCGATTCGACGGGTCCTATGTATTTAAATATTTTTTTAATCTACGGACCCACCTTTAAGAATTCAATTCAGACAGGATAAATAGTATCCATACAAGAATAGACAAAAGAAAAAAGTGGGTGGATAAAAAAAAATGAGGGGTAAGTTAAAAAAAATAAAATAGTAATAAAATATAAGATGAGCAATAAAATTATATTACCAACTGAAATTTACATGGAGATCCGAGACAAGATCACAGATGCTTATGACCATTTCATTTTTTGCAAAGCTGTGAATATTCCAATAGATAAAAAGAGGAGTATATTCTTAAATGTAAATCCACAAACTCTCATATTAAATTTTGATTCAATCAAACATAAACAGTTTATTAGAGATTTTGTTGAAGAGTCTGGTTATTTTGTACCTTGGAATGAGATTTCATTGTATCCAAATCTACCAGAAAATTTCATTCGAGAGTTCAAGGATAAAGTATGTTGGTATGAAATATCATCTGAGCAAAAACTATCTGAGAAATTTATTCGAGAGTTCAAGGATAAAGTATGTTGGTATGAAATATCATCTGAGCAAAAACTATCTGAGAAATTTATTCGGGAATTCAAAGATAAAGTAAATTGGGAACGTATTTCATCTAGGCAAAAACTATCTGAGAAATTTATTCGGGAATTCAAAGATAAAGTACATTGGAGACGGATTTCATCTAGGCAAAAACTATCTGAAGAATTCATTCGAGAGTTCAAGGATAAAGTAGACTGGAATGAGATTTCATCTGAGCAAAAACTATCTGAGAAATTTATTCGGGAATTCAAAGATAAAGTATATTGGGAACATATTTCATCTAGGCAAAAACTATCTGAAGAATTCATTCGAGAGTTCCAGGATAAAGTATATTGGGAATATATTTCATTTCACCAAACACTATCTGAAGAATTCATTCGAGAGTATGCGAATTTTATTGACTGGTATTGGATTTCTGGACAGCAAAAACTATCTGAGAATTTCATCAGAGAGTTCAAGGATGTTTTAAATTGGAGATGGATTTCATCTAGGCAAAATTTAAGTGAAGATTTCATTATAGAGTTCCAAGATAGAGTGGTTTTGGATCAGTAAAAAAAATAATAGTTTAAAAGTGTTCGTTTTAATGGGGGTTCTCCATTAAAACATATTGAACAAGATGCAAGGTTGTTCTGTAGACCAGCAAACGCTATCTACCGACGAATCTGTGAACCGGTTGCATAACCAGGAAGAGGTGGCCGTCTCGCGGGAGGTGGCGCGTTTGACCTCATTCGGCCTTGAAATCCACTACTCAAGATTATAGAACGCCTCTCAGTTCACAACTGGAGTCTTGGCTCATTGGTTATCGTATCGGCTTTATAAGAGAGAGGTCGGCAGATCGCTGCACGGACAAAACCTCAAGATTTTTTTTCCTATAATAATGAGGATACACTTCCCTCGAGATATTAGAAGCGTTACTAGCTGATGGGCCCTTAAGCTAATAATTAATCTAATTCCACCTCGATGGAAGTGAGAGTCGACCTTATCATCAAAATTTCCTTTCTTAACTGTTCTGCTCTCAACATCTACTTAAAATACAGCAAAAACCGAAACTTCAACGCAACTGAAAAGCCAAGTTGAAATGACTCACGGAATTAAAACTCCGTTGTAAGTCGTGAAGGTTGTGCCATTCAAAGATCCCCTCCTATAAAGGGAGGTAGAGATCGTTCAGGAATGGATGCTGTGTGTAGAAGTTGAGCAGCCACAGAATGTGCGGTTAAGTTGGGACATTTTGCTGAAATTTCCTTTGATTTTTTTATGAGAATTGCACCTATAAGTGTAATTCATTTAAAATTTCGTGAGTTGTAATTCCTCAGGATAAAAATTTCCTTGGATTTCCTCTCCGCTTAAATCTTTAATTTTATAAGTAACTGGACTCGTTTCTAAAATCTCAGCTATTTCAAAAATCTCTTTCGTCCAATTTGCTTCGTATTTGTTTGCAAAAGTTTTCTTTGATTTCGTAATTCTCACACGATTTCCAATTTTAAATTTCTTTTTTCCATTTTTTCCAGTCTTTTTGAATAAATATCTCAGAATTTCATTTTCATTTCTCGCATCAACTTGAGCAGGTGTCATTCCAATAGAACGATGAACGTCTTGTTTGTTGTACTCATTAACTAATTCCTGTAAAATATCGACCCAATTTTTATTTCCATTCACCTCGAAACGAATTTTAAATTTCTGATTCAAAGTTCTGTTAAATCTTTCGATGATTGCAGATTTTTCTAAATTTTCCGTGTGATACATTTTAATTTTATACTCGTCTAAAAGTTCTTTGAAAAGTCTATTTTCAAATTCTAAACCTTTGTCCGTGTGAAGGAGTTTAGGAGTAGAATGATTATGATATTTTACATTTTCCAAAACTCCTTTGAAAGCTTTTGAAACTACCATTCCGTTTTTCTTTTTCAATGGAACTGACCAAACGTACTTTGAAAAAGTATCAATGATATTCAACATGTAACCGAACCCCTTGTTTTCATTCTCGTATTGTTTCATTATAATCAAGTCCGCGGCCCAAAGATCATCTTTTCCATGAGTAACAATTTTCCTTTTCTGAAATTTCTTTCTAACGGGTTTATGTAATTCCTTCGCAAATTCCAACTTTTCGTTTTCAGATAAATTTAAAATTTCAGTTTCAGGAATTACGTTAGTTTCCTCATTCGGATTTTTTATGAATTTACTTTTATTAGTTTTACATTTCAGACATTTAGCTGCAATTCTCCACCTTCCGTTCGCAGTTTGTACAATTTCCGCGTTTATATTTTTCGTTCGTTTTTTACATTTATGACAATAAATTTCATCCTCCATGTTTTATTAAAGGCTACCGAAAGATTTTTTTAAATTCTTAAAGAGGGATAGCGATTCGCTCCCCCTAATTAAAGCAAACACAAGCAAGTAGATTTTTTAATGGAGTGAACTCCATTAAAAATAAACCTTAGTATCTAATATTTAAGCTACTTCTTGCCTGATCATATTTTTAGTTGGATCATAAATTAAATTTGTTCTACTTACAATGATGACGTAACAAGTAGTACCTTCTGTGCTACCTGATGCAGATGCTACAGTTTTATTGAATTCTACGTGAAGTATCAAATTACTTTTACTTTGAGATACGTTTTGAGGTTGATCCGACAAGTCAATGCTATAAATTGGATAATCCCTTTTGTAAAATTCTGGTTCGATGTATGGAATTGATGGCTTGGAACTCATTGATTTTTTGAAGTCTAAAAATGCGTTGTACGCCAGAGAATAATCATTTTCATCGAAATCCAAATCTTGATTTTCCTCCGGGTATCTTCTACCACCTAATTCGATCCAATAATTTCTTACGTCTTTATGATTGAATCTAGAATTGTCCTTTTTCTGGTCGTTCGACGCGTCAGTTTGAAAAACTACGAAGCACCATAACGGATTATGCACGTTTCTGTAAATATTTGTAATATCGAACATTAAGGTTTTTCCTGTAACGTTTTTATATTCTATACACTGCCAACTTTTGAATTGAAATTGGTATGGCACGCTTCTAAGTTCTGCGATCAAATTAACTTTAGATTCGTTTTTATATTCAATCACTGGAACTCTCAAAACAAAAGATTTTATCTCCACAACTCCATCACTAGGTATAATCGAGGTTGCATCCTTTTTCCAAACTTGAATAACGTTATTATCGCTGTTTCGAATAAAAATTATTTCAAAACCTCCCTTGAAAATTGGAATGGTTATATCTTTGAAAAACCCCAAACCTAAATCACCGAGATAACCAACTGCACTGAAATTACCACCTCCTATTGCTTTCGAATTAAAACCTGAATTTAAAACTTCCCCATTATAATTCTTAGGGCCTGCAAAAGTGACAAGGCCCTGTACCAAGCCAGAAATGCCCGGATTCTCAATTTCGTCTACTACAACATTGTGTTTTTTCACTTCTACACTCGAAAACATTTGACCCACGAAATTATCTATCAACATGACTGAATCTGAACCTGAATACGCCTTGGTTGGATCTTTCGACTTTAAAACTCCCTTTACGTAATACTGAATGTTTTTAGACAGAAATTCGTCTTCTAGATCAATTTTGAAAGTTGTCCTTTTGTTTTCAGCATTCAAATTTAAAGTTGAAGTTGGATTTATTGTACGAAACTGCTTTCGCACAATATCGTCTTGATATTTATCAAAAATCTTTTTAGTTTGATACATACTTTATTATAGTAAAACATAATTTTTTTGATTTTTTTTATTTAGGTACTATGAATAAATCTTTAAATACTTGACTTGTATTTGCCTTTAACGTTAAAGAGGGTGGCCAATTTGGCCACCCCCACTTTAAGAGTTTTAAAAGAAATTTTTAAGTATTCTCGACTTGTATTTGCCTTTAATATTTAGGTACTATGAAAAAAATTTTTTATGAGATTTTCTCATAAAAAACACAACTCACTGTAATAACTAAATTTAAACATTTTTTCTAATCGTGTTTATAATTTCCGCTTTTCCCAGTTCTTTTCCCTTTTCTAAAAGTTTCGCTTTTTCCGTATCATTATTTTTATAACCGTTCAAAATGTTGGTTTTCATCTCGTCGTAATTTTTAATTTCTTGTTCAATATTGTTGAATTCCTCATCCGAAATTTTACCATCTTTCAAAGCATTCGTGATTTTTTCCTCTATGGAATTTAATTTTGTTCTCGCCAAAAGTGCGATATCCGAATGTTTATTAATTTTGTTTCCTACATAACTGCCCGAAGTTCTCAGGATTGCAGAAAATGTTGTTAATACGACTGAAAGTGGAACTCCAAAAGGGATTGCCACAGGGAGAGTGATACAAACACCAATCATCCCCAGTTCGGTTAACGTAGTGAAACACTCTATTCCGAAAAACGTTTTCGATAATTTGCAGTATTTTTTTCTCAAATTTCTCCTCATTTTCATTTCGTTTTTTAAAAATTCATATTGTTTTATAATGCGATTTATTCTATAATTGTTGGAATTAAATTCCGGAACTGGAATCTGAGGGTAAATGTTTTTGTAAAACGGAGTAAATTGTATGTCATTTTCAACTGCAGGAGCAGACGGTTTTTGGTTTTCATCAATGTTGTTCATCTTATTTATTATACAAATTATTTACTTTTCAGCAACAAGTAAGCTTTAATATCGTCGAATTGAATCTGTTCATTATTTCCCGTGGTTGTTGACAATTTTATCATTTTTATTTCTTTCAGTCCTTTTCTTAGTGGAATGAAAACTACTTTCTTTGGTTTTTCCGTGTAAATAGTATTAGGTGGCATTGGTTTCTCTATGAAAGAAACGTGTAATAACTCGTTTTCAACGTGCAAATGGGGATGTTCATCATGATTTGTAAAGCTATATTCCGTAATGTTACAATGCCATTCGACTATATTATCAGAAAGAACGAGTTGTTTCGGATTATTCTCTGATACGTAGTTGGTATTCTTTTTAAACAAATTATTGGAACCTAAACAATGTTTCAACTGAAATATATCGCAAAAATTCCCCTCATCCACAATCTTCATGTCCATGGGAAAGTATGCAGCAATTCTGTAAGAATCGTCTTTTAAATACTCGAGATCGAATTTCAAACTATTCGGAGTAACTTGTTGTATTTCTTTCATTTGAGCTTCAGAATACTTTTTCATAGTTTCTTTTTTCTCTAACAAACTAGTTTGAAAATTGGATAAAAAACTAATCAACTTGGCTTTGAATGAACTCACATTGAACGTTCCATCGATTTTATATTTTAGATCATATTTTCCATCAGTAAAAGTATATCTGTAAGCGAACACGAAGTTTTTTATCTCAAACGTTTTCCTAGTTGTAAACAACAAAGCTGACATACCCAACTGATACTCTTTATTCGGATCGAGTGGAATTGGACTCTCAAACCTTAGTGTATCTCCTGAAATTTTTATAAACATTATTTATTTATATATAATAAATATAATAAATAAAATGAGTCAAAAATATAACATAGAGCTTTTTTCATTTGAAGAAAAGACAGCTTCTCACGATTTACTACCTCTGCCCCTACGCTGCCTAGTGGTAGGGCCATCCGGATGTGGAAAAACCAATCTATTGTGCAACCTGATTGTACAACCATGGGGAATTCCGTTTGGAAATCTTTACATATTTTCCAAATCTTTAGAGCAAAAAGTTTATAAAGATTTGAGAAAAGCTTACGAAAAAATAGCGGCTAAAGTTGGAACGGAAATAGCTCATTTTTACAATAATTGTGGCGAATTAATTGTACTAGATGATTGTCAGTCGAACAGTTTGATAGTTTTTGATGATTGCGTTAATGTTCAACAACAACAGATTATAAAAGATTATTACATGAGAGGACGTCATAAGAATATTTCTTGCATTTATCTAACTCAATCATTCACTAAAGTTGATACACAGTTGATTAGGGAAAATCTGAATTTTCTGTGTATTTTCAAGCAACGCCTAGTTTACATGAAAGCGATTTACGATGAGTATGTTGGAACAGATTTTACTTTTGATCGATTCAAAGAAATATGCAACGAATGTTGGTACGGTAATCATGGATTTCTGACGATAAACCTCGAGAAAAAATTAAAAGATGGTCGATACATGAAAAAGTTTGAGAAAACGTTTCTTGAATAAACGATCAAAAACACCGTTAGACGATCAAAAACACCGTTAAATCACCGTTAGACGATCAAAATAACCGTTAAACCATCGTTGAAACGTTTTAAAAATATACGATCAAAATAACCGTTAAACCATCGTTGAAACGTTTTAAAAATATACAATCAAAAAAAAATTTTTTGTTTACTATAATAAATAACTATGCCTACTGTTAAGCATTTAGAAAAAAATTTGTTGAAAAAATATAACGAACATAAAAAAAAGATTGAAACTGATGATTCAGAAACTCGTGATCAAACTGATGATCAAACTGATGATTCAGAATTAGAACCAGAAAATCGAATTTTAATGAGAAAACCCAAAAAAGAAATGACTGTCAAGGAAGCTAACAAAATTCGAAAACTAGAACAAGAGTTAAGAAGTGCTTTCAGAGAAGCAAGAGTGGATATGCTGAATGATAAAGAAACCAAAGAAAGAATGTTTGCTCCCATCACGGAAAAATTAGTTGAAGTGAAAAATGCTGTGAAACAAGCTGACGAGGACTTCAAGAAGTTGGAAATTGTTCCTTACACGCAAGCTCCTATGGCGAGTAGTTCTCCTGTCAAGAAAAGAAAACTGGTGACTTTCGGGCCTACTAATACTCTTGAAATTAAACCAACAGAAGGAGCTTCTGCACTAGTTGATACGACATCAGATGAGACCGTAGTAAACACAAGAAATAGTTTATCAAACATCATGGATATGGTAGATCAGAATCAATCCCCATCGAATAGTGTTGGTCCGAAAGGAATTGGTCCGATTGCTAGACTTTACATCAGACAGGATGATAAACAATTTGGTATATGGGGAGAAGAGGACAAAATTTTCATCGGAGACCAACAAATTCAAGTAAACGGAGATGCAATCGTTATTCAAAAAGAAACGTACAAAGGAACGCACGGATTATGGCGTTTGTTAACTGATCCTCTAGGGCCTGATCCTGATAAATACACTCAAGAGGATTTGAAAGTTTACAAGAAAATTCTCATTCAAACTAATTCTTTATACCAAAAGAATGATCCAACTACTAATAAAGTAAAGTCCAGTACAGGGAAAAAATGGAAAGATTTGATCGCACCTATCTGGAAAGAAATCAAAGCAAGTAAAGTTGGTTCGGGCTTGATAGAATATTCTGAAAATCCAGTGGAATTTAAATACATTGACAACCTCCAACAGCTGCAACAGCGTTTGTACTATTTGTACGCACAAGAACGAGCTGGTAATAACAATTTTCACAATGAAAAATTAGGAATTGTAAAGTTTATAACCGATCAGTTGGAAAAAAACATAGATAATCCCAAAGGAATAGAATATCTGTTGAGAGTTGTAAACAGTTTACCGAAAGGTATAATTAAAAATGGTTCCGGAGTTTTAAATACTTTGCTGAACAAACTTGATGGTTTCGTACCTGAAATGCATTTGTCGGGTGGATACAACTATTGTGGTCCATTTACAAAACTAGATAAACGATTGAAAAGAGGAGATCTGGGAATTAATAAATTGGATGAAGGCTGTAAGGAACATGATAAATTTTACAGGGATCACACAGACACGAAAGAAAGACATGTAGCAGATAAAGCACTGGAGGAATTAGCAAAAGAAAGAATGTACGCGAGTGATGCAAGTTGGAAAGAAAAAACTGATGCAGCTAAAGTGAGTGCTTTAATGAAAAGTAAACAATATTTCGGTATGAAAATTCATTATTAAAAAAAATTTACTATAATAAATAACTATGATCACGAAAAAAATAGATTTAACCGAAAATCAATTAACCAAATTGCGAACCGCTTACAAAAAGCGTAGATCTGTTACAGTTCGTTTGACAGCGAAACAAATTTCAGGAAACGGAAAACATAAAATCAGTCTGTGGGAAACTCAATCAAAAACATTTGAAAAAGCGAGAAAAGAAAAGAAAGGAATTACGTTAACTTTGGATTATGAACAACTACATTTGAATCACACGGGTGGATTCCTACCACTGTTATTTGCAGGAATAGGAGCACTTGGAGCGTTATTGGGTGGAGGTGCTGCAGTAGCATCTTCAGTAATAGATTCAAAACATAAAGCTGCTGAAGAAGCGGAAATAAAACGTCATAATCTCGAGATGGAAAAACTAGCTCAAAATGCAAAAAGTTTAAGTATTGGGTCCGGTTTAAAAAAACGAAAAAAACGGAAAACTACCAACCTCTGAGTAATTTAGATTTAAATCGTTATGCGAAAAATTTTAAAATAAAACATTTCCGAGGTGTTTTCATGAAGGATGAACTTCCTAATCGGTCTAAACCCGTTGAATGCGGAATTATTAATTTAGAAAATTCTAATCAAAATGGTAGTCACTGGACTTGTTATTTTAAAAAATCCGAAAAAGAAAAATATTATTTCGATTCCTATGGAAACGCATCACCGCCTAAGGAGTTGGTAAAATACTTGGAAAATAAAAATATTTTTTACAATTCCGAACAAATTCAAAAAAATAACGATCCTCCAATTTGTGGTCATCTGTCTTTGATAGTGTTAAAAGAACTTTCAAACGGAAAAGATTATGAAACTGTTTTAAAAACATGCAGAGGGAAATTGAATTCTGAAAAAACTTGGTCTCTGTAGGAGACAACTCTTAGTATAATATTGTTGTTTTAATGGAAATTTTCCATTAAAAACGTTTTTTTTATTAAAATCTAAAAAAATGAGAGGTAAGTTAAAAGGATCTCACCAATAATAGACAAAAGAAAAAGGTGGGTGTGTACCATACACCCACCTTTAAGAATTCAAAAAAATGAGGGGTTAATTAAAAGAATCTCTTTTCTAATAAAAAAATGAATGATTCGAAAAATTATATATCCTATAATAAAATGTATGATACGAGAAGGCATTGTGAAAAGTGCAATGTTAGCACTACTTATAAAAATTGGGCTAGGCACCTAAAGTCTAAGAGTCATGGAAAAAACGACCCGGACCGGACAATGACTATCAGAAAACCTAGAAAAGCAAAACCTGTATTTGTAAATCCGAGGAAATTGCACAAAGTATTTAATTTTAGTGAAAAAGTATTTGAAAAAAACAGAGAAGCTAGAAAAGCGAAATCTGTATATGTAATACCGAGGAAATTGCACAAAGTATTTAATTTTAGTGAAAAAGTATTTGAAAAAAGCAAAGAACCGAAAACGGAAGTTGTTGAAAAGGAAACTGCATTTGAATCTAGATTAGTGACTTACAACATTAAAAATACGAAAGGATTTAAAGATGCTTCCAAATTTCTGAACAGTATTGAAAGAACCACAACAGGTTTAATCAAATGGAAACTTAGAGAAATGAAACTAAAAGTTAATGTAGTTTTAATCGCAGAATTTAAAAAAGGAACTAACAAAAATAACATGGAGTATCAGGAACTCAATTTCAAAACTAAAAACGTAATAATATTGCATTCAGCAGAAGTTGCAAACTGTTACGATGAAATGAAACAGAAAATTCTAAATGAAATGGAAACGTTCGAAATTAAAGGATCTAATTGGCAACTTCATAAGATCAAACATTTGGAACTGAACGTTAACAAGTACGTTCCTTTGAAAGGATCGTCTTACATTGAACTCCCTAAGTTTCTACAAAGTAGGAAAGCAATTATAAATGTGAAAAATGACGATAATAAATGTTTCCTTTGGTCTGTTCTTTCAGCTTTACATCCAGCTGATAAAAATTCTGATAGAATAGGAAAGTACATTAGTTGGGAACATGAGTTTGACGAAGCGTTGAAAGATATCAGTTTTCCTATGAAACTTACAGACGTAAAAAAGTTTGAGAAAAGAACTGGGATTTCCATTAATGTTTACTGTCTGAATGAAAAAAATACTATAGTACCCTTGGAAATAACGAAAGATGAAAAGGAAAGGCACATTGACTTGTTGTACTTGAAAAACGAGAAAACTGAACATTACTGCTGGATCAAAGATCTATGGAAACTGGTAGGTCATAGTCAGCTAACAAAGGATGGTCACAAACGATTTTTATGTAAAATGTGTTTAAATAGCTTTGGAACTCAGGTTAAACTAAACGAACATAAAGTATATTGCGGTGTTCATAAAGCTGTTAAGGCGGAATTACCAGAACCTTATGATAACATCTTACAATTTGAAAATTATAGACACTCTTTAAAAGTACCTTTTACAATTTATGCAGATTTTGAATGTATGTTACAAAAGATTGATACCTGCAAACCAAATCCCGATGAATGTTATACAAATGACATTCAAAAACATGAACCGTACAGTTTTGTTTACTTCATGAAAAATGCCGAAGACGAAAGTAGGAAAAACTATGTAGGCGATTATAAACTTGTACAATATTCTGGGCAGGATGTGGTAAAAGTATTTTACGAAAAAATAAAAAAAGATGCCTTAATGGTGGCGAGAAAATACTATGACGTTAATATTCCCATGAAAGATTTAACCAAAGAACAACAAAGAGAATACGATATTGCTGAGAGTTGCCACATTTGTGAAAGAAAATTTAATGAACTCCCACCTATAATTGAAAATAAACTTGATGTACTGAGAAAAACAATTCAACACTTTATTGATAAAAAAGATGACAATCAAGCAGATATATATAATGAAGAATTAGAAGTTTTGAAGTCAAATATACCTGATAATTGTATAAAAGTACGGGATCACTCACATTTGACTGGAATGTACAGAGGAGCAGCTCATTCGATTTGTAATTTAGAATATAAAAATCCTAAGTTTATTCCAGTATTTTTCCACAATCTTTCTGGCTACGATGCACATCTATTTATTAAAGAATTTGAAAAAGATAATTACGATATTAAACTTTTACCGCAAAGTGAAGAGAAGTACATTTCCTTTTCTAAAATGATAGCTTATGAAATTGATGAACTCGATAAAAATGGTCACAAAAAGAAAAAGACTATAGAATTGAGATTCATAGATTCTTTTAAATTTCTTTCTGCTTCTTTAGATTCTTTAGCTAAAACTTTAACTAAAAATCAATTTAAGGAAATAAAAAAGTATTTCCCAAAAGAACATCTCGAACTAATTACTAGAAAATTAGCTTATCCATATGAGTATATGGACTCTGTTGAAAAATATCAAGAAACTAACCTTCCACCTATAGAGAAATTCTACAGTAAACTAACTGGAGAAAATGTTAAAGAAAATGATTATAAAAATGCTCTAGAAATTTGGTCTACATTCAAAATTAAAAATTTGGGAGAATTTACAGAACTTTACAATAAAATTGATGTTCTTTTGTTAGCAGATATCATGGAAAACTTTAGAAATATATCTTTAGAAAAATATAAATTAGACCCCGCTTGGTATTATACAACACCAGGTTTCGCTTGGGACTGTATGTTGAGAATGACCAAACAAAAGATAGAATTGTTAACAGATTATGATAAGATTTTACTCATAGAAAAAGGAATAAGAGGCGGAATTTCTCAATGTTCAAAACGATACGCGAAAGCTAATAATAAATATATGGGAGACCAATTCATCAAAGAAAAAGAAACTGTTTTCATTGAATACTTGGATGCAAATAATCTTTACGGTTGGGCGATGAGTAAATGTTTACCTTATGGAAATTTTGAATGGAAAATGGATCTAGATAATTTCGATATACAATCCATTCCTGATGATTCACCCAAGGGTTATATTTTAGAAGTTGATTTAAAATATCCTCAAGAACTCCACGATTTACACTCTGATTTTCCTTTAGCTCCTGAAAATAACTATGGTGATGAAAAACTATCAAAACTTTTATGCACGTTGTATGATAAGAAAAAATACGTTATCCATTACATTACGTTAAAACAGTATTTACAACTAGGAATGAAATTAGAAAAAATTCATAAGGTTTTAGAATTTGGCCAAAGTGCTTGGTTAAAAAGCTATATTGATTACAATACAAATCTTAGAGCAAAAGCCAAAACAAAATTCGAAGAAAAATTTTTTAAAGAGATGGTTAATAGTGTATATGGGAGGACAATGATGAATGTACGTAAACATGTGGATATTAGGCTTTGTTCTGATGGTTTTAAATTGGAAAAACTAATTTCAAAACCAAACTTTAAAGGTAGAACTATTTTTTCCGAAAACTTAGCAGCTGTACACATGGAAAAAGTAAATATCACATTTAAACAACCAATTTTCATTGGTATGAGCATTCTAGAAATTTCAAAAACTTGTATGTATGATTTTTATTACAACACGGTTAAAAAACAATATAAAAGTGATGTAAATTTATTATACGGAGATACAGATAGTTTAATAATGGAAATAAAAACGGATGATTTTTATAATGATATGAAAAATATGTTGGATCATTTTGATACTTCTGACTATCCAAAAAATAATGTTTACAATATTCCACAAGTTAATAAAAAAGTGTATGGGAAATTTAAAGATGAGTTACAAGGTAAGATTATGGATGAGTTTATTGGACTTCGCCCAAAGTGCTACGCTTTTAAAATATTCGAAACTAATGATGTTACGAAAAAATCTAAAGGAGTAAAGAAAAATGTCGTTAATAAGAGTTTAAGTATAGAGGATTATAAAAGATGCTTATTCTTTAAAGAACCAAACTATCAGAAACAGATATTATTCAAATCGAAAAAACACGATGTGACCACAGTACAACAGAATAAGAAAGCTCTTTCCGCTCATGATGATAAAAGATTTATAATGAAAAATGGCATAGATACTTTGGCTTGGGGTCACTATGAAATAAACATAAGTAGAGACAATTTTAAAACTCGCCTTGAAGAAATAATAAAAGAAAATAATAAAAAAGAAATGGAATTATAGGTAGGATTAAAGTAAATACTAAATTATAATTTTTATAAGGGATCCCTTATAAAAGCCTAATGGGACCTCCTCTTACAAATATTCTGTGCACAAAGTTTAGCATAATTTGATTATCCTCTTCGATGCATTCAAAACAAATATTACCATTTCGTACTCTAACCCTAGAATTTCTGAAAGGAGTAAAATTTAGAATGTTTTCAGTTAGTTTATTTTTTCCGGTAAAAAAGTTACGTTTCACAGTTGGTAAATCCAAAAACTTATGATACTTCCTCACGAAATAATCAGTCAGTTCTCCAGATTCAGATACTTCCCACCACTCACTCTTGGAAAGACAATTTCCATCTTCTAGTTCTCTTAACGTTTTAAAGTGTTCCATTTTTATTTTATTGGAGAGATCCTTTTAACTTACCCCTCATCTGAATTGAATACTTAAAGGTGGGTCCGTAGATTAAAAAAAATATTTTCTATAATAAATAAAGAGATATGGGTTTAAATGATGAAGCATTAGATTTATGTGATGAACATGGAGGTTTCTGGGGGTTGGTAAAGACACCTGAATTTCGATTTTATGATAGAAACTGTGACGCACTAGACGAGATTCAACGTGTATTGAGAGAGTATAGATATTCTAAAGGGTTGTTGAAAGAACGTTTTTTGGGTGTTGATGGTAAACCACCGCTCCTAAAAATCCAGGTTCCTAAAAATGCTTCTGAATATCAACTTAGAAAATTGCTTTATAGTGAGAGTAAAGACAAACTAAAGAAGGATTTTGAGTTTCAGTTTCGATACTGTTGCTAAAAGCTCAGGATGTTTGGAATATGAAGGAGATTTTATTTTTAATGAGCTGTGTTCATTAAAAAGTTCTTATGCTACTAACTAGCAGGTTATTTTATATTGTATTGTTGTACACTTTTCCTGTCTGAATCGACCTCACCTTTAAATAGATTGGGATTCCCAAATTCAGAAGAGCGTCTCGTCATTTTAATTTAAGACGATTCAAAAATATTTTTAGCGTGACGTCATTTTAATTTTTTTATTTTTTCTAGTGAAAACATCAGAGGGAGCTAAATTTCGAAAATATCGACCCCCTAAATTTGCATTTTTTTAGAGTTCACTAGAGTTTCTGATAAAAAAATATTTTTTAAAAAAGTCACTGGTTCTGATGTTTTGTGGTAAAAAAGTTTTATCAGGGATTCAAGTGAAAATAAAAAACATCAGGGATTCAAGTGAAAATAAAAAACATCAAGGATTCAAGTGAAAATATGTGTTCTGATCTTTTATGTTAAAACTTTTTATCAGAGATCTAAGGCAGTGAGCCAGGATTGGTATTCCGATACTACTCATATTCATGAGTCCGCTTTACCTTTCTGAAACCTGGCTGCAAAATGAAGCGTTTTGCTGTCCATGCGGCTGCCCGAACCTCCTTTGAGAGCTTGTTAGACTTCCATCTCTGGGATGTGAATACCCCATCAATTATTCGAGATCGTTTAGGTGGTTACCGACGGTGACAATGTTACCCATTAGGTGGTAAGGATTCAATGGTGTTAAGTAGGTTTGGCGAACGGGATCGATTGCTGAATGTGTCTTTAATGAGAGGATTGTGAGACAGTGAGACAATAGTAATTAAGATTTGAGAGATCGCGATTTCGCTACCTTTACTATCCAACGTGTATGGTACTATTGTATGGAATATATTAATTTCATATCATTCATGAGGATAAATGGCAATATTCTATACTCACTGCCGGATGCCGTTTTATCAGATTAGGAGTAGATCGATTCGGTATTATCGGAATTTGATGGGATTGGCCGACGATCGGGAGAACTATAGACTTTGTAAAGACCATAGGCTCAAAAGAAAATCTAGTTTTATGAATTTATATATCTAGTTTTATCATTACATTACACATTCACATCTCAACAATTTTAGGCAGCTCAGTGTCATGACGATCCTTAAATCTTAATCATCCATTCAATTTATAAACGATAAAATACATTTTCTCCTACTCAAAGCTCAGAAAATGTATTGTTTTACGGGTCGAGCAACGTAAACCCCAAAAATCGAGTGGAAAATATTTTTGTTCTTCCAAAATATACCTAGTATGTGTGTGCCTAAGTAGAATGTAAAAGTTCAAGTTCCGGTTCACGGATCACGTCGGGTCAAAGTTGGTTGCTAACTCATCGTAGCATTCAGTCAGCAGATTCAGTCCGACATTTAAAAACGCTGCAAATCCCTGCACAACGGTTTATTATTTTGTATAGAATACCCTTCTGTTACAGATCACAGCTCTATGTATAGATAACCCGTCTATATAATATAATATGTACTATTCTATGCATATTATGTAGATCCCAGACCCTCCGTAGGTTAGTACCTAACCCCGTACTCGTTACTAGGAGTAGTATCGGAATACCAATCCTGGCTCACTGCCTTAGATCTCTGATAAAAAGTTTTAACATAAAAGATCAGAACACATATTTTCACTTGAATCCTTGATGTTTTTTATTTTCACTTGAATCCCTGATGTTTTTTATTTTCACTTGAATCCCTGATAAAACTTTTTTACCACAAAACATCAGAACCAGTGACTTTTTAAAAAAATATTTTTTTATCAGAAACTCTAGTGAACTCTAAAAAAATGCAAATTTAGGGGGTCGATATTTTCGAAATTTAGCTCCCTCTGATGTTTTCACTAGAAAAAATAAAAAAATTAAAATGACGTCACGCTAAAAATATTTTTGAATCGTCTTAAATTAAAATGACGAGACGCTCTTCTGAATTTGGGAATCCCAATCTATTTAAAGGTGAGGTCGATTCGACGGGTCCTATGTATTTAAATATTTTTTTAATCTACGGACCCACCTTTAAGAATTCAATTCAGACAGGATAAATAGTATCCATACAAGAATAGACAAAAGAAAAAAGTGGGTGGATAAAAAAAAATGAGGGGTAAGTTAAAAAAAAGAAAATAGTAATAAAATATAAGATGAGCAATAAAATTATATTACCAACTGAAATTTACATGGAGATCCGAGACAAGATCACAGATGCTTATGACCATTTCATTTTTTGCAAAGCTGTGAATATTCCAATAGATAAAAAGAGGAGTATATTCTTAAATGTAAATCCACAAACTCTCATATTAAATTTTGATTCAATCAAACATAAACAGTTTATTAGAGATTTTGTTGAAGAGTCTGGTTATTTTGTACCTTGGAATGAGATTTCATTGTATCCAAATCTACCAGAAAATTTCATTCGAGAGTTCAAGGATAAAGTATGTTGGTATGAAATATCATCTGAGCAAAAACTATCTGAGAAATTTATTCGAGAGTTCAAGGATAAAGTATGTTGGTATGAAATATCATCTGAGCAAAAACTATCTGAGAAATTTATTCGGGAATTCAAAGATAAAGTAAATTGGGAACGTATTTCATCTAGGCAAAAACTATCTGAGAAATTTATTCGGGAATTCAAAGATAAAGTACATTGGAGACGGATTTCATCTAGGCAAAAACTATCTGAAGAATTCATTCGAGAGTTCAAGGATAAAGTAGACTGGAATGAGATTTCATCTGAGCAAAAACTATCTGAGAAATTTATTCGGGAATTCAAAGATAAAGTATATTGGGAACATATTTCATCTAGGCAAAAACTATCTGAAGAATTCATTCGAGAGTTCCAGGATAAAGTATATTGGGAATATATTTCATTTCACCAAACACTATCTGAAGAATTCATTCGAGAGTATGCGAATTTTATTGACTGGTATTGGATTTCTGGACAGCAAAAACTATCTGAGAATTTCATCAGAGAGTTCAAGGATGTTTTAAATTGGAGATGGATTTCATCTAGGCAAAATTTAAGTGAAGATTTCATTATAGAGTTCCAAGATAGAGTGGTTTTGGATCAGTAAAAAAATAATAGTTTAAAAGTGTTCGTTTTAATGGGGGTTCTCCATTAAAACATATTGAACAAGATGCAAGGTTGTTCTGTAGGCCAGCAAACGCTATCTACCGACGAATCTGTGAACCGGTTGCATAACCAGGAAGAGGTGGCCGTCTCGCGGGAGGTGGCGCGTTTGACCTCATTCGGCCTTGAAATCCACTACTCAAGATTATAGAACGCCTCTCAGTTCACAACTGGAGTCTTGGCTCATTGGTTATCGTATCGGCTTTATAAGAGAGAGGTCGGCAGATCGCTGCACGGACAAAACCTCAAGATTTTTTTTCCTATAATAATGAGGATACACTTCCCTCGAGATATTAGAAGCGTTACTAGCTGATGGGCCCTTAAGCTAATAATTAATCTAATTCCACCTCGATGGAAGTGAGAGTCGACCTTATCATCAAAATTTCCTTTCTTAACTGTTCTGCTCTCAACATCTACTTAAAATACAGCAAAAACCGAAACTTCAACGTAACTGAAAAGCCAAGTTGAAATGACTCACGGAATTAAAACTCCGTTGTAAGTCGTGAAGGTTGTGCCATTCAAAGATCCCCTCCTATAAAGGGAGGTAGAGATCGTTCAGGAATGGATGCTGTGTGTAGAAGTTGAGCAGCCACAGAATGTGCGGTTAAGTTGGGACATTTTGCTGAAATTTCCTTTGATTTTTTTATGAGAATTGCACCTATAAGTGTAATTCATTTAAAATTTCGTGAGTTGTAATTCCTCAGGATAAAAATTTCCTTGGATTTCCTCTCCGCTTAAATCTTTAATTTTATAAGTAACTGGACTCGTTTCTAAAATCTCAGCTATTTCAAAAATCTCTTTCGTCCAATTTGCTTCGTATTTGTTTGCAAAAGTTTTCTTTGATTTCGTAATTCTCACACGATTTCCAATTTTAAATTTCTTTTTTCCATTTTTTCCAGTCTTTTTGAATAAATATCTCAGAATTTCATTTTCATTTCTCGCATCAACTTGAGCAGGTGTCATTCCAATAGAACGATGAACGTCTTGTTTGTTGTACTCATTAACTAATTCCTGTAAAATATCGACCCAATTTTTATTTCCATTCACCTCGAAACGAATTTTAAATTTCTGATTCAAAGTTCTGTTAAATCTTTCGATGATTGCAGATTTTTCTAAATTTTCCGTGTGATACATTTTAATTTTATACTCGTCTAAAAGTTCTTTGAAAAGTCTATTTTCAAATTCTAAACCTTTGTCCGTGTGAAGGAGTTTAGGAGTAGAATGATTATGATATTTTACATTTTCCAAAACTCCTTTGAAAGCTTTTGAAACTACCATTCCGTTTTTCTTTTTCAATGGAACTGACCAAACGTACTTTGAAAAAGTATCAATGATATTCAACATGTAACCGAACCCCTTGTTTTCATTCTCGTATTGTTTCATTATAATCAAGTCCGCGGCCCAAAGATCATCTTTTCCATGAGTAACAATTTTCCTTTTCTGAAATTTCTTTCTAACGGGTTTATGTAATTCCTTCGCAAATTCCAACTTTTCGTTTTCAGATAAATTTAAAATTTCAGTTTCAGGAATTACGTTAGTTTCCTCATTCGGATTTTTTATGAATTTACTTTTATTAGTTTTACATTTCAGACATTTAGCTGCAATTCTCCACCTTCCGTTCGCAGTTTGTACAATTTCCGCGTTTATATTTTTCGTTCGTTTTTTACATTTATGACAATAAATTTCATCCTCCATGTTTTATTAAAGGCTACCGAAAGATTTTTTTAAATTCTTAAAGAGGGATAGCGATTCGCTCCCCCTAATTAAAGCAAACACAAGCAAGTAGATTTTTTAATGGAGTGAACTCCATTAAAAATAAACCTTAGTATCTAATATTTAAGCTACTTCTTGCCTGATCATATTTTTAGTTGGATCATAAATTAAATTTGTTCTACTTACAATGATGACGTAACAAGTAGTACCTTCTGTGCTACCTGATGCAGATGCTACAGTTTTATTGAATTCTACGTGAAGTATCAAATTACTTTTACTTTGAGATACGTTTTGAGGTTGATCCGACAAGTCAATGCTATAAATTGGATAATCCCTTTTGTAAAATTCTGGTTCGATGTATGGAATTGATGGCTTGGAACTCATTGATTTTTTGAAGTCTAAAAATGCGTTGTACGCCAGAGAATAATCATTTTCATCGAAATCCAAATCTTGATTTTCCTCCGGGTATCTTCTACCACCTAATTCGATCCAATAATTTCTTACGTCTTTATGATTGAATCTAGAATTGTCCTTTTTCTGGTCGTTCGACGCGTCAGTTTGAAAAACTACGAAGCACCATAACGGATTATGCACGTTTCTGTAAATATTTGTAATATCGAACATTAAGGTTTTTCCTGTAACGTTTTTATGTTCTATGCACTGCCAACTTTTGAATTGAAATTGGTACGGCACGCTTCTAAGTTCTGCGATCAAATTAACTTTAGATTCGTTTTTATATTCAATCACTGGAACTCTCAAAACAAAAGATTTTATCTCCACAACTCCATCACTAGGTATAATCGAGGTTGCATCCTTTTTCCAAACTTGAATAACGTTATTATCGCTGTTTCGAATAAAAATTATTTCAAAACCTCCCTTGAAAATTGGAATGGTTATATCTTTGAAAAACCCCAAACCTAAATCACCGAGATAACCAACTGCACTGAAATTACCACCTCCTATTGCTTTCGAATTAAAACCTGAATTTAAAACTTCCCCATTATAATTCTTAGGGCCTGCAAAAGTGACAAGGCCCTGTACCAAGCCAGAAATGCCCGGATTCTCAATTTCGTCTACTACAACATTGTGTTTTTTCACTTCTACACTCGAAAACATTTGACCCACGAAATTATCTATCAACATGACTGAATCTGAACCTGAATACGCCTTGGTTGGATCTTTCGACTTTAAAACTCCCTTTACGTAATACTGAATGTTTTTAGACAGAAATTCGTCTTCTAGATCAATTTTGAAAGTTGTCCTTTTGTTTTCAGCATTCAAATTTAAAGTTGAAGTTGGATTTATTGTACGAAACTGCTTTCGCACAATATCGTCTTGATATTTATCAAAAATCTTTTTAGTTTGATACATACTTTATTATAGTAAAACATAATTTTTTTGATTTTTTTTATTTAGGTACTATGAATAAATCTTTAAATACTTGACTTGTATTTGTCTTTAACGTTAAAGAGGGTGGCCAATTTGGCCACCCCCACTTTAAGAGTTTTGAAAATATTCTTTAAATGTTCTCGACTTGTATTCGACTTTAAGGTTAAAGAGGGGAGGTGATTCGCCCCCCCTCTTTAAGAGTTTTGAAAGAAATTTTTAAGTGTTCTCGACTTGTATTTGCCTTTAATATTTAGGTACTATGAAAAAAAATTTTTATGAGATTTTCTCATAAAAAACACAACTCACTGTAATAACTAAATTTAAACATTTTTTCTAATCGCGTTTATAATTTCCGCTTTTCCCAGTTCTTTTCCCTTTTCTAAAAGTTTCGCTTTTTCCGTATCATTATTTTTATAACCGTTCAAAATGTTGGTTTTCATCTCGTCGTAATTTTTAATTTCTTGTTCAATATTGTTGAATTCCTCATCCGAAATTTTACCATCTTTCAAAGCATTCGTGATTTTTTCCTCTATGGAATTTAATTTTGTTCTCGCCAAAAGTGCGATATCCGAATGTTTATTAATTTTGTTTCCTACATAACTGCCCGAAGTTCTCAGGATTGCAGAAAATGTTGTTAATACGACTGAAAGTGGAACTCCAAAAGGGATTGCCACAGGGAGAGTGATACAAACACCAATCATCCCCAGTTCGGTTAACGTAGTGAAACACTCTATTCCGAAAAACGTTTTCGATAATTTGCAGTATTTTTTTCTCAAATTTCCCCTCATTTTCATTTCGTTTTTTAAAAATTCATATTGTTTTATAATGCGATTTATTCTATAATTGTTGGAATTAAATTCCGGAACTGGAATCTGAGGGTAAATGTTTTTGTAAAACGGAGTAAATTGTATGTCATTTTCAACTGCAGGAGCAGACGGTTTTTGGTTTTCATCAATGTTGTTCATCTTATTTATTATACAAATTATTTACTTTTCAGCAACAAGTAAGCTTTAATATCGTCGAATTGAATCTGTTCATTATTTCCCGTGGTTGTTGACAATTTTATCATTTTTATTTCTTTCAGTCCTTTTCTTAGTGGAATGAAAACTACTTTCTTTGGTTTTTCCGTGTAAATAGTATTAGGTGGCATTGGTTTCTCTATGAAAGAAACGTGTAATAACTCGTTTTCAACGTGCAAATGGGGATGTTCATCATGATTTGTAAAGCTATATTCCGTAATGTTACAATGCCATTCGACTATATTATCAGAAAGAACGAGTTGTTTCGGATTATTCTCTGATACGTAGTTGGTATTCTTTTTAAACAAATTATTGGAACCTAAACAATGTTTCAACTGAAATATATCGCAAAAATTCCCCTCATCCACAATCTTCATGTCCATGGGAAAGTATGCAGCAATTCTGTAAGAATCGTCTTTTAAATACTCGAGATCGAATTTCAAACTATTCGGAGTAACTTGTTGTATTTCTTTCATTTGAGCTTCAGAATACTTTTTCATAGTTTCTTTTTTCTCTAACAAACTAGTTTGAAAATTGGATAAAAAACTAATCAACTTGGCTTTGAATGAACTCACATTGAACGTTCCATCGATTTTATATTTTAGATCATATTTTCCATCAGTAAAAGTATATCTGTAAGCGAACACGAAGTTTTTTATCTCAAACGTTTTCCTAGTTGTAAACAACAAAGCTGACATACCCAACTGATACTCTTTATTCGGATCGAGTGGAATTGGACTCTCAAACCTTAGTGTATCTCCTGAAATTTTTATAAACATTATTTATTTATATATAATAAATATAATAAATAAAATGAGTCAAAAATATAACATAGAGCTTTTTTCATTTGAAGAAAAGACAGCTTCTCACGATTTACTACCTCTGCCCCTACGCTGCCTAGTGGTAGGGCCATCCGGATGTGGAAAAACCAATCTATTGTGCAACCTGATTGTACAACCATGGGGAATTCCGTTTGGAAATCTTTACATATTTTCCAAATCTTTAGAGCAAAAAGTTTATAAAGATTTGAGAAAAGCTTACGAAAAAATAGCGGCTAAAGTTGGAACGGAAATAGCTCATTTTTACAATAATTGTGACGAACTAATTGTACTAGATGATTGTCAGTCGAACAGTTTGATAGTTTTTGATGATTGCGTTAATGTTCAACAACAACAGATTATAAAAGATTATTACATGAGAGGACGTCATAAGAATATTTCTTGCATTTATCTAACTCAATCATTCACTAAAGTTGATACACAGTTGATTAGGGAAAATCTGAATTTTCTGTGTATTTTCAAGCAACGCCTAGTTTACATGAAAGCGATTTACGATGAGTATGTTGGAACAGATTTTACTTTTGATCGATTCAAAGAAATATGCAACGAATGTTGGTACGATAATCATGGATTTCTGACGATAAACCTCGAGAAAAAATTAAAAGATGGCCGATACATGAAAAAGTTTGAGAAAACGTTTCTTGAATAAACGATCAAAAACACCGTTAGACGATCAAAAACACCGTTAAATCACCGTTAGACGATCAAAATAACCGTTAAACCATCGTTAGACGATCAAAATAACCGTTAAACCATCGTTGAAACGTTTTTTAAATATACGATCAAAATAACCGTTAAACCATCGTTGAAACGTTTTAAAAATATACAATCAAAAAAAATTTTTTGTTTACTATAATAAATAACTATGCCTACTGTTAAGCATTTAGAAAAAAATTTGTTGAAAAAATATAACGAACATAAAAAAAAGATTGAAACTGATGATTCAGAAACTCGTGATCAAACTGATGATCAAACTGATGATTCAGAATTAGAACCAGAAAATCGAATTTTAATGAGAAAACCCAAAAAAGAAATGACTGTCAAGGAAGCTAACAAAATTCGAAAACTAGAACAAGAGTTAAGAAGTGCTTTCAGAGAAGCAAGAGTGGATATGCTGAATGATAAAGAAACCAAAGAAAGAATGTTTGCTCCCATCACGGAAAAATTAGTTGAAGTGAAAAATGCTGTGAAACAAGCTGACGAGGACTTCAAGAAGTTGGAAATTGTTCCTTACATGCAAGCTCCTATGGCGAGTAGTTCTCCTGTCAAGAAAAGAAAACTGGTGACTTTCGGGCCTACTAATACTCTTGAAATTAAACCAACAGAAGGAGCTTCTGCACTAGTTGATACGACATCAGATGAGACCGTAGTAAACACAAGAAATAGTTTATCAAACATCATGGATATGGTAGATCAGAATCAATCCCCATCGAATAGTGTTGGTCCGAAAGGAATTGGTCCGATTGCTAGACTTTACATCAGACAGGATGATAAACAATTTGGTATATGGGGAGAAGAGGACAAAATTTTCATCGGAGACCAACAAATTCAAGTAAACGGAGATGCAATCGTTATTCAAAAAGAAACGTACAAAGGAACGCACGGATTATGGCGTTTGTTAACTGATCCTCTAGGGCCTGATCCTGATAAATACACTCAAGAGGATTTGAAAGTTTACAAGAAAATTCTCATTCAAACTAATTCTTTATACCAAATGAATGATCCAACTACTAATAAAGTAAAGTCCAGTACAGGGAAAAAATGGAAAGATTTGATCGCACCTATTTGGAAAGAAATCAAAGCAAGTAAAGTTGGTTCGGGCTTGATAGAATATTCTGAAAATCCAGTGGAATTTAAATACATCGACAACCTCCAACAGCTGCATCAGCGTTTGTACTATTTGTACGCACAAGAACGAGCTGGTAATAACAATTTTCACAATGAAAAATTAGGAATTGTAAAGTTTATAACCGATCAGTTGGAAAAAAACATAGATAATCCCAAAGGAATAGAATATCTGTTGAGAGTTGTAAACAGTTTACCGAAAGGTATAATTAAAAATGGTTCCGGAGTTTTAAATACTTTGCTGAACAAACTTGATGGTTTCGTACCTGAAATGCATTTGTCGGGTGGATACAACTATTGTGGTCCATTTACAAAACTAGATAAACGATTGAAAAGAGGAGATCTGGGAATTAATAAATTGGATGAAGGCTGTAAGGAACATGATAAATTTTACAGGGATCACACAGACACGAAAGAATGACATGTAGCAGATAAAGCACTGGAGGAATTAGCAAAAGAAAGAATGTACGCGAGTGATGCAAGTTGGAAAGAAAAAACTGATGCAGCTAAAGTGAGTGCTTTAATGAAAAGTAAACAATATTTCGGTATGAAAATTCATTATTAAAAAAAATTTACTATAATAAATAACTATGATCACGAAAAAAATAGATTTAACCGAAAATCAATTAACCAAATTGCGAACCGCTTACAAAAAGCGTAGATCTGTTACAGTTCGTTTGACAGCGAAACAAATTTCAGGAAACGGAAAACATAAAATCAGTCTGTGGGAAACTCAATCAAAAACATTTGAAAAAGCGAGAAAAGAAAAGAAAGGAATTACGTTAACTTTGGATTATGAACAACTACATTTGAATCACACGGGTGGATTCCTACCACTGTTATTTGCAGGAATAGGAGCACTTGGAGCGTTATTGGGTGGAGGTGCTGCAGTAGCATCTTCAGTAATAGATTCAAAACATAAAGCTGCTGAAGAAGCGGAAATAAAACGTCATAATCTCGAGATGGAAAAACTAGCTCAAAATGCAAAAAGTTTAAGTATTGGGTCCGGTTTAAAAAAACGAAAAAAACGGAAAACTACCAACCTCTGAGTAATTTAGATTTAAATCGTTATGCGAAAAATTTTAAAATAAAACATTTCCGAGGTGTTTTCATGAAGGATGAACTTCCTAATCGGTCTAAACCCGTTGAATGCGGAATTATTAATTTAGAAAATTCTAATCAAAATGGTAGTCACTGGACTTGTTATTTTAAAAAATCCGAAAAAGAAAAATATTATTTCGATTCCTATGGAAACGCATCACCGCCTAAGGAGTTGGTAAAATACTTGGAAAATAAAAATATTTTTTACAATTCCGAACAAATTCAAAAAAATAACGATCCTCCAATTTGTGGTCATCTGTCTTTGATAGTGTTAAAAGAACTTTCAAACGGAAAAGATTATGAAACTGTTTTAAAAACATGCAGAGGGAAATTGAATTCTGAAAAAACTTGGTCTCTGTAGGAGACAACTCTTAGTATAATATTGTTGTTTTAATGGAAATTTTCCATTAAAAACGTTTTTTTTATTAAAATCTAAAAAAATGAGAGGTAAGTTAAAAGGATCTCACCAATAATAGACAAAAGAAAAAGGTGGGTGTGTACCATACACCCACCTTTAAGAATTCAAAAAAATGAGGGGTTAATTAAAAGAATCTCTTTTCTAATAAAAAAATGAATGATTCGAAAAATTATATATCCTATAATAAAATGTATGATACGAGAAGGCATTGTGAAAAGTGCAATGTTAGCACTACTTATAAAAATTGGGCTAGGCACCTAAAGTCTAAGAGTCATGGAAAAAACGACCCGGACCGGACAATGACTATCAGAAAACCTAGAAAAGCAAAACCTGTATTTGTAAATCCGAGGAAATTGCACAAAGTATTTAATTTTAGTGAAAAAGTATTTGAAAAAAACAGAGAAGCTAGAAAAGTGAAATCTGTATATGTAATACCGAGGAAATTGCACAAAGTATTTAATTTTAGTGAAAAAGTATTTGAAAAAAGCAAAGAACCGAAAACGGAAGTTGTTGAAAAGGAAACTGCATTTGAATCTAGATTAGTGACTTACAACATTAAAAATACGAAAGGATTTAAAGATGCTTCCAAATTTCTGAACAGTATTGAAAGAACCACAACAGGTTTAATCAAATGGAAACTTAGAGAAATGAAACTAAAAGTTAATGTAGTTTTAATCGCAGAATTTAAAAAAGGAACTAACAAAAATAACATGGAGTATCAGGAACTCAATTTCAAAACTAAAAACGTAATAATATTGCATTCAGCAGAAGTTGCAAACTGTTACGATGAAATGAAACAGAAAATTCTAAATGAAATGGAAACGTTCGAAATTAAAGGATCTAATTGGCAACTTCATAAGATCAAACATTTGGAACTGAACGTTAACAAGTACGTTCCTTTGAAAGGATCGTCTTACATTGAACTCCCTAAGTTTCTACAAAGTAGGAAAGCAATTATAAATGTGAAAAATGACGATAATAAATGTTTCCTTTGGTCTGTTCTTTCAGCTTTACATCCAGCTGATAAAAATTCTGATAGAATAGGAAAGTACATTAGTTGGGAACATGAGTTTGACGAAGCGTTGAAAGATATCAGTTTTCCTATGAAACTTACAGACGTAAAAAAGTTTGAGAAAAGAACTGGGATTTCCATTAATGTTTACTGTCTGAATGAAAAAAATACTATAGTACCCTTGGAAATAACGAAAGATGAAAAGGAAAGGCACATTGACTTGTTGTACTTGAAAAACGAGAAAACTGAACATTACTGCTGGATCAAAGATCTATGGAAACTGGTAGGTCATAGTCAGCTAACAAAGGATGGTCACAAACGATTTTTATGTAAAATGTGTTTAAATAGCTTTGGAACTCAGGTTAAACTAAACGAACATAAAGTATATTGCGGTGTTCATAAAGCTGTTAAGGCGGAATTACCAGAACCTTATGATAACATCTTACAATTTGAAAATTATAGACACTCTTTAAAAGTACCTTTTACAATTTATGCAGATTTTGAATGTATGTTACAAAAGATTGATACCTGCAAACCAAATCCCGATGAATGCTATACAAATGACATTCAAAAACATGAACCGTACAGTTTTGTTTACTTCATGAAAAATGCCGAAGACGAAAGTAGGAAAAACTATGTAGGCGATTATAAACTTGTACAATATTCTGGGCAGGATGTGGTAAAAGTATTTTACGAAAAAATAAAAAAAGATGCCTTAATGGTGGCGAGAAAATACTATGACGTTAATATTCCCATGAAAGATTTAACCGAAGAACAACAAAGAGAATACGATATTGCTGAGAGTTGCCACATTTGTGAAAGAAAATTTAATGAACTCCCACCTATAATTGAAAATAAACTTGATGTACTGAGAAAAACAATTCAACACTTTATTGATAAAAAAGATGACAATCAAGCAGATATATATAATGAAGAATTAGAAGTTTTGAAGTCAAATATACCTGATAATTGTATAAAAGTACGGGATCACTCACATTTGACTGGAATGTACAGAGGAGCAGCTCATTCGATTTGTAATTTAGAATATAAAAATCCTAAGTTTATTCCAGTATTTTTCCACAATCTTTCTGGCTACGATGCACATCTATTTATTAAAGAATTTGAAAAAGATAATTACGATATTAAACTTTTACCGCAAAGTGAAGAGAAGTACATTTCCTTTTCTAAAATGATAGCTTATGAAATTGATGAACTCGATAAAAATGGTCACAAAAAGAAAAAGACTATAGAATTGAGATTCATAGATTCTTTTAAATTTCTTTCTGCTTCTTTAGATTCTTTAGCTAAAACTTTAACTAAAAATCAATTTAAGGAAATAAAAAAGTATTTCCCAAAAGAACATCTCGAACTAATTACTAGAAAATTAGCTTATCCATATGAGTATATGGACTCTGTTGAAAAATATCGAGAAACTAACCTTCCACCTATAGAGAAATTCTACAGTAAACTAACTGGAGAAAATGTTAAAGAAAATGATTATAAAAATGCTCTAGAAATTTGGTCTACATTCAAAATTAAAAATTTGGGAGAATTTACATAACTTTACAATAAAATTGATGTTCTTTTGTTAGCAGATATCATGGAAAACTTTAGAAATATATCTTTAGAAAAATATAAATTAGACCCCGCTTGGTATTATACAACACCAGGTTTCGCTTGGGACTGTATGTTGAGAATGACCAAACAAAAGATAGAATTGTTAACAGATTATGATAAGATTTTACTCATAGAAAAAGGAATAAGAGGCGGAATTTCTCAATGTTCAAAACGATACGCGAAAGCTAATAATAAATATATGGGAGACCAATTCATCAAAGAAAAAGAAACTGTTTTCATTGAATACTTGGATGCAAATAATCTTTACGGTTGGGCGATGAGTAAATTTTTACCTTATGGAAATTTTGAATGGAAAATGGATCTAGATAATTTCGATATACAATCCATTCCTGATGATTCACCCAAGGGTTATATTTTAGAAGTTGATTTAAAATATCCTCAAGAACTCCACGATTTACACTCTGATTTTCCTTTAGCTCCTGAAAATAACTATGGTGATGAAAAACTATCAAAACTTTTATGCACGTTGTATGATAAGAAAAAATACGTTATCCATTACATTACGTTAAAACAGTATTTACAACTAGGAATGAAATTAGAAAAAATTCATAGGGTTTTAGAATTTGGCCAAAGTGCTTGGTTAAAAAGCTATATTGATTACAATACAAATCTTAGAGCAAAAGCCAAAACAAAATTCGAAGAAAAATTTTTTAAAGAGATGGTTAATAGTGTATATGGGAGGACAATGATGAATGTACGTAAACATGTGGATATTAGGCTTTGTTCTGATGGTTTTAAATTGGAAAAACTAATTTCAAAACCAAACTTTAAAGGTAGAACTATTTTTTCCGAAAACTTAGCAGCTGTACACATGGAAAAAGTAAATATCACATTTAAACAACCAATTTTCATTGGTATGAGCATTCTAGAAATTTCAAAAACTTGTATGTATGATTTTTATTACAACACAGTTAAAAAACAATATAAAAGTGATGTAAATTTATTATACGGAGATACAGATAGTTTAATAATGGAAATAAAAACGGATGATTTTTATAATGATATGAAAAATATGTTGGATCATTTTGATACTTCTGACTATCCAAAAAATAATGTTTACAATATTCCACAAGTTAATAAAAAAGTGTATGGGAAATTTAAAGATGAGTTACAAGGTAAGATTATGGATGAGTTTATTGGACTTCGCCCAAAGTGCTACGCTTTTAAAATATTCGAAACTAATGATGTTACGAAAAAATCTAAAGGAGTAAAGAAAAATGTCGTTAATAAGGGTTTAAGTATAGAGGATTATAAAAGATGCTTATTCTTTAAAGAACCAAACTATCAGAAACAGATATTATTCAAATCGAAAAAACACGATGTGACCACAGTACAACAGAATAAGAAAGCTCTTTCCGCTCATGATGATAAAAGATTTATAATGAAAAATGGCATAGATACTTTGGCTTGGGGTCACTATGAAATAAACATAAGTAGAGACAATTTTAAAACTCGCCTTGAAGAAATAATAAAAGAAAATAATAAAAAAGAAATGGAATTATAGGTAGGATTAAAGTAAATACTAAATTATAATTTTTATAAGGGATCCCTTATAAAAGCCTAATGGGACCTCCTCTTACAAATATTCTGTGCACAAAGTTTAGCATAATTTGATTATCCTCTTCGATGCATTCAAAACAAATATTACCATTTCGTACTCTAACCCTAGAATTTCTGAAAGGAGTAAAATTTAGAATGTTTTCAGTTAGTTTATTTTTTCCGGTAAAAAAGTTACGTTTCACAGTTGGTAAATCCAAAAACTTATGATACTTCCTCACGAAATAATCAGTCAGTTCTCCAGATTCAGATACTTCCCACCACTCACTCTTGGAAAGACAATTTCCATCTTCTAGTTCTCTTAACGTTTTAAAGTGTTCCATTTTTATTTTATTGGAGAGATCCTTTTAACTTACCCCTCATCTGAATTGAATACTTAAAGGTGGGTCCGTAGATTAAAAAAATATTTTCTATAATAAATAAAGAGATATGGGTTTAAATGATGAAGCATTAGATTTATGTGATGAACATGGAGGTTTCTGGGGGTTGGTAAAGACATCTGAATTTCGATTTTATGATAGAAACTGTGACGCACTAGACGAGATTCAACGTGTATTGAGAGAGTATAGATATTCTAAAGGGTTGTTGAAAGAACGTTTTTTGGGTGTTGATGGTAAACCACCGCTCCTAAAAATCCAGGTTCCTAAAAATGCTTCTGAATATCAACTTAGAAAATTGCTTTATAGTGAGAGTAAAGACAAACTAAAGAAGGATTTTGAGTTTCAGTTTCGATACTGTTGCTAAAAGCTCAGGATGTTTGGAATATGAAGGAGATTTTATTTTTAATGAGCTGTGTTCATTAAAAAGTTCTTATGCTACTAACTAGCAGGTTATTTTATATTGTATTGTTGTACACTTTTCCTGTCTGAATCGACCTCACCTTTAAATAGATTGGGATTCCCAAATTCAGAAGAGCGTCTCGTCATTTTAATTTAAGACGATTCAAAAATATTTTTAGCGTGACGTCATTTTAATTTTTTTATTTTTTCTAGTGAAAACATCAGAGGGAGCTAAATTTCGAAAATATCGACCCCCTAAATTTGCATTTTTTTAGAGTTCACTAGAGTTTCTGATAAAAAAATATTTTTTAAAAAAGTCACTGGTTCTGATGTTTTGTGGTAAAAAAGTTTTATCAGGGATTCAAGTGAAAATAAAAAACATCAGGGATTCAAGTGAAAATAAAAAACATCAAGGATTCAAGTGAAAATATGTGTTCTGATCTTTTATGTTAAAACTTTTTATCAGAGATCTAAGGCAGTGAGCCAGGATTGGTATTCCGATACTACTACTAGGTACCTACCTAAATCACGAGTTAAATGTTGCTAAAATAATTCTGCCGATGACAAACAGTACCTAACAAAAAGAAACACACATAATGAAGTTCTGAAAAGAAATTGTTGATGAGGAGTGAAAAAAGTTGCAAAAGTACCTACCAACAAACTCCAGCCCCTTCTACGTAGATGGTATAATGAACCGTTGTGTAATAATTTACCGTTGAGTAATTATTTACCGTAGTAATACCTAATTTACCCATCAATAATACTTCAACGTTTGTTCAAGTTTCACTACCTACCAACAAACTCCAAAAGAGCCATCATTTTTCAAATTAAATAATATCACAGAACAACCAACTCGACTTCATACTCCGCCAATATAATCAGGTGATCCCTACCAATGATTGGCCGTATTCACAAATTCCTATCGTGGGCGCGTCTCTGGTTACGAGATTTGGTTTGAATTGTATACAATTTCATTCACACTGGAGTCGAAAATGCCTGTCGGTGCAAACTTCGGGGCCTAACTGTGAACGAACGGCTGGACGTACGATGCTCCGGATGGTCTTAAAAAACTCGCAAGTTCAAGAACTATTTAAAACCGTAAAAATATTTACGTAAAAAAATGGTATAGGCGTTTTGAAAATTTCAACCCCTATTTTGAACCCCTTAGAGATGACTCACAGTAACGTCGAGCTTCGAGGACCAACTAGACGCCGAACAGAACCTATAACCCGAATTTCATCAATTTTTTTTCATGGTAACTAAGAAAAGTGGCCCGTACGGCGTACGGCGTACGGCGTACGGCGTACGGCGGACAGACAGAAATATTTTTATTGCAGTTTTGGATTCTACATACCTTGAAACGTAAACCATCAAATTTTGAGGGGGGGTAAGAATTTTTTTTTTCATGCTCGATTCCAATGGTTCATTATTGAAAATAATAAACCAAAAAATTTAACGTAGTAATTACATAGATTCCATTCTCTAGCAGTGAATGATAAAATCCGGGACGCTGTACGATTAGACTTTCATTCACCGTAATAACTGGCCAATGAAAGATGCTTTTATTGGGAAACATTAATATTTTACTTACCAGAAAAATTGTCATCCATGAATCAAACTACGAGTGTGATTCAATGTGCTCTCCTTTTCCCGAAATTGAGTTTTCCATATTGACATACATTTAAAGTCTTTGGAGAGATAGTAATTTTAGGTAATCTTTGGCATACCCACTGCCCTTCTGATAGAGATCGACAATTTTGATGTCATGAAATCATATTTATGATGTAACCGATAAATTACATTGCTCAACCCGGAATACAGATTGAATTTCTCGGCTTTTCTTTGAAGTGCTAGGCCCTAACGACCTCCTCCGTTTTTGCACACATAAAGCACATTTACGTACATTGGCGCTGACGAAAGTCGGATTTTGGTGAGGCTGTACTCGTATGTATGAGACCATCGGGTGTGATGTACAGCCCGATCCTCAATATTCTTCTATGAGCGTATTTCTGATCTGTACGACCATTATTTTGTAAAATTTTCCAAGAAAATTGCGTACAGCACTGTGGTCTAGACAGAAAGTTTATGTTACATAATTTACGGAAAACAAGACCGTCGTGGAAGAATTTGCTGCGTTTCTTATAGTTATTTGGAGTTATGTTTACGCAAAATAAAAATAAGAGCCAATTTGAAGGCTCATAGTAACAAGGTATAGTAGGGTGGCACCCAAAGGATTACAAGGACCGAAAAGTAAATATATGTCCCGAGGGAGGGTCTTTGGTTGAAAAAGTGTTTTTAGGAGAGAAAAGGAGGGTTAGGGAGCTGAGAACAATGGGGTGATCGAAGGGGTAGAAGGTCTAGAACGCCGTCTTGTCAATATTTGCTGCAAATGTCCCGGGATCCCACACTTGAAGTTCGTGCTAAACGTCTGCTACCCCTTGTCTTTGTTAGTAAACCTGCACTACTTGAAAAGGTACAGGTACCTACCTAACTCGAGAATGTACGAAAACGATATCGTATCATGTACCTACTATGCATTTATTTTTATTTTTTATTTTTTTACACGTTTCATATTTTTTGAATAGGAAAATAAATTATCGTCATCATCATCTAAGTTCAAAGTATTTTGTACGGCTTATTTTGAGGAAAACCATTCAATTCCCTCCAATCACTAGGTCCACTAGTAACACCACAAGAAATAGATTGATGACGTCACGTCGCAATTATTTGTATTCAGCGTACTCTCATAGCACTGGTGATTTCTAGCCACATCAATTGAAGTTGAATAAAAATTAATTTGAAAACACAGTAGCTATGTTATTTCGACTTTGCACGTATCATAATTTGCATTTAAGGATGTTGGGTCGGTCAAGTATTTTGCCTGTTGTTGAGCTGTATTGAAAAAGTCGGACGGTCAAGGGTTGGTATGAAGATGGGAGCAAGTCAGTAGACGACTGTATCGCGTGAGTCCGGAGGTCTCCCAATATTTCAAAGAGAGCCCTAAATGAAGACAGATGATCACAGTCCTATCTCATCTCCATTTCTACGATCTCATCAAGCAACCCCACATTAAAGTCTGAAGTGGGCGATTTTTTCCACCCATATCTCGGACCACACCAGATCTACAAAAATAGACCCAACGATCCCCCATTCCACTCGTGAATTCCCCCTGCCGGGAAAAAGACGGATAGGCGTACAGGGCCATATTTACTCCTTCGGAAGGTGTTGTTTACAGGTCTGCTGAAGCGATCAGTAACCCGCCAGTCGCTGTAAGTTCGCCGTCTCGCGGGCGGTGCGTCTGCTAGTCTTCGACTCCTACCGTCATGGTCAAGTGTCTGTACTGGGCTATGAAAGTCCAACTATTTGACTGTCGTGTAAGTCCTTTTCGCTTCACCAAATTCAGTAAGTCAAGAAAAATCAATTGATAGGATGGGGGCGAGCTTGGGAGGGGTGCTGAGTGATACCTCCGAACACTCTCAGTCGAAACTAACTGACAATTGATCAACTCATCATTATAAAATGAAAAAAAAAATAAATCAAAATCAAATAAGGACTGCTTCAAAGGACAAGTTTTTGAGCATCACAGTCTCAACTTCTGTGTACGGTCAGGATGTTTGGATAGCCACTCAAGAGAAATTTTTTACTCAAGATTGACTTGCACAAGATTTTGAAATGTTTTTCAAAAACAAATACTTGCTTAGCATATAGCGAAATTTTAATTCCCGAACATCCCCGAAGGTTTTACAAACATCAGCGATTAGGACACCTGTACCTATGACGTATTTAATATTGGTATTAATTTGTAATGTATACCTACTCGCTATTTGCCATTCTCTACCATATGTTCAAGGCTATCAAAATTTGAGTGTTATAAAGCGCCATGCTTACCTTCCAAGAACCAACAACGAAACTGATAATCAGGCCTAAGAAATTCACAATAAAATAATAGCGAGGTTCCAGTTTCGGTCATACTAATGGGTACCAGTCTCACGAATATGAGCACAATATAAAGGAAGCAACGCATGACTGACATACGTATTAGATGTGTGGAGATGGATCGTTGAAATCCATGTTAGATTTTTTTTTCTACTGTACTTATTGGTGTCTAAGAAACCTCGTTCGGAGTGGCTTTATCAGTTTTATCGGATCGTGATAAAAATTCGAGTAGGTAAATAGAGAACAGTCCAAGGCCCAACCAGCATGATTCCTGAAAATGTCTGCAAAGGTGGCAGAGGGAGCTCAGGCGAGAGGAATGCAATGACGTCCGCATTAAAGGAACATTTGAAAAACATTGAAAAAGAACTACTTATTGTAGGACCGTGCGGTTGGTTTCAAAATTCTGAGAATGGAATTTACTTCCTGCATAAATTTTATTTCCATCGGAGCCACTGCGAATCGCAAACACCATATCTGAGTAATCAATTTTCACAACTGAATCGACTGATTATTTACAGTAACTAAATTTCGGTCAGTTTCTATGATTAGCTGGGTTGTCGCTCACTGGTGGTCCCGTGTACGTTGCATCGCGATCGGATGATTGGCATAGCCGTTGTACACCACCCCTAATCCGAGGTACCAGTTTGGACACGGACGAAAGTTGGAGTCTTTTGAATAAATTGCATTACAATAGCATAAATTGTAGCCACTGCGCATGTGCAAACCTTTTTTCGGACGATCTCCCAAATTCCCAAAATCCCAAATTCTTCAGGTCCAGGTACGGTTGTTGCTATGTTAGTATTCCAGACAGTAAGACAGGAGTAGATTGCATCGAATTAATCTTCTATAAACACGGTGCGAGACTCCGCTGCGAAATGAATTATATCGAAAGGATAAAGCAATCTGCACAATAGGTCATCAGGGTATCCTTTCGAGAAAAGTCTTAATTAAAACTGGAAAACCCATTTCCTGGGGCGAGACTGTTGCTTTTGCCGATACCCTCAACACGTCTGACTTGCTCCATCAGTTTCTCTCACCTTCATGGGGAGTAATGAAATTTTCCAGGGCCTCTCCCTCCTCGTCTCTGTTTCAACGACAAGAATGAGAAACTTAAGTCTCAATTATATGAATTACTTTCATGTGCAGGACGAATTCATTATAGATTGCTCTGATAATTTTGTTTCGTCATTTTCAATAATGAACCTTTGGTATTGAGCATGAAAAAATTGTTTAACCCCCCTCAAACTGTGATGGTTGTCGTTTCAAGGTAGGCTCGTAGAATCCGAAAATGGAAGAGAAAAACGTCTGTCCGTCCGTTATTCGTCGTGCTTACAGGCACGACAAAAATGTCACCAGAGTCAAAGTATGAGCTCTCTAACGTTCGGCATTCAAGTTACTTAAATCAATATAGTTACTTAATGTGCATTTTTCCAACACCCTGTAACGTGCCTATTTTGGCTTCACGAACGTGGTATTATTCTGACGTTCGCTGACCCTAAGTAGGACCCTCAGCATATTCCCGAATTTACACTGAATTTGGTGATTCTTTTGGCTGTGAACAACAAACTTGTATCTATCAACAAATGGGTTTAAAAAAAAAGTACCTATAACTATCAACAAAATCAGAAATATCCAGCTCTCTTCAAACTAAATGATATCACGAAAAAACTCGGCGCTCCGCGCCTCGCCAGGGGGCAAGCCCCCTGGACCCCCGGATGCTTACTGCTTAGAGCCTACGGCTAAAATTCAAGAAACATGGAACATGCTTTAGCCACGCTTATACACATCGAAACAACCAAGTGACAACCAAACAAGCGTCATTGTTTACTATCGATTTATAACATCCATTTATATAGTTATATTATGAAACTAGGAAATAAATACCAAGAACAAATACGAAATAAATTCGTGATAAATCAAGAGCTTTCCAACGAATGGAAATCGATTTTTGTCCGATGAAAATGAAAGAAGTTTCATTTCCCTAGCAACTACTCGGTTGTACGTGAAAATCATAAGAAAATTTCGTCACCCATCCGCGTCACCCATTCCGCGTAACGTTTTTTGGCTAGTTAGTCCAAGGCTAAAGCATGTTCCATGCTAAAAGCCATTGAATACAGCCATGCGTGCGTGATCTAATTAGCTGTTTCCTAGAAATGATTTCTTGGCTGGCGCTATGTATCCCGAATGATTCACACTCATGTTGACGAAGCTTGTTAGTTCAAACATCAGGCAGAACGAATGGCTGGATGTACGTAATGATCGGGTGGTCTCAAAAAACCTTTAGTTCGGAATCATTTAAAAACGTCATAATAACCACACCCTTCTACTGAATGTTTTCGAGCTACGGCGTTTTGACCATTTTAACCTCTATTTTTCTGCCAATTAGACCCCTAATGGCACCACCATTAATTTTGGTTCATGGTAACAAAGGAAGGGCAGACATTTTTGAAATTCCTTTTTTCGGATTCTGTACGTATCTTGAAAAGCAAACCATCAGTCTGCTTTTGTTTTTTTCGAATTCCAGAGGTTTATTAAAAATAATATCACCTTTAACGTATCACACTTCATAGCTTGGCGAAATCATTGTTGATTGATGATTGATTTCTGTATAAATATTGGGCCATGTGGCCCACTCTTCCTATTTACACAGAAACAACTTAAAAACAGAAATGGGGCTTGGGAAAATAGGGTTGTTGGGTGAAAGTTTTGGGAATCGATGTTTGAAATCACTGTCTCTGTCATCTCTCACATCTGTTGATTACCTTCAGAGTTTCATACGTAGAGACGTTTGCTGTACATGATGGAAATTTGGCCGAGGCTATTCCGAATAATTCTTCAACCATTTATTAACCTGTATATGTATGTAACACCTTTTAACAAAACTTTGTCTGAAACGATTCTTTACATTACTCGTATGTATTATGGAGTCCCGAGTTCCTTCAGCAACGTTCATACCTGGTAAAACGCGTGTCTGAAATAATCGTTGTTTTCAAATGTAATTAGTGCCGAGTTTCAGGGTCATTGTAACCCTTCACGTTTCCCCAAACCTGTTGAGTAAACATTAGCAGTGTGCTTCAGGAACAGAGAAATAAACTCATCAAAGAGCAACAATATGCCATTGGCAATGTAAACGAAGACCGTTTCTTGTATTCTCTTTTCAAGAGGGGGAATCAAAATTACAAAGCGGTGGTTAGAATGAAGGATTTTCGTGGCGAGTTTCTGAAGCCGGATAGCATTCACAGCCGTGTCAACATTTCACGTATGACATGGCATTAACGTGTGGTCCCAATTATCGACGAAAACATGTCAAACAGAAATCCCCATTACCTCGTAAACTACTAAATTTTGAGTGAAAGTCAGCGTTTTCTTCTTATGCTCATTTACATCAGCTTCCATTTTTTAAAAACTACGAGATCCATTAACTCCTATAGATAAGCCAGTTTCATCTGATGATTATATTTATACAAAAATACGGAATCATACCATCGAATTGTATGCTAACTAGGACCAAAACTATATTAATGAAAATATCATCAGGACTGTGTCATTTTCTGATTACATTTGTACGGGTGCATGAAATCCACGTAAAATACATGGAACCAAAGGGAAATAGAGCCACTACTTACGTAAAGGTGGTTAAATAATTGAATGGACGGACCAATACAGAGTTGTTGTAGTTGCAACATATTAGTTGCATCATTAATTTGCCGGATTATTTTGCCAGTTCAATTTGAATGAAATTTGATGGACCGTTGAGCGGTAGTAGGGATTGCGGGGCCGGAAAAATGACACAATGTAGACACTTTCAATGCATCCTCGTCCAGCGATGGTCCATGAAACGTACTGAAAGTGGGAAATTGGGGTTGATATTTTGAAAATTTAGTAGCTCTAAACTTGCACTATAAGAGCCTTAAGTTATTATGTAGGTACCTACTTTAAAAGATTTAATTCTCTCATATTGAATAGATACGAGTATTTCCAGGACATCATACGACCAGCCGTTCGCTCGTATGAATAATTAGGTCCTATCCTATTATTTTCCTACATTTTAAGGTGTCAGGTGTCACGAAGCAGACCCACTCAGTGAAGGCCCCTGAAAAATAATTAGTTATCTCTGGCAGATATTCAAATTGAGATTAAGCTTTGCCAAGTAAAGCTCAAAGATGATGGGCTGATATTTGCGGCAACAAGCTTTACTATGGTGATTAGTACCTCTACGATAATGATAGTTAATTTCTTCGAATTATATCAGTACCTATTGACGTTTTTTTCAGATGAAAGAAGAAGAAGGGAACGCAACTCATGTGGACTCGCTGGAAGAAGATTTGCGAATCAGGGGAATGGAATGCTTAAATAATATCAACAACTCCGTGCCCGTATCAGGTGAGACTATGAACATGGGTGAACAATGAGGGAACCCTCCATAATTTATGACAGAGCCCTTCAGAACTTGGAGGTTAATTCTGCAACGTGGCGGATTGTGGCTTAGGAATAGTATCTACGAGTAGGATGGTAGAAATTCATCGGATAATCCGATTGATACCACGAAACGGTGGAGATCGAGATAAAACGATTCGGTTTGTTGTTCTCTTTGGGTTCAACCCCTCTCACAGCAGATTGCATTATTTATGAATCACATAAAACAGCACATTCTTTCATGTGTCCCTGAAGGGTCGGCTATAAAAGAACAATCCATTAACCGCCGCTAGCTACGCGATCGGTAGTTACAAATCTAAACTTGCCAGACTCATCATAAGATATGTATTTACCTCTGTCTCTTAACTTACTTGTTTAAACGACAGAACATCTAAGCACACAGAATCTATTTCACACAAGGTACAGCACTGGAACCTACGAACTTTTAAAGAACGAATTCGGAAGTCAAAACGATGTGGAGATTAATTTTGCTTCCTCTGGTACCTTTGGTAGGGAAGCTTTGTTTTCGTGCAAGAGCCGAAAAAATATGTCCTCCAAAATGAACATTTCGACTTGCATTTTACGTTTCATACATGAAGGAACGCATTTGGCTCCATGTCTGCCTGTCTGTGGTCTGTGGTTTGGTTCCTTGTCCAGGGCAAAACTGTACGAAATAATGGTCGTAATGAGTTGAAATTCGGAGGGTAGGCGCGGGTTTGGCAACAGACGGTCCCATATCAAATTCATTAAAAAGTACTGTAACTTTCGCCTGCGCATGCGCAAACGTGTAATACGTTTAAAGCTCCTAACTACCCTATAATTCATCGAAAAGAGCTGAAGGGGTAGATGCAGAATGATATCCTTATGATTCCTTACCGATTTCATCATATTCGGACTGCAAAATTCGGATGCGCATGCGCAAACACGAAATGTTTGTCAGTTCCTAGTAACGCCCACAACTACCCGAAGAAAAAGATTAGTGAGTGGAAATTTAGAGGGTAGGCACGGTTTGTAGCACAGGTACTGTAACTTTGTGTGTGCTTGCGCCAACATGTTTTTAAAATTAAGAACCTACCTATAAAAAAATTTCGTCAACTCATCTCTTGATATCTTTCCACACAGAGCAATGTAAAATGTAACTTGACATCTGATCTGGTAATTGTTGTCTCAGATGGTTGCTACGAATACAATTTTATAAGGTAAAAAAAAACTCGGACAAGCCCCCTGGACCCCCGAATGCTTACTGCTTAGAGCCTACGGCTAAAATTCAAGAAACGTGGAACATGCTTTAGCCACGCTTTTTATGATTCTGTAGCCGCACTGTTATGATTTCACTTCGTCACCAGGATACAACCAAGTGACAACCAAACAAGCGTCATTGTTTACTATCCATTTATAACATCAATTTATATAGTTATAGTATGAAACTACGAAATAAATACCTAGAACAAATACGAAATAAATTCGTGATAAATCAAGAGCTTTCCAACGAATGGAAAACGATTTTTGTCCGATGAAAATAAAAGAAGTTTCATTTCCCTAGCAACTACTCGGTTGTACGTGAAAATCATCGTTAAAATTTCGTGACACTTCCGCGTTACCCATCCCGCGTGACATTTTTCGGATAGTTAGTCCAAGGCTAAAGCATGTTCCATGCTAAAAACAGGTTGTCACCATAGCAAGATTTAGTTTTTGGCCCTGTAAAGATGCGATTGCCACAAAGGTTTCGATACGTTTTTGTAATCGTATCACATCCAAAACTCAGTTTATTCGGATTTCACCAAACGAGTCGTAAATAGGTGCCTTGAGATAACACGTTTGCTCACGTCCAGATAGCTGATACTTTTACGAAGCTCTTAGTACCACATTCCGGAACTGAATGGATTCAACGTACCGGCTTTTCAAGGAATCATTTTAGAAGACTACTTGCAATGCCTGATTACAATTCACTTGTGTCCTTATCATAAAAATGTTCTTTAAACTATAGGGTATCCCAAATCTTCATGAGATATTAAGTGAGGGCCCTGTGAAACTGTCTAAGGGCGTTAGAAATGGAGATAAAAACCGACCGTTTAGACGAAGGTTCGTGCCAATTTGTGATCATACTTTTTCCGCCTTCCACGGACCAGTTCTTTGACCTGTTATGTATGAAATACCACAGTCTCCCTTTGGCCTCATCTACCCATATTCTAGTGGAAACTCCGGAAAGTTACCCACAGTTGATGTGTTTAACTTGAAATTTCTTCATTATCTTTTTCCCCGTTTCATTTTCTGTCATTCTTATAATTAGTAGGTAATTGTAGTTAATACCTTTGTATTAATTAATTCATTATTATTAGAGTAATTATTCGAGTCGAGCTTAGTATGTGTTCCTCTTCTAGTTGTCGATATTTCATTACGGAATCCTGATAGACCTGAGAATATGTTTAAAAAAACGCTGCAAATTATTACAAAACGGTTTATTATTTACCTGTATTGATGCCCCTTCTGCGTAGATCACTGTTTTCTGTGGTCGGTACCCCTCGAGCAAACCCCCCCAGGAAAGCCGTAAATGGAGTACTGGAGCCGGCCCGGGAATTAAAGTGTCATACAATGCGCGGGATTCATTTAATCAATCATTAATGATTTGTTGTTATTCATGAAGCATATGGTAAATAATAAACCGTTCTGTCAACATCTACCTGTGTAGAAAAAGCCCCTTCTGCGTAGGTAGTATAATAACCTGTTGTATAATAATTTACGTTGTGTAATAATTTACCGTTGTCTAATAATTTACCCAATAATACTTCAACGTTTGTTCAAGTTGCAAAAGTACCTCTCAACAAAATCCAAAAGAGCCATCATTTTGCAGTCGACAGACTATGATAAGCGAGGTCTAAAGTATGAAATGCGACGCAAAAAGAGAGTTACGAAAATCCGTCACTTTCTTTTTTTATTCCCTCCATCATCAGACCAATGTTCTACAAAGTGACACAAAAAAATTATGTTACGAAAACCCGTCACATTTTCATCAAACTAAAGTTATACAAAGTGACAGTCATTTTTCATGGCAAATTTTGTTTGTTAAAATGTCTCACTACACACCCTCACTTGTGTTAAAATGTCTCACTACACACCCTCACTTGACACCACTTGTTGTCTGTGCTTGAATCATAGACACCAACCATTGTGTATTCTATTGGCTACGATAAGCGAGGTTTATGCGAAAGATAATAAAACAAAAAAAGATTAAAACAACACCGATGACTGCCGCAGAACGCGCTAAGAAATATCGCGAGCGGCAAAAGAATGAAAAAGTCGAAAATATCTAGGATCTAGGATCGAAAATATCTATAGGACTGTCGCAGAACACGCATAAAGAAATATCGAGAAAGGAAGAAATTAGAAAAAGTAGCAACAACTCTCGAAGTAGGTAAACCGAAGAAATCAGTTGCAGGTCGATGTAGATCGTACCGTAAGCGACAAAAAATTCGTAATAAGAATAAAAATACTGGTTCTTGGGCAAAATGTTTGTTCGGACGAAGTTGATAGATATTGAATAAGAAACTTGCGATATTTGTGATCGATTCTGGTGGTCTACAGACCTTCGTTCTGCATCACAAGATATTGTCGTTAAGACAATTCGTCGGCTCGGGTTTTACGAAGAGCGCGATTCGTATCGAATTGGTCAAACTTGCTATAGGGCGTATACCTGCACTGTCTACGTACAACGGATTCGTGCATCCGGAGAGACCTGCCAATCTTCCGGATCTAGATCCCATCATTGCACTCTTAATTTCACCTCGCCTCCCGCATCTTCAAATTCGCAAGTTGTCGTGGTATGGAGGTTGCCATCGTTTGTACGGTCAAATCATCAGCGTGCAAAACGATGTAAACGAGACTGTAAAGCTGCTACCGAGACATTTGAGCGATGATAAGGTTGTTAATGTGCATATCGCCAAGCGCATGAAGTGCAAATCGGCATTTTATCGAGGATATACTCGAAAATGCGTGATCAAAGCGTGGTTAGAATATTTGAAGGATACTCCGTTATACAAGAAGCATAATGTACACGTAGATCCTAATTTACCGAACTATGTCGTGACAAACGAAATGTTGACAAAAGAAGATTCTGCCATTGCCGAATCCGGTTGAATCAAAATTTTCTCGGAGAAGAAGATCAAGAAGCCTATAAAACGACTTCAGAAGAATAGTCAAGGTCATTTCGATGCATTGTTCGGAGTTGCGGCGATGGAAGCGATTCAGCAGAGCCTCATATGGGATGATTGCTACGCGTTGAAAATCGCTCCCTGTGCCGACCGGCGTTCGTCCTCGGCTACGACGAAGACACCGAAGAGTTGCCTTTTCCGTCTATTTATTACGGACTGCCGCGAGATTTTCGCGTTCGTGTTCGTGTCACTCCTTTTCAGATGACCACTAGCGAACTGAGACGAAGCGATCGCAGAGGAACGAAACCCGAAAAGATCCTGTATGCCGCTGCCAAGCAGATGTAACTGCGTGTTATCAACGGATTCCGAGACACATGTTTCGAAACAACAGATCGGGAATCTCGTTAGCTGAAATTACGAGCGCAAAATTGCTGGATCCTGAGCTGTGCGCGAGTTAAAAGATTTGTTGGGAATGAAGAATAATTTCCGGCAGCAACCGATTGGACGTCCAAACTACGTTCAGTTCGTTTACGAACGACCTATTCAATTGCCTCTGGGGGAGGCCGTAGAAGGGCTCCCGTTCCCAGAAAAACCCGTAGAAAGGCTCCCATAGGAAAACTGTAAAAAGGAAACAATTGCCAATATATAAAATACATTTATCAACAATACAAAATGATTTTATTACGTAGGGTAATAAGTTATGAAGAGACTAAAAACCACTGTGCTTAATTTTGATGGGCTTGTTGAAAATTCAGTGCTTGCTTTTCGTTTTACGGCCGCTTTTATCGTACACTCGTCTACACTTGTATCAGGATCATGACAGTGATCGGTCACCATAAGGACTTCCGAATCGTGTGTTTTTGCATATATATGCTGGACACTATACTTTGATTTAGACGAAAAATCCACCGCTTCACCCCTGCCGTTAATTCTTTATGAAATGAAAACTTATATGACGAAATAAAAATAACATCGCAGCCTTTCTGGTTTCCACTTTCTACTCGAACGAATGACATGGTAAACAATCGTAATCGCACGAACTTCTAACAAGCACTTCACAGGTCAAGTAGAGGAGATACGAGTACCAGATAGGCGAGCAAGTTCGTACAGGAGCTTTTCTACGGTTAAGGAACACAGGGGTTCATCGTTTCCCTCCCCGAGCCGAAAAACCATATCGTTTCCCTCCCGATGAACCCCTGTTAGGGCAACGAGTCGCTCCTAATCCTCTCTAGCCCGTCGGGAGGGAAACGATGAACGCCCAGGAACACGAGGGGTCACTTTCGAGCGGAGTCTTTCAACGACTTCAAACTCTGCCCTTCTAATTTTCCGGAGCCTTTCTACGGCGCCTCGCCACTGGTTGTGACTGCAAATCCAATCAGTCCATTTCGGATTCTGAACATTTTGCTGCCAAATTCGATTTGATCACTTCTTTGAAGCATTGCAACCGAAACGTATTCTCGCGTTCTTGGCTCCAACAGTGAACCATTGGTGCACGAACACCCGAAAGCTCTGATGAGTGCTTTACTGACTCGATTCCCTACCGATATGAAAAATTTCAAGTTGAAGCGTTTGCGCAAATACGCCGAAAGTTTTCACATCGACATCAAAGGAGGGCGTCAGAATTCGGAGAGAAAAATGGTGTCGGGTACTAAAGTAATCAACGATCCTCAAGTACCGAGCATCTTTTCTTTTAGAATATTTACCAAATTTGGAAGATCTTCGTCGCGTGCGCGCGCTTGTGTGTTTGTGTGTGTGTGGTAGGTGATACCGTTTAAAATGGCTCTACTAATTATTGTAGTCCTGCTTTCCTGGGGGAGATGGTATCGGCAGAAGGAGTATATATAGATACACGAAAATAATAAACTTTGTGTAATCATTTGCAGGGAATTGCGTATAACAATCGCACGAATCGTAGCCACTGCGCACGCGTGAACCTTAAATCCAGTATTGTATACCTACAAATTTTCCTTCTTTTTATCTTACCTTATCGTGGGGGAATGTGTAGTGTGTTTAGTTATGTACGATCGTGTTGTCGACAGGAGGAAGCTGTGTGCTGCTAAACTTGGCAGAACTTTTTTTTCTGTCTTTGAACGTTCCCTCTTTAGGTAGATGATCGGTTGTGGCTGTGCCACCTACATTGTTCCAAATATCAAGATAGAAGTATTTATATTGCATCGAGTTCCTCTTCTATAATTGCTACGATGAGAGACTCCGTAACGTGAGTGAATTCTATCGGCGGAATAAAACGACAACAGGCCTCCAAACTACTTCGGAGTATGAGCTCTTTAACGTTCGGTTACAATATGCATATTTCACCGCCCTGCAATGCGCCATTTCGGCTTTTTTTCGGCAATATCTCATTGTATTTCAGTAGGAGCAGTAGGAGTTGAGTAGGGCTTCTCAAGGTTATCGATTACAGAAAAGTGATTTAGACAGAAAGATTTAGAACTATTGTGGAAGAATTCGCGGAGTTTTATCCTCACATCACCGTGTTATAATGTATAGTTTGCCAAACCGTTATTGCTCATCTTGTCATCGACTCGACATCGAATCATTGAGTTTATTGACGCTGTATATCAAGAGCAACTCTTTTTTCGGTCGGATCTCGGATCAAAAATAGATTGGCTATCACCTCAAACATGGTTATTAATAGGTGGTCTGGATCATCGACCAGCCTGAGGCTCTCATCCCCTCATAACCGTCAGACGTCAACCTGGCAGGAGGAGGCATTATCTGTCGGCAGAGATTCTCGAGCTTGACAACTAACCACAGCTCTCAACACAACGTTTTGCTACTCTCTTCAGAACGATCTTTTCTGCTTGAGCGGAACACTATACTACAATACATTGTTTCGGAATACTTCCTCATTGTTTTGCGCCTTACGGTATCATGTGTAGTGTAAGATTATCTCTACTTAGTGGACATCAATTTTCACGGTCCGCATAGAAGTAAATAATACGGGGTATCTTCTTTTACACACGGCAAATAAAGAAGAAGTAACTTTATAAGTAACGTCTTTAAATTCCGCATTCGAATGGTCTGACTTCAATTCTTCATTGCCGAATGTATAAATGCTTTGTGGAAGCTTGAGACAAAGGGAAAAAATACTAAAAATAATAATTTTTCGCTTCAAGAAAAAACATTGAACCGTGGATATGTTTTGAGGCTGTATTTTGGCAGCAGGGAGAATTTTGGGAGGCTGAGACAGTCGTGGGTATTTGGGTGATTGAGTGGGGCATTGTGTGTTTGGTACAATAAATTGAGAGCTTTTAAACGAGTGGTTAACTATTTTGATGGGATGTTAGCTAAAGGTTTTACAATTCTCTAAGTACAGAGTGGCTGGACGTGAAAATCTTTAGAAATACGACTAGCAAAAAATCTGTCGTTTGCCCCCCCCCCCCCCCCCCCTCTGGGGACCAAGTCCCAAATTTTCTCCGCTTCACGGAATATTGTCGAATCATGGATATGTTTTTGGGCTAGAACTAACTAATTCCTCGCATTCACTGTTTCCCTTGCATCCTCATTTTAGTGTTTTCTCATGTGCTAGAATTAACTGATTCCTCGCATTTCACTGTTTTCCTAGCATCCTCATTTCAATGTTTTCCCATGAAGCGGGGAAAAAATAATGCAGGGTTGTCCATAGACACGAGACAAATTAGCCAAAAAACTAAAGGTTTGGCTAATTATTTGGCAAAAATTAGTGGCTACTTTGGTGTTAGACATTATTAGACAAAAAGACTTTACCGCAATGGGATCAGTCGCTTGTGTACGGATGAACTTTTACAAAAATTATAGAAATTTTTCCTTGGGGGAAAAACAATAGATCATGGATATGTCCACTGTTGGAGGTGTAATTAGAAAATTAGAATGATGAAATAAATGAAATACACACGAGATTTTTATGAAAAATTTATTAGCATTGAACATTAATGAACAAAATTGTCAAAATTTGGAAATATTAGCGGTAGCGTTAGTAATGCTCAATATTGGTTTATGATAAGAAAAATATGAGATAAAAGGTCTTGTTTCCATATGATCTATATATCGTGTCAATGACTGTATTGTTTCTGGTTGTAGAGATAGCTGGATCACTATTCAAATCTAGATTGAATGTTTCACGCATGAAAGTTACAAATTCTGCACCTTTTGTGGTCTTCAAATTCACATTGAGATCACCACACAGAATTATTGGAATTGTGCTCAACTCAAGTTCATCAAGTACCTTTATGATTCCCATAAGTTTGGGACTGTAGGCCAATAGATGAAGTGCTAAAAATTGTTCCAATTTATGCATAGAAATCCCAGGTGTGATGTAAACGGACACGAGTAATGCTCTTCTACCATTGATTGTAGTTTGAATTGCACAAATGTCACAAACTCCATCGTGTGATGTAGTTATTCTCTTCACTTGCATAGCATCTCTATCAAATGTCTGGAGCTCATGGATTTCAGATTGAAGAACGGATGATTTCTACCTAGCCTTCACTTTTCGAGTTAATAATAATCTAAAGTGCCGGAGCGTTGCATTTTGTGTGGAGAAAAAATAGTGTCGCGAAAAGTTCTTTGACCCGTGGAGAAAATTTTCCAATTACCAACGGAGAAAATCAGAGGTCTATTCATCGTCTAGTACCTACTGCTTACAAGTACCTACTATAGTACCAACCATATAGCATTACCATCTTTTCGCATTATTAGTTCATTATGGTTACTTATTGATATTAGTTTATAACTTAGCGTAATAAATCAGCTTTCCTTGACCCAACAATGGCTTAGGAATCATGAGATGTTATGATAAAATTAGAGCATTCCAAAAAGTGGCGAACGATTTTCCTACTATGAAAACTATGGGAGTTACTCTTCCCTAGTAACGCCTTGGTTGTACGTGAAAATCAATAGAAAATGTGCCGGTCGGGAAAAAAAGTGTCGGTCGGGAAAAAAAGTGTCGGTCGGGAAAAAAAAGTGTCGCGAAAAATTCCTTGACCCCCAGCCAAAAGACATATCCATGTCAATTTGGGAGCACTGAGTGCTCGAGGTGTTTGTTATTTAAAATATTGGCTGCGTTTCTTCAGTATTAATTGCCAACCAACTTTTCCATGAATGTCACGTAATTTAATGGGAGCTCGATGTTGTTACGGATTCCATCAAAGAAACACAACGCGAGTGGAGAACCGGGCACTCCTCAATCAAATGTTCTAATATTTCCATATGGGCTAAATATTCCATGTTTAGATACTCTGTCGTAAGTTTATGCCCGATTCTGTAGGTTCATGTGTGAGTCGCACACACCACCATTTTTGTCCAAGGGCCATCCATATCGAGATCTCTCTTCCGCCATACGGTCCGTCATTTCATTATAGTACAGTCCGGAACTGAATTTTCCAGTTATTCGGACTTTTCGCAGGACTGCTTGGAAAATTGGACGTGGATCAGCTGAATGCGCATAGAATGTAATCCATCTAGTTTGAAAGGTTCAGAATTTCCCACTCGGAGGCTGAGAAAATCGTCGTCACGTGTCTCTTGAGCATCTGTTCATTTCTTTATTCAATAAACATGATTTAAAAAACGTGTAAGCAATAGACCATTATTAGAGCATACTTCGATATGCCTTATATCCTGTTAGGATGAATAACCCAGCTGGGCAGATCCCGTATGTATCCGCCTAAAGGAGTTTTCATGGTATATGTTTCTGAATTAAGCACATATATAGACGTTAAAGGCTGTGAGTACCTGCCTACGCCTCAAGGCGAACAGCACATTTCTGGTCTCTGGACCAAGTTGTTCCAGTACTGATAGCGGGTAGCAAGTTATTATTGGAAGGAACCACACCTCTTCGCTTTCATGAAAGCGGGATGCGATCCACCACTCCGTGTATCAACGCTGACGACGCCAGTGTCTCTGTTCTATGACTTTCCCCTCGTTCACGTCGAAATTTGTCGAAAATTTTCTTAAGTTGAATTTGTAAATTTCGCTAAAGCTTCAATTTATATTTGATGAGTCAAAAATCATAAGGTTATGATAATTGATTATATATGATAATTTCCTCATTTGACGAACTTGGAGGGCTTTTGCCAAATTGTTGAATGCTCTGGACTGTAAGCTACAGGTACCACCTTGATTCGGTTGGAAAAATGATTTGTTCGGATTGCCTTCTTTCGAGTGCATTAAGCGATCCATTGTAGTTGCTGGTTGGGCTTCTTGATTGCCTTCCAATCATTGCTCTTGTTGTCCTCCAAAGAAGATCGTTTAGCTGTACTGTCTGGTTCTGATAACAAATGACCATGAGCTCATGCCAAGGTACACCTTTTTCTCAAACTCGTCCTCTACTCGTCTTGATCACATCTGGGCCCTTCAATCTCCCACCGCGCCATTCGCTTTGGCAAACCATTAATCTTATCGAGTTCTTCGCTCGGAGAAGTCACCCTTCCTTGACCATCGAACGTTTCTTATAGGAAATGGGCGGTTTTACGATTGCGGCAGTGGGGTACTCCAGTGATTCTAAAAATAAGATGATTTTGGTTTATTATTCTGTGAATAATACACCTATGTATTCGCTCAGTAAAAAATTTTTATAACACCCCCTCAAAATTTTTTCATTTCCGTTTCAAGGTGTGTAGATTCCAAAACGCTGCAAAGTCCTTGTCACATGGGGTTTATTATTCTACAGAAATGTTGGCTGTACATTTATTGTTTGTATCATGTGAAATAATTGAAATAGCTATTTCTGATGGTTTCCACCAATTTTGGCCCCCAAAACACAAATTAGGTAGGTACGATCTTTTTTTTTTTTTTTTTTCAAATTATCTTTGATCATTGGTAGTGCCATTTAATCGTCTTGATCCACGTGTTGACACTTTTTCTAGTGTTATTCTACAAATTGATGGTGATTTCGCAGGTATTTGACTCATAAAAAATCAATTTTGGGAGCTGAACATCTGGTACAACCTCAATTTTCCACTCCTTGGCCAAAATCGACTTCATATTCGATCTTCTCGTCCCCAAAAACATGGAAAACGTTACCTCAAAAGCTCATGTTACCAACATGTTGCTAAAACGCAAAAAGTACCTATTTTCACACACATTTTCACTCATAACACCCCTGGGTATATTCCGATCGGGCTGAAAAGTTTCGGGACACAACTAGGGCCCAAATGGAGCATGTGTGCGAAAGAACGACTTTTTTAGATCGAAAATGAAGCCTGTACACGTGATACGGCGGACGGCGTACGGCGGACGGCGGACGGCGGACGGCGTACGGCGTACGGCGGACGGTGGACGGACATTGCATTTTTTGAATCTACACACCTTGAAACGGAAAAGAAAAAAGTTTGAGGGGGTGTTATAAACATTTTTTGCTGAGCGATTACATAGGTGTATTATTCACAGAATAATAAACCAAAATGCAATGTCCGTCCGCCGTACGCCGTCCGCCGTATCACGTCTACAGGCTTCATTTTCGGTCTAAAAAATTCTTTCTTTCGCAAACATGCTCCATTTGGGCCCTAGTTGTGTCCCGAAACTTTTCAGCCCGATCGGAATATACCCAGGGGTGTTATGAGTGAAAATGTGTGTAAAAATAGGTACTTTTTGCGTTTTAGCAACATGTTAGTAACATGAGCTTCTGAGATATCGTTTTCCATGTTTTTGGGGACGAAGAGACCGAATATGAAGTCGATTTTGACCGAAGAGTGGAAAATTGAGTTCTACCAAATGTTCAGCTCCCAAAATTGATTTTTTATGAGTGAAAAACCTGGGAAATCGTCTGAAATCACCATCAGTTTGTATAATAACACTGGAAAAAGTGTCATCACGTGGATCAAGACGGTTAAATGGCACTACCAATGATCAAAGATAGTAAAAAAAAAGCGTACCTGATTATTTATGTTTTAGGGGCCAAAATTAATGGAAACCATCAGAAATAGCTATTTTGATTATTTACCCATGAAAGAAACAATAAATGAACAGCCATTTCTGTAGGTATGTCCAATAGAATAATAAACCCATGTGACAAGGACTTTGCAGCGTTTTTTGGAATATTTTAGTTCAACTAACTGTAAAAAGGACGTATAGTGTGGGAAACGGTGGTAATTGTGTAACATACCTAAGGAAGGGAATGCGAAATAAAGATATCGGATGTTGAAAAACCGCGGGTCCTACGTCGACGGCAAGGTCGAGCTGTGTGTGTGCGTGTGCGCATGTGTGTTGTATATATAGGTATGTGTGTGTGTGTGTGTGTGTGTGTGTGTGTGTGTGTGTGTGTGTGTGTGTGTGTGTGTGTGTGTGTGTGTGTGTGTGTGTGTGTGTGTGTGTGTGTGTGTGTGTGTGTGTGTGTGTGTGTGTGTGTGTGTGTGTGTGTGTGTGTGTGTGTGTGTGTGTGTGTGTGTGTGTGTGTGTGTGTGTGTGTGTGTGTGTGTGTGTGTGTGTGTGTGTGTGTGTGTGTGTGTGTGTGTGTGTGTGTGTGTGTGTGTGTGTGTGTGTGTGTGTGTGTGTGTGTGTGTGTGTGTGTGTGTGTGTGTGTGTGTGTGTGTGTGTGTGTGTGTGTGTGTGTGTGTGTGTGTGTGTGTGTGCGCGCGCGGGAACACGGCAATCAGGGTCTCCGCTCATTCTGTCTAACGTTACTCTCTGTCTTTCAAGAATGGTCAAGTATCGTTAGACGACACTTCAGCTATTATATTAGGTATTATTCCCATCTCGATCTTGTTTATTCCGTTTTAATTTGTCCCCGATACTAGGAGGCAGTGATATCTGTACGTCACAGCCTGCCTGTTTTCAGACCCGATTTTTGACCACAATTTCCCTGAACATCTTTGTCATCTCACAGATAGATAGATAGATTTTGTTTGTACGATAATTATCAAAACATACATATTTGGAATGAACAAAAGTTTTTCCTCCGCAATTTAGGCAAAAGTGGCTCAACTTATATTTACTTGAATACATAATTATATTATAAAAACGCTGCAAATCCCTGCACAACGGTTTATTATTTTGTATAGAATACCCTCCTGTTACAGATCACAGCTCTATGTATAGATAACCCTTCTATATAATATGATATGTACTATTCTATTATATACATATTATGTAGATCGCAGACCCTCCGTAGGTTAGTACCTAACCCCGTACTCGTTACTAGATACCTACCTAAATCACGAGTTAAATGTTGCTAAAATAATTCTGCCGATGACAAACAGTACCTAACAAAAAGAAACGCACATAATGAAGTTCTGAAAAGAAATTGTTGATGAGGAGTGAAAAAAGTAGCAAAAGTACCTACCAACAAACTCCAGCCCCTTCTACGTAGATGGTATACTGAACCGTTGTGTAATAATTTACCGTTGAGTAATGATTTACCGTAGTAATAATTTACCCATCAATAATACTTCAACGTTTGTTCAAGTTTCACTACCTACCAACAAACTCCAAAAGAGCCATCATTTTTCAAGCGAAATAATATCACAGAACAACCAACTCGACTTCATACTCCGCCAATATAATCAGGTGATACCTACCAATGATTGGCCGTATTCACAAATTCCTATTGTGGGCGCGTCTCTGGTTACGAGATTTGGTTTGAATTGTATACAATTTCATTCACACTGGAGTCGAAAATGCCTGTCGGTGCAAACTTCGGGGCCTTACTGTGAACGAACGGCTGGACGTACGATGCTCCGGATGGTCTTAAAAAACTCGCAAGTTCAAGAACTATTTAAAACCGTAAAAATATTTACGTAAAAAAATAGTATAGGCGTTTTGAAAATTTCAACCCCTATTTTGAACCCCTTAGATATGACTCACAGTAACGTCGAGCTTCGAGGACCAACTAGACGCCGAACGGAACCTATAACCCGAATTTCATCAATTTTTTTTCATGGTAACTAAGAAAAGTGGCCCGTACGGCGTACGGCGTACGGCGTACGGCGGACAGACAGAAATATTTTTATTGCAGTTTTGGATTCTACATACCTTGAAACGTAAACCATCAAATTTTGAGGGGGGGTAAGAATTTTTTTTTTCATGCTCGATTCCAATGGTTCATTATTGAAAATAATAAACCAAAAACGTACCTATATGACTGTACTTCAGAGGTAAACCATCATAAGTGCAATTTTTCGATTTTGTTTTTTTTAGCACAAATGGCTTATTTTTTTATAGAGGTTCTTACTGGTAAACTTGAATATGTGAAAATAACTGTATTTACTGAAAAAGGGAGTTATAAAATATCACAAGTGTGAGAGGTAAACTAACATAAATGAGTTGTGATTGTTTACCCCGCAACCGACACTCCGCTATCCGGTCGTATTGGCTTATATGATAGTTCACCTCGCAACCAACACAAGCGCTGTCCAGGCTTATGTGGTAGTTAACCTCCAAAAAGTTTAGTTCGCTTTGAGGTTATCTACCCGCTTTTTGAAAGGTGTTGTGCAAACGTGTTCCATCTGACGTTGTTTCTAATGAGTGTTAACATAAATAGACACATATTAATGTCATAGTGTAGGTAGTCTAAAATTTATAAATTTAGTGACCACATTATTGAGTTGGCCCTTGTTCAGGTAAGTGAGTTGGTTGTTAACTTGTTGAATATAACTTGAATAGCCCATTCACAGTGAGGATAATGAACCCTGCAGTGACATTTCCTGGTAATACTTCGTTTTAGGATGACACAAACTTTCCTTCCAAACTTTTTTTGCCGTCGTTTGGAAGGCAGAATAATGTTGATGAAGCTGATCGTCTACACAATCCAAGTGGTGACCTTAATTTTCATCAAGAAACATCAGTGTTGGTGTTGGCTTCAGCCATCATTGTTGACCTGAGTGATATCCGTGATGTACAAGAAGGCCAGCGTTTCCAGGCTGGATTGGAAATACAAGCTGATGACATTTCGAGTGATTCCCATGACTATCAAAGGTCCTGAGTATGAAACCAGAGGTGAAGACTTCGATTCTACATCTTCGGGGAGAAGCCTCCCATAGGCCCGAGACTTCCCGACAGCCCTTATTAGTGATTGGTGATGTCCCCAGCAATTTTGGTGGGATCGAGCCTAGCTCTGAGATTTCGTCAGCCAACAATGATCCTGGAAGCAGCAGCAGCAGATTACCATCTCAGAACAGGAAAAGAGTCGCGCGGCCTGAAACCTGGAAACGTAAAAAAAAAAAAACTAAAAGAAGCAGGCAAAGAATACAAACAAAATCAGAAATAGTCGCTGAAAAGAAAATCAAACCCCACGTGCTCTGTCATGTCAGAAAAAAATGTAGTACTCAAATTTCCGAAGAAGAATGGTAGAGCATTTTCAATAAATTTTCGAAAGAGGATAACACCAACGATTTCAAGTGATTGTTCGTAGCCTCGAACGTGGTTGCCCATGAAGTGAGAAGGCGAGTTGTCACTGCTATGAATGATGGCGATTTGCGTGGAATTCTACCCAGAATACAGTTAAGAGTCAGGAGGACATAAACGCGCGGTTTTTCGAACCTTTTTCGTAAAAGTAAAGTAACAGCCATTCCAGGATGGGGCTTTTCGTCCGACTGCCCTGCCAGCGTCGCGGACGTGATCAGCTGTCCTCCAATGGGAGGAATAGAATTCGGTCTGATCATTTTGCTCTTTATTTGGCTACTCACTGCCTCGCCCACTTGAGTGGAGAGGCGTTCGCCCAACAGCTACATGGGTCATACTTGGACGTGTCACAGCGGTCACCCACCCAAGTACTAACCACGCTCGAGGGTATCTTAACTTCGGTGATCTCACGGGAACCGTTGGAAGCCGAAATAAGAAGAGGAATTTTATCCATAAAAAGGGAAGCAACAAATGCTGAGCAGAGCCTCCTTCTGGAGGAAGCTGCACTGATGAGCCTATCAAATTCGGACCCTGCCCACCTTTTGGTCGCCTGGGTGTGGAACATTGTATCTGGGAGTGAGTCACGGGATCAGCCAACCCAGGGCAGGCCACCAAATCGGAGGGATGAGAGGCCTGCGGCTCCTGGACGTTGCTCGTGGCAGAGAATGCAATGGCTCTGGAGAAAGGATAGAGGTGCTGCGGTTGATGAAGTAATGGGTCGAGGACGAGGAAGATTGCTCCACACCAAATCACAGATGGCTGAGTTCTGGAATGGAAAATGGACTGAAGAGCCGCTTCCCTGGAGTGGCAGCAGTTTCAGACATCCTAGTGACAGGAGTTTCGGCAGTGTATGGAAACCAGTCATGGCACAGGAGGTGAGGGCCACAAATCTGGGTAGCACAACGTGTGGGCCAGACAAAGTATCTGTTGAGAGTTGGAAAGCAGTGGGTGTGGAACACAGGCGTCTATTCTTTAATATCATTCTGTGGAGGGGAAAAATGCCAGCGCAGTTTCTCCAGGTTAGGACGACCCTGATTCCGAAGAAGCTTTCTCCTACAACACCTGCTGATTATAGGCCTATAACTGTAGCCTCCGTCATTGCCAGGCAGTTCCACAGAATAATAGGTCGGAGAGTGGAGGAATGTGTGGTGCACGTTGATAGCCAGCGGGGCCTTAGAAGAGGTGTGGATGGGATTGCCCTATCAGTTCACCTACTAGACAAGATTATGAAGGATGCCCACAAGAAGAAGAGGGAACTGCACCTGTGCTGCCTGGATATAGAGAAGGCATATGATTCAGTGAATCAATCAGCATTAGTCTTACTGATGAGGAGTAGAGGGTGGCCACCCGTTTTGGTGAACTACATTCAGTCCACCCTTGAGGATGGAAGGACATCTGTGGCTGGTGGCCCTCTGATCAGGGTCACAAGGGGTGTCCGTCAGGGTGATCCACTCTCTTCAGTTTTGTTTAACTGCATGATGGATCATGTGCTGTTGGCCCTTCCTGGTCGCATTGGTTATAATATCTGCCAGCAAAGAGTTTCCAGTGTAGCCTTTGCTGATGATGTGGTATTATTAGCTACGTCAAAGGCTGGTATAGCGGGACTTTTTAGGGCATTTGAAGAGGCGGCAACTGAGATTGGGATGAGGGTGAATCAGCAGAAGTCTTTATACCTTCCCTTGGTGCCAAGATCGGGTCGGCTGGTAATCCCGCGGGAAGGGGCAACTGTCCTATCTGCGAGTAGTGAGCTGCCAGCAGCCACATTCAGCAGTAGGTGGACGTACCTGGGTCTGGAATTCTGTGTTCGGGGGGAGGTTCAATGGACAGTGGATGGAGCTATCAGGATGCTTAGAATGATTCACAAGGCACCACTGACTGTTTTGCAGAAGCTGGGGGTTGTGCGAACACATTTCCTACCAGGGCTCATTCACTCTGCAGTACTGGGGCGGCCCAAGAAAAGCTCATTGCGAAGACTTGATACTGCCATCAGAGGTTATATTAGAAAGTGGTTTTGGCTCCCAGCTGACTCGGCGAATGCTTATATGTATGGGCCAGTTGGTGACGGTGGATTAGGACTTATTAGGATGGAGGCTGTGGCACCTGAGCTCCGTAGAACCCGTGTAGGTAGGGCGGAGCAAGTACTCTTTGGAACAGAGGGTGAGTCTGGTTTCGTGACCTCCCTGGAACGACGTGTGAGAAGAGCAGAGGTGTTGCATCAACAACCGATGGAGCCGAGCTGATTAGGTCACGGGAAGTCAGAGCTTCCACAAATTGGTTGAGGGTGGCCCACATGACGTCTGCTTCATGGAAGAGGAGAAGAATGATCAGAGTCCATTCTGGATCGCTTCCGTCATTGATCCGAATGACTCGGGGGAGAAGAATAGGTGCAAGAGTCAACTGCAGAGCAGGGTGTTCTATGAGGGAGACAGCGTCACATGTGTTGCAGTCCTGTCCGTCAGTGAACCTGCCACGTATTGCTCGGCATAACTCGGTATGTGAATTACTGAAAACGTGCGCAGAGAAGAGAGGATGCAGGGTGTACCTACACAGAGCCACATTTTACAGTGGACGGTAGAGGATGGCGGCCGGATCTGGTGGTGTGCTTGGGGCCTCAACCTGTAGCAGTGATTGACGTTGAGGTGGTATCAGGATCAGGACGGTGAACGTTGGAGGAAATGTTCCAGCAGAAGCAACAGAAGTACTCGAGACCAAGTATTGTGGCGGCTGTGGCAGCTCTAACAGGTGTCCAAACTGAAGCTGTTACCGTTATACCGGCCATATTGACTTGGCGTGGTGTCTGGGCAAGAACGTCGGTGGTTCCACTAAGGAGACTTGGCATACCAGGATTCGTTCTGGGATGGGCATCGGAGCGGGTTCTTTTCGGTGGAGGTCTCATATGGAGTATGTTCTCCAGAAATGTACAAGCAGTCTAAGTGTCCCTATCAGTGAACGTGAGGGATGATCAGTGAATATTCAGTGTGAATGGGAGAGGACGGCGGTCGAACACTAACGTGGGTGGCTGTTCTTACTTAATTGAAAGAGCAGGCCTCTCATTAGGTTCGTTCGCGGTGGCCATCTGACTGCCTTCAAACCGTCAGATCCATCATTTGGCGTTCGCGGTGGTCTTGCGGACTCGTCTCGGACTGTATAGCATCCATAGGATGCTGTTCGCGGTGTTTTTCTGGCGGTTCGAAGACAGTTCCAAGACCGTCAGATCAGTCCGCGGATTTTCCGATGTACTCCTTTCTGACTGCTCGCCCCCCACTACCGCTCGCCCGTTTAAGCCAATCAAATCATTTCTCATCGCACCGTCGTTCGTCGTTATTCGTTCTGTGTGTTCATTCTAATAACCCTACCTACCCACTTCTCAGCATTCTACGTAGTATAGTAGAGTTTTCTGTGCACTTCTCTCACTTGCGTTTTGGTACTTCTCGCGATGAGTTCATCCAGTAATGAGGGGTCGATCACTCTATCGAGGTGTCATCGGAAGATGATTTGGACTTACTCCATCCAGTGAAAAAAAAATGAAAACTATCTGGAAGAAGTTTTTCCTGTATTCGACGAGGAAACTTTTTTTGTTCATTCTCATCCAGAAGACGTCACTGGCCGTTCTGTTAGGGACAGATTGGCATCTCTACTAGCGTCTTGAATTCATTTATTATTTGTTTACATAACTACCCAAGCTTTTGTATTTCAATCACCATATCCTTCAACGACTGATCTTATAGTGAGCACTTGTAGGTAAGTATGTCCCTGAATCAAGTTTCCTACCATAACGATAAACGCCGCAAATTCTACTGGCACAAATAACTAGAGGGGTTAACAAAAAAATTGTAATGGACATGCAAAATTGCTGCCTATAGATTTATTTCGTGCGTCGGTGGTCGGTTGAATATCCCAATTGAAAAAACTTAGTGCCACTTACCTACCTAATTTTACGATTACGGTGGGTGTTCCAAGAATGCTACCTTTTTTTGTAGACGTTTCCGGTGATTTCAGCCGTTTTATCAGATTATTGACCCTTGAGGAAACCGAATGCATAGCTATATTAACAAAAAATGAGCACATGAAGAATGTGTAGTCAGTTATCAGAAAAATTAGTTAGGTACCTACCTAACAACGAACTTCAAACTTTCGATTAGGTATTTCTTCAGTCACCATTATTCCACAGAAGTACACTGGTATCACCGAATTTGATAAACATCCCATTAGGTCATTAGTTAGGAAGAAAACTACAGAGATTTCGATTTATTTTTATTAAAAGTACTTCGACTAAGTACAAGTTGAGATAAAGGAATGCATAACATTGGTAAGAGATGAATACTCGAAGCAAAACATGGAACTATATTACAACTAGGAACATATCAGAAGCATAGGAATAATTGTAATATAAGACTTGAGTAAGTAGAAGAATGAAAAAAGTAATAAATTAGCCGAAATCAACGATGACCTATAGGACGAACGTTAGTATTATTGTTATAAAAAGAAGAAATAAATTAGCAGAGATCAATGATAACATTATGAACTTCTCACACATGCACGAGTCACAGCCTTTCAATAAACCTAAATAGGTATGATTTGTATAACAAATTAACAAACGTCAGAAAGGAGAAAAAAATCAAGATCGACGACGACACCACACAGGAAGGTTAGACATTTGCAGGTTGCACAGCGGTTGCAGTCAGATTTCCTTCCCAAGCGTTCGCGGTGTACCCGGTCCATTGTGAGTTTGAAAGTTGGTATTGGTGGCGCATGCGTGTAGGCACGATCAGAAAGTGGCTTCAGACGGTTCCCTGACCGTCAGAAAAACACACCGCGAACGAAGCTATTATGATTCCCTCCAGTGAGGGTTTCATACAATATGCCCAGAGTGGAAACTGGGCCAGCTGACCTACAGACTCAGAAGCGCGTTTTATTTTCATTTTGGTTTATTATTTTCAATAATGAACCATTGGAATCGAGCATGAAAAAAAAAATTCTTACCCCCCCTCAAAATTTGATGGTTTACGTTTCAAGATATGTAGAATCCAAAACTGCAATAAAAATATTTCTGTCTGTCCGCCGTACGCCGTACGCCGTACGCCGTACACCGTACGCCGTACGCCGTACGCCGTACGGGCCACTTTTCTTAGTTACCATGAAAAAAATTGATGAAATTCGGGTTATAGGTTCCGTTCGGCGTCTAGTTGGTCCTCGAAGCTCGACGTTACTGTGAGTCATCTCTAAGGGGTTCAAAATAGGGGTTGAAATTTTCAAAACGCCTATACCATTTTTTTACGTAAATATTTTTACGGTTTTAAATAGTTCTTGAACTTGCGAGTTTTTTAAGACCATCCGGAGCATCGTACGTCCAGCCGTTCGTTCACAGTAAGGCCCCGAAGTTTGCACCGACAGGCATTTTCGACTCCAGTGTGAATGAAATTGTATACAATCCAAACCAAATCTCGTAACCAGAGACGCGCCCACAATAGGAATTTATGAATACGGCCAATCATTGGTAGGGATCACCTGATTATATTGGCGGAGTATGAAGTCGAGTTGGTTGGTCTGTGATATTATTTAATTTGAAAAATGATGGCTCTATTGGAGTTTGTTGGTAGGTAGTGAAACTTGAACAAACGTTGAAGTATTATTGATGGGTAAATTATTACTACGGTAAATCATTACTCAACGGTAAATTATTACACAACGGTAAATTATACCATCTACGTAGAAGGGGCTGGAGTTTGTTGGTAGGTACTTTTGCAACTTTTTTCACTCCTCATCAACAATTTCTTTTCAGAACTTCATTATGTGTGTTTCTTTTTGTTAGGTACTGTTTGTCATCAGCAGAATTATTTTAGCAACATTTAACTCGTGATTTAGGTAGGTAACTAGTAACGAGTACGGGGTTAGGTACTAACCTACGGAGTGTCTGCGATCTACATAATATGCATATAATAGAATAGTACATATCATATTATATAGACGGGTTATCTATACATAGAGCTGTGATCTGTAACAGAAGGGTATTCTATACAAAATAATAAACCGTTGTGCAGGGATTTGCAGCGTTTTTAGAAACCTTGTATGAAGTATTTATTATTTTTGGATGTATATTTTTCCAATAAACTATGTCATATCTTAACTTCGGTGATCTCACGGGAACCGATTTATTCCACCTGATAAGGCCTTTGGGCCCTTTTTTATAAATGCACTCCGTATTTCGGAGACGTATGTGAAAACTGCTCTGAAAAAGAACTGCTGGAGGTATTGGCATGTCAGACCAGGTATGGAAGAAGCAACCTGGCAACAAACTTCAGGATGAGACCAGAGATACAGCCCGTTCACATATCGACAAGTTTGCGAAGTATGAAAGCCACTACAGCAGAGAAAGATCAGCTAGAAACTACTTGGGAAGTTTTTTTTTTAATGTAGCGAAACTGTACTCTACAGTATGTTGAAGAGTGTAAAAAAAAAATGAAGTAGATGACAAAATGATCGCCAAGGAATGGGTTTATCGACAAATTTTCAACACAGAGTTTAACTTATCGTTCAAGGAACCTGCCAACGATACTTGTGACGACTGCGATGAGTTCTTGTAGAAGATCCGAAACAAAGGACTGAATGAAGAACAGAGGAGCAAAATCAAGGCAGAATATGATGATCACTTGTTGGAAGCTAATCAAAGATACAGAAGCAAGAAATGTGTTAAGATGCAATCCAGACTTCCAGATTCTAAAGCGAAAGTGCTCATGTTTGATTTACAGAAATGCCTTACAACGCCATATATGACGAAATCTAGTGCATTTTACCTTCGCAAACTTTGGACCTATAATTTTACAATCCTTGACACCACCGACAAAAAAGCTTTTTGCTGCATGTGGGATGAATCTGTTGGAGCTCCTGGAGCTAATGAACTGTCTTCTTCTTTCGTGAATTACGTCGTGAAGAACCTGACTGATACCGAAGCTGAAGAATTAACTGTATGGTCCGTTAACTGCGGGGGACAAAATCGGAATTTCCCGATGATTACATCATATTTTTGGCTGTTAAGATATATTCCCAATTTGAAGGTTGATTAATACACACGTTTTTTAAAGAGTTTCAACAATCATCCCTCTATAGAAAAAGGATAATTCACTTGGCACTTCGTTATTCTCTTTTCTCGAAATCCCCTATTACTGGAACATAATTTTTATATTAATATTAATCGTAAAGATAATGATTAATAAAATGAAAAACAGTAAAATTGGATTCCAAAATGCCAAGTCTGTCGTATGAAAATATCGTATGTGCGACGTATACAGGTGGAAAAAGAATTTATTTTGGAGGTAAACCGTCATAAGTGCCCATTGATAATAGCAAAACATATTTATGGTGAACATGTGTATAACATGAAGCTGGCCATTTAAAACATGAAAATGCAAGATCGTAACCATTCTTTCGAAAAATAGCATTTCCAGGGAAGAAAAATAGAGTTTTGAAACCTTATTTATGATCATCATAAATGTTCTTCTCTAATCCATTAGATGATTTTTTTTTTAAACCCTGATCACGCCGTTTAGCTGATGCTATGTTGGTATGCTCGAGCTCGAGTTGCCTGCCCATCTAGAAATTGATTAGGTAGTTGAATCAAAACAAGATGATAGTAAAATATCGCGAAATAGATGTAAAACCAAATAGAAATTTAAATTTAAAAAATGAAATAAAATAATTAGCCATATAATTATCTTGTGGACAGTTCTCTTATGCTCGTGCACTGTAACTTGATCTGATGGTGTTAGAAGTTGGTCATTAATACCTTCCTTACGTATTTCGCATTTCATTATTATTAGTACAGAACAATGACCGAGACAGGAGGGTTATCTATACATTTAGTCTCAATAATAATAATGATAATAATAGTAATGGTAGGTACCTAATAATAATGATGATAATACTAATAATATCAGGTTTATCTAGTTAACTTTTTCAGTGAGGATGTTCATCTCCAATTAGGAACTAACCTCCATCTTTGAGTTTCCAGCTTAATGCTCATAATTCAATGCAAATTTTCGCCCTTCGAAGGCCCGTCACTTAATCGCAGCTCATTCCGCTGATCTCAAAAGAATCTTCTCTTAATTATTCATCATTTCTATCTCGCTGCTTGTCTAATCTTTCGGAAGTATTTGTATACGGATTCTGGTGAGTTCTAGTCTGGTGAGTCTACACTCATGTATTCATTTGGGAGTTATTTGCTGTTGTTACTGGATACTGAATTTAAAAGCACATAGCTACAAACACATATTTTTCAACTGAGGACTGAGGTGACCTAACTGTTCCAATCGCTTACTCCCATTGCAATGTTTTAAACAGAGTTCCGCTATAGTCGTTACCCATATGTATATAACCCCCCCTCCAGGACTGGTGTCCGTATTTACACACTCATGTGAGGAGCTAAGCTATCCCCGCGGCCATCATTCACATTAAATCATATGCGAATTTTACATTGAGCTCTGGTGGTAACAGAAATTTGGGTAGAGACATGGCAAACAGAAGGAACCAGAAGCGGACATCTTCATTTCTGGACAAATATATGGAAATTGATTTTCAAGCTACTGAGCCTACCTAACTTTTGTAGTGTAAAAGCAGCAGGTTCGAACACGGTTTTAGAGTTGGTTCATGGTTGAAGGTGAACTCCGAAGTGCAAAGGATTTTCAGAAAATTATATGAAATTTATTTAGTTAGATGGGTCGATGTAAAATCATCTCCCCACAAAAAAATCTCCCCACCGTCAAGTATTACACGCAGCTTCGTATTTCACTCTGATTCTCTCAGCCTATACTAAAATACAGTAAATCCTTTGTTTTCCAACAGTTCTAATAAACCTTCTCCCGTCAGTGGCGAGGGGTAGAAAAAGAGAGTACTGGGAAAATTCAATATCCAGCATTAACGTGAAGTTACAGTTGCCGGGGATTCAATAAACGTGGGTTCCCACAATACTGTTTCAGGACGTTACGGAAGATTGGTAGCGGGAAGTTAACTTCCAGGACGACTACCTTATGACAGAGGGGTTATTGCTGGTGTTAAGCGGCACGACAGTGAAGGGAAGAAACGCCAGAACTACGAAATTAATATCCCGATATTTTCCGAACGTAGTAATACTGCTGTGTTCAATCTTTTCAAGTGTTCGAAATGCTATTTTGCTCCAGGGCTCATTGAGGTAGCTAGAGCGACGTGAGCATTCTGGAAAGCTGGCAGTGTTCCCGTCAGCCGAAATCGAAACTCCTACTCACCTTTTGCATTTTAGAGCTTCTCTTAACAGAGTTCATTCCAAATCTGTCAACCAGCACGTCGTCGCAAGTTCTGGGTGGGTGAGGGTGTGGAAGCAGTTCTCTATTATACGATTTCGCTTTGATTGAGAGGATCGCGAACCTATATGCGATGTCTGGGCCTAGACGATGGAGCGGGGGTAAACCCCCTGAATGCCCAGTGGTAGAGTAGAAGAAAACGGTGCAAATTATTACACAACGGTTTACTGTTTTACCTGTATAGATGCCCCTTCTGCGTAGATCACTGTTTTCTGTGGTCAGTACCCTCGAGCTCCCGCCAGGAAAGCCCTAAATGGAGTACTCGATCCGGCAGTTTCATACAAACGCGCAGGATTCAATAATTACTTAAATCATTAATTATTTGAGGTTATTCATGAAGCATAAGGTGAATAATAAACAGTTGTGTAATAATTAACCTGTATAGGATGTCCCTTCTGCGTAGATAGTATAATAAACCGTTGTGTAATAATATACTGTTGTGTAATAATTTACCCAATAATAATTCAACATTTCTTCTAGTTGCAAAAGTACCTATCTACAACATCGAAAATAGCCATCATTTTTCAAATGGAATAATATCACAGAACAACCAACTCGACTTCATACAGCCATCCGTGATTATAATCAAGTGCTCCCTAGCACTGATATTTGGACTGAATGTATACAGTTTGATTCACCCTCCTGTTGACGAAGCCTGTCGGTGCAAACTTCGGGCCTTACTGTGAACGAACGGCTGGACGTACAATGCTCCAGGCGGTCTCAAAAAAGTACCTAGTTCAAGAACTATTTAAAAACATAAAGAAATGCGATGTAACGCCGTCTTGGAGGTTTCAACCCCTATTTTTCACCCCTTAGAGATGACTGATATTAACGCCGGGCTTCGCGAACCAACTAGACCCCAAATTTCATCAATTTTGGTTCATGGTAACTAAGGAAAGTCCGAAGTACGCGTACGGCGGACGGGCAGAAATTATTTTTTATTATTTTCAGTAATGAACCTTTGGAATCGAACATGAAAAAAAAATCTCTCCCCCCCCCCCCCCACAAAACTTGAAGGTTTACGTTTCCAGGTATGTTGAATCCGAAAATACAATAAAAAAATTTTTGTCTGTACGCCGTAAGCACTTTTCTTATTTACGATGAAAAAAGAATTGATGAAATTCGTGTCATAGGTTCCGTTCAGGGTCTAGTTGCCCCTCGAAGCTCGGCGTTACTGCCAGTCATATCTAAGGGTTTAAAAAAATATAGGAGTTGAAATTTGCAGAACGCCGTTGCTCGAAAACTTTCGATAGAAGGGTACGGTTTTTTTTAACGTTTTTAAATTGATCTTGAACTAATGAATTTTTTGAGACCACCCGGAGCATTGTACGACCAGCCGTTTGTTTGCACCAAAAAGTTTCGTTAACATGATCGTGAATCAAACGTTATGAATCTGGCCCAGATGTCATTGCTACGGATCACCTGATTGTAATCACGGATGGCTGTATGAAGTCGAGTTGGTTGTTTTGTGATATTATTTCACTTGAAAAATGATGGATCTTTTGGATTTTGTTGATAGGTAGTTTTTCAACTTGAAGAAACGTTGAAGTATTATTGGTTAAATTGTTACACAACCTGTTTATTATACTACCTACGCAGAAGGGGCATGTATGCGGGTAATTTATTACACAATGGTTTATTATTTACCTTATGCTTCATCAATAACTAATTAATTAATAATTAATTAATGGTTGAATCCCGTGCGTTTGTATGAAACTTTAATTCCTGGGCCGGCTCCAGTATTCCATTTAGGGCTTTCCTGGGGTCAGCCCGAGGTTACTGAGTTACTGACCACAGAAAGCAGTGATCTACGCAGAAGGGGCATCTAGACAGGTAAATAACAAACCGTTTTGTAATAATTGCGTTTTTTATTGCATATTCGGATTCTGCATATCTTGAAATGGAAAACATCAAAATGTTGGTGGTGGTGGGGGGGGGGGGGGGGTTTAAATTTGTTTTCCATTCTCGATTCATCGGTTCATTATTGAAAATAATAAGCTACAAAGTCCACGCACTGTGCTGTCACCCGTCCCAAGCCTCTCTTTCCCCATATTAAGATTCAAGTGAAGATAATTTTCTGGCGGGGGGGGGGGGGGAACAACATTATCGTCCCTTGTTTCTTGTAATTGTGGTGGGTTCAGCCTATTTTGATGGAATTCCTTAATTCGCTGCAAGTTGACCCTCAAGAATCATGAATCCTCTGTCGATAACATGACATTAGCACATCTCATGAAACTCTCAGGTATTGAGAGTTCAAAATATAACATTGGCTGTCTATTCTCTGCGCTTTTCCTCAAAATCTATCTCCTGAACCTTTCGAAATCCGGAGGAGTCAGTAATTTACCAAGCACTTGGCTTCGCATGAGGCCCCTCAGAATCAAAGGTTACATTTGAATTTTAAAAAATGGATGATGACTTGTAACACAAATATGCCCCTTTATTGCAGTATAATGATCCGCAAGAAACTGTTATAATAGTAGAACCATTGCAACCAGCCTAATATGTACCTATGTCTGCCACAATTCTGCTACAGAAGAAGATTTAGTTTGTATATCCCAACAGTGGCCTTGAGCGGTCAAATGACGTTAAAAGTAAACCCCTAATACTTTCAATCAACCTGATAAAGCGGATAGTGGAACTGGGCTATTCTTTAGGTCAACCATATACTGAAATATGCAAGCGCTGTGTAATCATTTGAGGTTTCAGTAAAGTTCGCAGTGGAGTAAAAAGCACTCGAAGTTTCTAGAACACAATATTTACTCTTAGTGGGCGTCTTTTATCATTTTTATTCCAGTCCAATCGCCCTGAAAGAGCCAACGAAACTTATTTTGGCTCGTAGTGAAGGTCAGTAGGGCGACCGGACATGTATGAAATAAATGTTCTGAGCAGGAAGTGAATACTGTATTCCACGATAATATTAATACCGCATAGTTTTCTATCCTTGTGGATGATGAAATAAGTAATTCGAGGACTTTCTTCTCCGCTATTCGTCTTCATTTTTGATAGGTTATACATCAAGAAAATATTATCCTGCCTGAGATGAATGAAATCTCTACTATTGCCCACACCGCTACCTATGAAGGGCTGTTCTACACATTCTGCGAGATAATAGAGAGCAGTTTATGGTAGTCAACCATAGAACATCTTATGAAGCAACATCATGTCAGTTATCGATTATAGTTCTCTTACGTAGTGGATATTCCGTATTTATACAATTAATATGGTCAACTGCAACACAAAACCTCGATAAGTGATATTTCGGAAGTACGTTTTTCACTTAGAAGGTAACTGCTTTCCTATAATTATAATTTTTGCTGAAAACTGCACCACGATACGACATTAATTTACGTGACTACTTCCGTAGCATACGAGAAACGATGCCCGCGTTTTTCATTAGTGGAAGAGGCTCCTTCGCCTATATTTATATACTTAGGTATGGTGTACGCAAGTGAAGAATATGAAATACATAGGTACCGAGTGGCTTGTGCTAACTTTACCACCATTGCTTCTGCTGTAGCAGGAGTAGGTACGAATACGAAAACCTTTCGAACGAAGAACATCCAGATTCTAATGAAACATCGATCCGTTTCCCAATATCTCTTACAGCTCTAGTCCGTAGATTTGCAAGGCAAATAAATCATGACGTCGCCTTCTCGCAGTGTTTTTACACGCAAAAAAAAAAAAATCTTAACCTAGCTATGTAATCCATTTATTTACCATAAACTGACATGAATCCATCGTCCAACAGTGATTGGTTATTAAGCCCCTAACGGGCTCCTTTTCATGGGAAATCTTAAAACAAATTAGGTAATTGTTGGTGGTTTTGTTCTCGTTAGTTGATTGTTGAAATTAGAAATTCGAGTCCTTTCGTCCTGTTGAGCCTTTTAAGTCATGGATCCATGTTCACCAATTCCACCCATCCAGTTTCATCTGCTCGAGAAACTATAATTTGTGCCCGAATTTAGAGGATAGTTGGCAACTAGCCCAATTACTACCAACCACTTCTGGGTCATTACAGTGATTTTTCTCGGTGGTATTTTTCTCGTGGACTCCAAATGTCAGATTCTGTGAAGAAGTACATACCAAATATACAAATATCATAAAACGCCCATCTATTGAGTTTACTTATGTTATACCGACCATGACTGGATGGTCATGCTGCCGTTAACACACTCAAACAATGTAAGTAAAATTTCGAGTTAATTGATCAAGAGAGTGCATTTTCTTTATACAAAGCACAAAATCTAAAAGGCAACAACAGTTTTCAAATTGCCCAGCATGAGAAATAAAAATGCAATTCACCACTCATTTTGGTTTATTATTTTCAATAATGAACCTTTGGAAACGAGCATGAAAAAAAAAATTAACCAGCCCTCAAAATTTGATGGTTTCCGTATAAAGGTATGTAAAATCCGAAAATGCAATAAAAAACGCTGCAAATTATTACACAAAGGTTTATTACCTACTCACCTGTGTAAATGCCCCTTTTGCGTAGATCACGGTTTTCTGTGGTCAATACCCTCGAGCTCCCCCCAGGAAAGCCCTAAATCGAGTACTGGAGCTGGCTCCGGAATTAAAGTTTGGCGCAAATGCGCGGGAATCAATAATTCAGTCATTAATATTATTTGTAGTTATTCATGAAGCATAAGACAAATAATAAACCGTTGTGTAATAATTTACCTGTGTAGGTACCCGTTCTACGTAGATAGTATAATGAACCGTTGTGCAATAATATACCGTTGTGTAATAATTTGCCCATCAATAATATTTCAACGGTTGTTCAAGTTGCAAAAGTACCTATATCAACAAATTCCAGCCCCTTCTAGGTAGATGAACCGTTGGGCAATAATTTACCGTTGTGTAATAATTTACCGTTTTGTAATAATTTGCCATTGTGTAATAATTTACCCATCAATAATACTTCAGCGTTTGTTCAAGATTCAAAAGTACCTACCAAAATATCCAGTAGATCCATCATTTTGCTTCCGAGTCTGCGAAGCAGCGGAAGCCTTGTGTTCACTTTCGTGAGCCAAAAAATTGTTGTCTTCAGAAATCAAAATTTCCACTTGCATTTTGCGTTTCAAAGCCTACTGAACAAATTTGGTTCCGTGTCTGTCGGTCTGTGAGTCTGTGAGTCTGTCCGCATTTCCTTGTTACAGCCATAACTTCCACGATTTTGAATTGATTCAGCTCAAATTCTGAGGGATGATGCGGATAAGGCCCCTTGAGGTCCCATACAAATTTCAACATGATTGATCCAGCGGTACGCCCTGCGCATGCGCTAACGTTAAATTCAACAAACACGCATAACTTTCACAATTTGTATTCAATTTCGCTCAAATTTTCAAGGGTTGTTTGGACAAGGCCTAGTGAGTTCCAGTATGAATTTCAGCATGATCGGACCCTCGGTGCGCTCTGCGCATGCGCTGGCGTGAAATAGATTCAATTTCCTTGTTACAGCCGTAGTAACCAAAGATTTCACCCAATTTCAATGTAATTCTCAGGGATTAAGCGGGTAGGGCCCATTGAGGTCCCATATAAATTTCAACATGATAGAGCCAGCGGTTCGCCCTGCGCATGCGCTCTGTCTGTCTGTCTGTCCTTCTATGCACGGCCAAACGGCTCGACGGATATCGACCAAATTTGGCACGGATATCCAGTAGGCTCCCAAGTTGTGCAACGTCGCATTTTTAATTCCCTGACCATAGCGGAACTATGGTCGACCATGGTCAACTCCTGAATGGCTTGACGGATATCGACCATATTTGGCACGAATATCCAGTAGGCTCCCAAGTTGTGCAACGTCGCATTTTTAATTCCCTGACCATAGCGGAACTATGGTCGACCATGGTCAACTCCTGAATGGCTTGATGGATATCGACCAAATTTGGCACGAATATCCAGTAGGCTCCCAAGTTGTGCAACGTCGCATTTTTAATTCACTGACCATAGCGGAACTATGGTCGACCATGGTCAACTTCGTTAATTGGAATGGTAACCCCTATTTTTTATCGCGTAGGTATTCGTAATCTACGTGAAATTCTATCTACGATCGACCCGCGGTCGACCATAGAGCATCCATGGGCCCCTCCATGGTCGAATCCCGAATTGCTCAACGGATATCGACCAAATTTGGCACGAATATCCAGTAGGCTCCCAAGTTGTGCAACGTCGCATTTTTAATTCCCTGACCATAGCGGCATGGTCGACCATGGTCAACTTCGTTAATTGAAATGGTAACCCCTATTTTTTATCGCGTATTCGTAATCTACGTGAAATTCTATCTACGATCGACCCTTCGGACTACCCCCGCGGTCGACCATAGCGCATCCATGGGCCCCTCCATGGTCAAATCCCGAATTGCTCAACGGATATCGACCAAATTTGGCACGAATATCCAGTAGGCTCCCAAGTTGTGCAACGTCGCATTTTTAATTCCCTGACCATAGCGGAACTATGGTCGACCATGGTCAACTTCGTTAATTGAAATGGTAACCCCTATTTTTTATCGCGTATTCGTAATCTACGTGAAATTCTATCTACGATCGACCCTTCGGACTACCCCCGCGGTCGACCTTAGCGCATCCATGGGCCCCTCCATGGTCGAATCCCGAATTGCTCAACGGATATCGACCAAATTTGGCACCAATATCCGGTAGCCTCCCAAGTTGAACGTAGGCGCATTTTTAATTCCCTGACCATAGCGGAAATATGGTCGACCATGGTCAACTCCTGAATGGCTTGACGGATTTTGATAAAATTGGGCACAAATACCCGGTAGGGTATGGGATTTTTCCGTCGTTTGTTGGTTCCACGATACTGCGTACAGCGAATCTCGGATAGCGAGTGAAGCGAGCGGTCAGGCTAGTTATGTATAATGGACGTAATGTATTATGGAAGTCATGTTATGTATAATATGTATATTTCATGTAATGTTATGTAATATGTATATTTAACCTTATGTAATGTAATGTAATGTAATGTAATGTAATGTAATGTAATGTAATGTAATGTAATGTAATGTTATGTTATGTTATTTTGCTTCCGAGTCTGTTCTATTTTATAATGGGTCACTCTGATTGTGACGAGGAAGCTCCTGTGCCATCACCTTGGCAGTGTATTTCAAATGAAATAATTTCGCAGAGTAACCAACTCGACTTCATGCAGCCATCGGTGATTATAATCAGGTGCTCCCTTGTGATGATGTCTGGGCCTGATTTATACCGTTTGATTCACGATCATGTTGACGAAGCTTTTTGGTGCAAACGAACGGCTGGTCGTACAATGATCCGGGTGTTCTCATAAAATTCTTTAGTTCGAGATCAATTTAAAAACGTTGAAAAAAAACCGTACCCTTCTATCGAAAGTTTTCGAGCAACGGCGTTCTGCAAATTTCAACTCCTATATTTTTTTCAACCCCCTTGGAGATGACTGACAGTAACACCGAGCTTCGAAGGGAACGAGACCCTGAACGGAACCTATAACACGAATTTCATCAATTTTTTTTCATCGTAAATAAGAAAAGTGCGGCGTTCGGTGTACGGCGTACGGCGGACAGAGAATTATTTTTTTTGCATTATCGTATTCTACATACCTTGAAACGTAAACCGTCAAGTTTCGTGTGTGTGTGTGTGGGGGGGGGGGGGTTAGATTTTTTAAATTTTTTTTCATGCTCGATTCCAAAGGTTCATTATTGAAAATAATAAAACAAAATTTCTGTCCGTCCGCCGTACGCCGTACTTCGCACTTTCCTTAGTTACCATGAACCAAAATTGATGAAATTTGGTTTGTGAAGCTCGGCGTAAATGTTAGTCATCTCTATGGGGTGAAAAATAGGTGCTCAAATCTCCAGGACGCCGCGCCGTTACCTCGATTTTTTACGTTTTTAAATAGTTCTTAAACTTCGGAGTTTTTCGAGCCCACCCGGAGCAGTGGTACGTCCAGTCGTTCGTTCACAGTAAGGCCCCGAAGTTTGCACCGACAGGCTTCATCATCAGGAGGGTGAATCAGATTGTATACATTCAGCCCACATATCATCGCTAGGGTCGCAGCAACAATTGGGAATTGGCCAGAGATAATCATTGCTAGGGATCACCTGATTATAATTACGAATGGCTGTATGAAGTCGATTTGGTTGTTCTGTGATATTATTCCATTTCAAAACGCTGCAAATCCCTGCACAACGGTTTATTATTTTGTATAGAATACCCTTGTGTTACAGATCACAGCTCTATGTATAGATAACCCGTCTATATAATATGATATGTACTATTCTATACATATTATGTAGATCGCAGACCCTCCGTAGGTTAGTACCTAACCCCGTACTCGTTACTAGGTACCTACCTAAATCACGAGTTAAATGTTGCTAAAATAATTCTGCCGATGACAAACAGTACCTAACAAAAAGAAACACACATAATGAAGTTCTGAAAAGAAATTGTTGATGAGGAGTGAAAAAAGTTGCAAAAGTACCTACCAACAAACTCCAGCCCCTTCTACGTAGATGGTATAATGAACCGTTGTGTAATAATTTACCGTTGAGTAATGATTTACCGTAGTAATAATTTACCCATCAATAATACTTCAACGTTTGTTCAAGTTTCACTACCTACCAAACTCCAAAAGAGCCATCATTTTCCAAATTAAATAATATCACAGAACAACCAACTCGACTTCATACTCCGCCAATATAATCAGGTGATCCCTACCAATGATTGGCCGTATTCACAAATTCCTATTGTGGGCGCGTCTCTGGTTACGAGATTCACACTGGAGTCGAAAATGCCTGTCGGTGCAAACTTCGGGGCCTTACTGTGAACGAACGGCTGGAGGTACGATGCTCCGGATGGTCTTAAAAAACTCGCAAGTTCAAGAACTATTTAAAACCGTAAAAATATTTACGTAAAAAAATGGTATAGGCGTTTTGAAAATTTCAACCCCTATTTTGAACCCCTTAGAGATGACTCACAGTAACGTCGAGCTTCGAGGACCAACTAGACGCCGAACGGAACCTATAACCCGAATTTCATCAATTTTTTTTCATGGTAACTAAGAAAAGTGGCCCGTACGGCGTACGGCGTACGGCGTACGGCGGACAGACAGAAATATTTTTATTGCAGTTTTGGATTCTACATACCTTGAAACGTAAACCATCAAATTTTGAGGGGGGGTAAGAATTTTTTTTTTCATGCTCGATTCCAATGGTTCATTATTGAAAATAATAAACCAAAATGATGGCTGTTTTGGATTTTGTTTATAGGTACTTTTGCAACTTGAATAAACGTTGAAGTATTATTTGGGAAATTATTACACTTCGGTAAATTATTACACAACGGTAAATTATTACACAACAGTAAATTATTACACAACGGTTTGTTATACTATCTACGCAGAAGGGGCATCTATACAGGTAAATTATTACACATCGGTTTTTATTTACCATATGCTTTATGAATGACTGCAAATAATTGATGATTTAATTATTGAATCCCGCGTGTTTGATGAAACTTTAATTCACGGGCCGGCTCCAGTACTCCATTTAGGGCTTTCCTGGAGGGAGCTGGAGGGTACTGACCACAGAAAACAGTGATCTGCGCAGAAGGGGCATCTATACAGGTAAATAATAAACCGTTGTGTTATAATTTGCAGCGTTTTTTATGATAAGCTTGCTCCTAGTAGGTTGCTGTAGTGTTGTCTGATGCGGTTGTGTGTTGTTGGCTGGTATCTGGTTCAGTGTTCATTCCAAAAGTGGAAGATTCTGCAGAGGTGAAATGTTTTCTTATTTTCAGAGATTACTTTGACCCGCAAAGCCGTTATTAAATTGGGTTAACCCGGAATCCCGGCTTAAATAGCCTCGAGAGGATTGAAATAAGGAGAATGGGGATTTTTACTTTAAATTGTGAAACTGTTCATTCGGTAAATGAGATTAACGTCAGCTTTGCTCTTCCCATGAACAAGAAGTTCATATTAAAAAGGATAATAATTTATTCACAGTAGAATCAAACATGCTTATAGCAGGATCTTTCTGAAAATATAGAATTTATTAATAGAGCAAAGTAAACAGCCATTCCTTCTGCCTTGCCAGCGTCGCGGGCGTGATGAGCTGTCCTCAGATGACAGGATCAGAATTCGATCTGATCATTTTGCTCTTTACTTGGCTATACTCGCCTTGAGTGGTGAGAGGTTCGCCCAACAGCTACATGGGTCATACTTGAACGTGTCACGATGGCCACCCATCCAAGTACTAACCACGATCGACGTATCTTAACTTCGGTTTATTCCACCTGATAAAGCCTTTGGGCATCGCAAATGAAACATGAAACTCTACTATGAATGTACTAAATTTATTAATGAACGCTTAGTTTTTTTAAATATTTTACTGGCAAACATAGTTCCCTAATGAAATAATATTATCTACCTACATACTTCATCTCAAAATTGATTATGTAACCTATACAGTCGATTCAATATGAAACACACCTTGCAGCCTAATAGGATGACGTTGGTTCCTACTTGCTAGATATCGGTTGCAACTTTGCGTGCGTTGTGACATTGTTATTATCTGGTACTGAAATGCCAATGGACCGAAATGGGACGTCTTCAGTACCAATTCATGGAACCTGTGTTCTTGTAGTTTCTATAAAATTAATCCGTCAGAACCATCCATCAAAACCATGGAGACGGGTCGTTTGACAACCCGTCATGGTGAACTTCTAATATCTAATGCAATCATAAATGAATATTATTTATAATTATAATGTTCTGGGTATTTCTAATCAACCCAAGACACACCTTATTTTTCCTTGTGTTATTTCAATTCGACAGTCACCCCCCTGCCTCCAATAGGGACATAATTGAGGGTTGTTTTTGGTTTCTTATTCTATGAATAATATTGGTTTGTTATTCTGTGAATAATATTGGCTTCTTATTCTGTGAATAATACACCTATGTATTTGCTCAGCAAAAAATTTTTTGAACACCTCCTCAGATTTTTTTTCTTTTACATTTCAAGGTGCGTACATTCCAAAAATGCAATTTCCGTACGCCGTATAATATGGCCTTATCATCCATATGCGCCTTGATTTTCGGGCTAAAACAGGCTCCATTTAGGCCATAGTTATGTCCCAAAACTTTACAGCCCGAGCTTGTGATGTATCATTTTCCATGTTTCTTAGGGCGAAAGATCGGATGTGAGGTCGATTTTGACCAACGACCGAAGAATTGAGGTTCTAACAAAGTTTCAGCCTTAAATTGACATTGAATGTTTGCTGCAATTGTCGTTCTTTCGTACAGGGCAGGGGGGTATTTGGGCTCTAGTTATGCTCCGAAGCTCGGCAGACCGATCGGAATACACCCAAGGATGTTATTGGTGAAAAATTCCTGTAAAATTAGGTATTTTTATAGTCTTCGTAAGTTTCGGCTAGAGAGGTACCCTTATTTATGTTTTTTCGGGCGAAGAGACCAAAAATATGAAGTTAATTTTGACCAAAGAGTAGAAAATTTCAAATTGTAGAATTGAAAATTTCAGAAAATTCTGACGCAGTTTCAGCTCAAAAAATTCAATTTTTATTTAGTAAAAACCTGGGAAATTGTCTGAAATCACTTTAAATTGACAGGTAATTAACAGGTGAATGAAGACGACTAAATGGCACTATCAATGATCAAAGATAATTTGAAAAAAATATGAGCCGAATTCGAGTTTTTGGGGGCCAAAATTGGCGGAAATCATCAAAAATAGCTATTTCAATTATTACACATGTAAGAAACAATAAATAAACAGCCAAAATTTCTGTGACAAGGACATCGCTGCGTTTTCACTTTCTGTTCGACTGTTTCAGGACTCCACTGCGAGGGTGTGTTCGACGGGTGGTCCTGCTGGCCCGCCACTCCAGCAGGCTCGACGGCGTACGCCCCCTGCCCACACTTCATCACAGGATTCGACCCAAACCGTAAGTTCTCACACAGATAACTAAAACCTGGTTAGGAGATTGTGCGAGGGGCATTCATCTGATATAAAAAGAAATTTGAGAAATGATCTGAATGAGTACTTGGTGGTGGTAGGAGAAGCTCAGGATCTTGAGGTCGATGGCATAGGAGTAATTCGTGATGTAGGTCAATTCAACTACCTTGGCTTAGTCTTGGATAACAAGGGCTCTTGTTTGGGAGACGTCGAGCCTCCCTGGCGAGAGGGGCGCTACGCTCGCGAAATGAAGTATTATGGAGCACAAATGTACTGATCCGCACCAAGCGAATGATCAGTAGTGCTATGATATAATATTGAGAGCAAAATGGTGTGTGGAGGGGAGAGCAGGGCAGACAAAGGCAGAGAGGAGGTGTGTCGGGGAAATGGACGCCCAGAGGAGAAGTTGCAGAGTGTCTAGGCTGCAAAAAGTGGGGAACTAAATAATAAGGGAAAAGGCTGGTGTTGAGGGCTCTGTGGTGGATCGCCTAGAGAGAAGGCACCTGCAGTGGTATGGCCACGTAAGAAGAATGCCGGAGGGAATACGGCCTCGCACAATTTTTGGATGGTCCCCTCGATTTCGGAGAAGAGGAGTGCGTCCTAGATGAGCTGGTGAAAAGGAATCGTCGCATCTATGCGGAGCCTGGTCCTGGGGGGGGGGGGGAGGACGGTTGGGAAGATCGGAGAAGTTGGAGCAGAGAATCCGGTACTCGATTAAGGGCTTTCCTGGGGGAAGCACGAGGGTGGGTAGGTATTGACCACAGAAAACAGTGAGTGATCTGCGCAGTGATCGCTGCGTTTTTGAGTTACAATCCTACTGGAAGCAAGAATCAACGCAATCAATATGGATTGATTCTTTCTTCCAATAGGATTGTAATTCTGTTGTCCTCGTGTGTACATTCTGGGTAGTCCTAAATTGAATAGGTATGAGAGATTATGACAATCGCAAAAAATCGCGACGGGAGGTGGGGGAAAATATCCTAATTGCAGATTAAAGAAATTCGCAAATATTATGGGCACCCCTCCTTGGAGTCTGAGATTGTCGGAATCGCCAAATTTGTTTGAGGGTGGGGCTGTATGTGTGAGCAGAGTTTGGTGTGGGAAACTGACTAATTTATTATAAAATCTACTAATATTGCAAGTATAATAATCTAAATACCTATATCTCACAGTTCAGTTTAAGACTAAAGACCAATGGTTGAGACCAAACCCATACGAGAACATTCACTATGTTTATGTAGTTTTTCACTATGTTTGTAGTTTTCTTTACATAACAGGTTACTGTAAAAATTTTCACCCGGTTCGGAGGTTGTAGAATGTACGCAGCTAGGATGTACGCAGCTACGTATGTATGTACGTACGCCCTCATTATTTCTCTCCTCTGCTACGAACGGCTCATCCATCAGCTCGCCTCATTATAAAAGCTTACTGATGTTTTCCGCGGTGACAACTTCTTTCCATTGTACATAGGTAATTCTCCAAACTCATACCTTCCCTTTCATCCTTACTTCACAACAGTGTGGCTGCGGACCAAGGATATCGGGATTCCGCCTTTATACAGAGATATAAAGAACTTAGAGAGATATGACGGAAAGCCACAATGGCGGTAGAATACGAGAAAAATATGATCCCGCTGAACGTGGATGGGAAGGTTAGCACCGTAAAATAAAATAATCCGTCTAAGGAATTACCCACGATTCCTGAGATTTAGTGAGACTGGGAGACCCTTCAAAGTGGAGAGGCCGGGATTTCACTAGTATATTGCTCGTATAATAAAGGTATGGTATATTGCAGTATAATAAAGGCTGGAGGAAAACTGCCGGGGATTTCACGACATGGTTTGATCAAGAACAGAAAATTAATGGAATTAAATGTGCATATAGAGGTTGGTAGTCATACCGAGATGTAATTCTGCTATTTTTCATCCACTATCACTAGCAAAGATTACCATCATAATTATACTACTTCTGCCTAACAGGTATTTGCTAGATATCATAAATAAATATAAATAAATTATAAAATATAAATAAATTCCATCTGAATTTGTACCACACAAGCGGTTGTATCGCGAGGCTGATGTTAGGTGCTACCTACCACTGAAAGCAACTTGATAATCACGTGCGTAGTAATTACCATTAAATTACTCATTAAGATTTATTGACTTAGGTAGTCCTGCTGCTAAAACCCAAGTGATATGTTGGATTGTATTATCAGTTAATTGAAGTAATTACCGCGATAAATTGACTCGAATTGCAGCCATGCAGTATGACCAAATGAACGAATTTCCAAGGGAAATCCACACAAAAGGGCAAGTTGCTTACAATCAGTTTTCCAAAGGGGAATGAAAACACACAATGCTACCGCTACCCCCGCTACCGCTCTCCCGTTATCTTGACGAGAGATTGAATGGAGGAAAAGTTTGATTTTCTTCAGCATTCATTTCACGTTCAACAAAATGGAAACAGTTGACGCGTGAAGAATGATAAAGTAAGAGAAAGCAACATTGGTCTGTTTACTTTAGAAAGAGCTTCTGACTGAGAATATACCTACAGCACTACCGTCCAATACCGTCAAATGGGTACTAATCGTAATACTCGTATAATGTATTTAGCTAATAAGAATTTACCCCTCTTGCACTATCTATTCAAAAGTATTTTGTTGTAGTGGTTTGCTAATACTAAGCAAACCTTGTTCTAATACATTTTTTTGGTTGCCCAACAAATAAATTAATATTGATGAAAAAATAAATAATAATGAAATATTCATCGAATATTTTGTGTGGCCACCGACCTACCACCCAAATTTAGCCGATCCGTACCTCATGTTCCTAAAATCAATGTTCTTTTGACAGAATCCTTCAGTACCTACCTTGCGCAAGTATTAAGAGGTAGATGAAATTAGAGTTTGAAGTATGTTAGTACAATTTTTGTTATCCAAGTTGAACCACGTGGTTGTTGGTTGAATCTTTCTCCAGGGATCCTGGACTTCTTCAACTGCTGGTCCAAGTGGTGCAGTGCAATGCTGACTTGGGTGTTTGAATTTTCCTCATTCCAGTTTTTCCTAATGTGTACATTAGAGTGTTCAGTTTGAACAAAATTTATATTGTCGACCGAAATTCACTATTTCTAGTTACACGAAGACCTTGTTTAATGTGCAAGCGAAAGGAAACTGAAATTCAAATGAGAAATGCCCACTTGCTTAGAAATCTCACTTCCTTTCTTAAAATTTGAACGGTTTGACCTACTACCGTGGAAATAAAAGTTAGCGATGTTCTTGTGGATCTGTTTAACAGTGTTCTATTACCTTATAAAAGCCGAATGTTTGACAGTAAAAAGGGCATATAAACATCGTAAACGTCAATACAATTTTCAAACTGTTCAAACTTTGTTCCCTCCCCCGCCTCATGAAACTAAGTCTACCCAACAGTAAATACAGAAAATATCTTCTGAACAGCGACCGCTAACTTTACGTCTTCAATCGTGATCAAATTTTATAGCCTGAGTGATCCCCTAGTTTTATGAATATTGAAGAAACGGCGCTGGGAAGGGGAACGTCAAGCCTGTATATAGTTGACCTCTCAAGTTTAAAAAGCCTTTTCGTCAGACATGAAGAACGACCCTTCGGTATAAGTTTTTTTAAGACTAGTTGGTCCACGTAATGAGTTTAACTCTACTATACTTGGTCTAGTTAATGAACGAAAACCTCTGGCAGTTTTTTCGTCGGCTGCAAAGCTCAAAGTTAGGCTTCAAAGCTATGGAATAAACCTAGAACAACAATTTTAAACGCCCTGCTCAAAATTTTTATGATCACGTAGGTATCAATATAGGTATAAATTAGCCGTAATCTGTTGACACTGTTTTGACCACTAACGATGTAGAATTTGGAATTCGGTACGTTGGGCACTATTTGTGCGAAGGATGATCCTGTTAAATTGTCTACTGCAAGAGGAAGAAAATGGTGGTTGGCAGTTTTAAACATTTGCAAATCTGACGAAACTTTCTATAAACTGATATTTGGGATTTTTGGTGTACCCGTTTCAAATGCTTTCCCGATTCTAATTGTGTATATTGGGACATCAGGACAGTATACAAAACGAGTAGGCTACTTAGAAATTGGCGGTGAAGGACGGGAAGACGGAGAAACGAGAAAAAAAACTGACAAATCTAACTCTAAAAGTTGCTTATTCCCAAATTTGGAACCTCACAAAGAATTGTAAGTAGTCCTTTTTTGATTTTTTTAAATTTGTCAATTTTTTTGTGAACATGCCTCAAGTGGAATCCAAGGAAACAAGGAAATCAAGGAAAATCGTCATCCTCCCCTTGACGTATACGGGTCATTGAGTTCAAAAATCTTCGTTGTAGCCAGTAGATTTTTTCAAGAAAAACACTCTTCTACTCGGTAGTAGATTACTTTCTTGAATGTGCGCAAAGAAGGCTTGTCCGATGATTTGTTTTCGAATGACGGGAAATGTTTCAATTGTGATGTTGGAAGTTAGGATAAATGGTAATTCTTCATTTCTTAATTTCGTTTAGGCTTCTGTTCTTAAACTTCAGTCTAACCTTCCTTCGGTAGCTGCAATGGACGTTCAGAATCCCGCCTACTGGAAATGGGAGGAATCATTTAAATTAGGCAAACCCGCACAACTTGGTGGTGTTGAAGGAGAGGAAAAACCTTCTGCGCCGTCTTCCGCTCCAAATCGAACGCACCGGGCAAGCATGCCTTGTTGAGTATAAAGTGTAAATAACGTGGAAAGCTGTATTACTGTTTGATGAAGCTTCGAACCGTACCTCTGTCGCATGGATACTACCAAAGTACCCATCATCGTTCCTACTGGTTTGTTCAGTTCCAACGGCTGTCGTTTTGCTTCTGTAGAACACAAAATTATAGCTGGAACGGCCACAACTCATACCCGAAACTCAAGTCTCGAGTTCCTACTCATCCTGCTTTCATCTCTCGTTTAATACCAAATACTTACTTACGTGTTTTCCGAAGTTCTGGTGCGTTTGCAGTTGTCACTGACTGGTCCATTCTTGCGCTGTAACCTGTTTGATTCTAGTGAATCAAACACAATATTCTTACGTTGCATCTCCAGTGTACCTACGATGAAATTTTTCCAAAGGATTGTCGTGCCTATAATTTATTGGATTGGGAATTCGCGAACAATCAATATTAAAAAAAATGACATTTAGTGTGACGAAAAACTGTGTAAAATGTTCATTATAATAATGTCGTAGGTTGAAGGACTTCAAAAAGTTTTTAAAAATCTAAAGGTTATTAATCACCATTCAAAGACTTTTCAAAATTCGTTTTCTGCTGGTTACGGGGGTCTATTTCGTTTAGCGAATATCGGTATAAATGAGGCCCAAGGATGGATTCAACTTCAGTTCATGAACATCTGCGTAGTGATCAATCATGTCTTTTCTGTTGACAGATTGGAAGATACACGAGGTGCACGTAAAAACGTTTTTAAAGTTCGGGACGGGCGTTCGCGACCACAAATGGTAACGCTGCATATGCTGAACTATGCTGCGCCTATAATAAGTCCGTAGACCACAATGGTAGCATGAGAAAGTGTTATTCATTGCACTATAATACTACAATCTATAACTAATATACAGAGTGATCCGCTCGTAGGTGCAAAAAAATTTGCGTAAAATTACATCAAACAAGGAAGCATTTTAGAGAAAACAGTGCTGGAAATTTACTACATACCGCCCACCGATAGAAACTCGGCTTTCCAACGAACTATCATTAAATCATGCGCCATTATAGATTTTATGGAGAACCGACGAAGATTTATGGTTATGAACCAAAACGCTGCAAATCCGTGCACAACGGTTTATTATTTTGTATAGAATACCCTTCTGTTACAGATCACAGATCTCTGTATAGATAACCCGTCTGTATAATACAATATGTACTAGTCTATACATGTTATGAGAATCGCAGACAGCGTTGGGCCAATAGAATTGCAGAACCATTTCGGACCATGCCAATGCGCACCATGCCAATTAGACAATTCGAAATGAATTCCAATTCAAATTAATGAATTCCAATTCGTATTAATGAATTCCAATTCGAAATGGATTGAATAAATTGATTGATTGATGGAATCGAGCGCTTCCCTGGTGACGAGCGTAATGCCAATTAGGCAATTCGAAAAAAATTCCAATTCAAATTAAAGTCCAATTTAGTATACCAATATTTACAATTCTAAGTGAATTCCAATTGCAATTGAAATAGTGGTCCAATTGCAATTTCAATATTTTATTAACACAACTTTGCCAATTATGGCGAATGTGGAGTGTATGTTTATATGATTAGTGTGTCGGGAATTTAGATGGGGATGTTAGATACAGTGGTGAGCAGTGGCCAATTGCAATTGAAAACAACAGACACACAAACATGCCTATGATTCCCCAATTGCAAACAATAAAGTAATCCAATAATTTACAAACTATTCCAATTTCAATTGAAAATTTTGATTGATTGATTGATCAATTGATTGAATAAATTGATTGATTGACTGAATCCAGCGCGTCCCTGGTGACAAGAGTATACAATTTCATTCACCCTGCTGTCGAAAATGCCTGTCGGTGCAAACTTCGGGGCCTTACTGTGAACGAACGGCTGGACGTACGATGCTCCGGGTGGTCTTAAACAACTCGCAAGTTCAAGAACTATTTAAAACCGTGAAAAAATTCACGTAAAACAAAGGTATAGGCGTTCTGGAAATTTCAACCCCTATTTTGAACCCCTTAGAGATGACTGACAGTAACGTCGAGCTTCGAGGACCAACTAGACCCCGAACGGGACCCATAACCCGAATTTCATCAATTTTGTTTCACGGTAACTAAGCAAAGTGGCCCGTACGGCGTACGGCGTACGGCGTACGGCGGACAGACAGAAATATTTTGGTTTATTATTTTCAATAATGAACCATTGGAATCGAGCATGAAAAAAAAAATTCTTACCCCCCCTCAAAATTTGATGGTTTACGTTTCAAGGTATGTAGAATCCAAAACTGCAATAAAAATATTTCTGTCTGTCCGCCGTACGCCGTACGCCATACGCCGTACGGGCCACTTTGCTTAGTTACCATGAATAAAAATTGATGAAATTCGGGTTATAGGTTCCGTTCGGGGTCTAGTTGGTCCTCGAAGCTCGACGTTACTGTCAGTCATCTCTAAGGGGTTCAAAATAGGGGCTGAAATTTTCAGAAAGCCTATACCTTTGTTTTACGTGAATTTTTTTACGGTTTTAAATAGTTCTCGAACTTGGGCGTCGTTTAAGACCACCCGCAGCACCGTACGTCCAGCCGTTCGTTCACAGTAAGGCCCCGAAGTTTTCACCGACAGGCATTTTCGACACCAGGGTGAATGAAATTGTATACACTCTCGTCACCAGGGACGCGCTAGATTCAATCAATCAATCAATTTATTCAATCAATCGAACAATCAATCAATCAATTTTGGTTTATTATTTTCAATAATGAACCATTGGAATCGAGCATGAAAAAAAAATTCTTACCCCCCCTCAAAATTTGATGGTTTACGTTTCAAGATATGTAGAATCCAAAACTGCAATAAAAATATTTCTGTCTGTCCGCCGTACGCCGTACGCCGTACGGGCCACTTTTCTTAGTTACCATGAAAAAAAATTGATGAAATTCAGGTTATAGGTTCCGTTCGGCGTCTAGTTGGTCCTCGAAGCTCGACGTTACTGTGAGTCATCTCTAAGGGGTTCAAAATAGGGGTTGAAATTTTCAAAACGCCTATACCATTTTTTTACGTAAATATTTTTACGGGTTTAAATAGTTCTTGAACTTGCGAGTTTTTTAAGACCATCCGGAGCATCGTACGTCCAGCCGTTCGTTCACAGTAAGGCCCCGAAGTTTGCACCGACAGGCATTTTCGACTCCAGTGTGAATGAAATTGTATACAATCCAAACCAAATCTCGTAACCAGAGACGCGCCCACAATAGGAATTTGTGAATACGGCCAATCATTGGTAGGGATCACCTGATTATATTGGCGGAGTATGAAGTCGAGTTGGTTGTTCTGTGATATTATTTAATTTGAAAAATGATGGCTCTATTGGAGTTTGTTGGTAGGTAGTGAAACTTGAACAAACGTTGAAGTATTATTGATGGGTAAATTATTACTACGGTAAATCATTACTCAACGGTAAATTATTACACAACGGTAAATTATACCATCTACGTAGAAGGGGCTGGAGTTTGTTGGTAGGTACTTTTGCAACTTTTTTCACTCCTCATCAACAATTTCTTTTCAGAACTTCATTATGTGTGTTTCTTTTTGTTAGGTACTGTTTGTCATCGGCAGAATTATTTTAGCAACATTTAACTCGTGATTTAGGTAGGTACCTAGTAACGAGTACGGGGTTAGGTACCAACCTAAGGAGGGTCTGCGATCTACATAATATGTATAGAATAGTACATATCATATTATATAGACGGGTTATCTATACATAGAGCTGTGATCTGTAACAGAAGGGTATTCTATACAAAATAATAAACCGTTGTGCAGGGATTTGCAGCGTTTTTCATTTGCAATTGGAATTCACTTAGAATTGTAAATATTGGTATACTGAATTGAACTTTAATTTGAATTGGAATTTTTTTCGAATTGCCTAATTGGCATTGTGTTTTCAATTGCAATTGGAATTCACTTAGATTTTCAATTGCAATTGGCCACTGCTCACCAATCTACCTAACATCCCCATCTAAATTCCCGACACATTAATCCTATAAACATACACTCCACATTCGCCAAAATTGGCAGTTATGTTAATAAAAATAAATTTAATATTGAAATTGCAATTGGACCACTACTCACCACTCTACCTAACATCCCCATCTAAATTCCCGACACATTAATCATATAAACATAACTCCACATTCGCCAAAATTGGCTAAGTTTTTTCAATTGCAATAGGAGTTCACTTAGAATTGTCAATATTGGTATAATGAATTGGACTTTAATTTGAATTGGAATTTTTTTCGAATTGCCTAATTATTGGCATTGTGCGCTCGTCACCAGGGAAGCGCTCGATTCCATCAATCAATCAATTTATGCAATCGATTTCGAATTGGAATTCATTAATTGAATTGGAATTCATTAATTGGATTGGAATTCATTAATTTGAATTCAAATTAATTTGGAATTCAAATTAATTTGAATTGGAATTCATTTCGAATTGTCTAATTGGTATGGTGCGCATTGGCATGGTCCGAAATGGTTCTGCAATTCTATTGGCCAACGCTGTCTGCGATTCACATAGCATGTATAGACTAGTACATATTATTATATTATACAGACGGGTTATCTATACAGAGAGCTGTGATCTGTAACAGAAGGGTATTCTATACAAAATAATGAACCGTTGTGCAGGGATTTGCAGCGTTTTTATTGCAGTTTTGGATTCTACATACCTTGAAACGTAAACCATCAAATTTTGAGGGGGGGTTAGAATTTTTTTTTTCATGCTCGATTCCAATAGTTCATTATTGAAAATAATAAACCAAAATTGCAACCATGTATCATGTCTCCACGCGACTCTCCACTATGCATTGTGCGCGAAAAGAATTGACGCTCAAAATTGACTCGCAAAATCGACTCGCAAAAAATGCGAGTATCCCAGGGCTCGTTTCCACGCGATTCTCCACTATGCATTGTGCGCGAAAACAAGCGTCATTGTTTACTATCCATTTATAACATTCATTTATATAGTTATAGTATGAAACTAGGAATTAAATACCAAGAACAAATACGAAATAAATTCGTGATAAATCAAGAGCTTTCCAACGAATAGAAAACGATTTTTGTCCGATGAAAATGAAAGAAGTTTCATTTCCCTAGCAACTACTCGGTTGTACGTGAAAACCATTGCGCGAAAAAAATTGACGCGCAAAATCGACTCGCAAAAAATGCTAGTATACCAGAGCTAAAACATGATACATGTTAAAACACGGTCCAAAATATTTATGGTCGTTGTTATTTTACTGTTTAATCTAAGCGTTTTAAACCCAAGATCAAGCGTTTGACTTGATTAGGTACTTGAGGAACGTAAGGAAATGGTTACGCAACCTCCGTAGTTTGATTTTAATTTTCTCATCTTTAGCTCTTTTTTCGGGAATTTCCACTTTTCTCGGGCCGTTAAATTAGACCCCAAAAAGTTCCTCTTGTTGCTACTTAACAAAGCTCGTCCGGGCCCGCAAATAGGCTCGTTCGCAGTAGGTATCTGCCCCAAATTCGCCCCAGATTGTGACGGAAAAGATCCTCCGTAGTTTCGGTCACTGAATCTCGTTGGTTAGTCAGCGAGATCTCGGCGGGGTATAATATAACGAAAAGGGAAGGCAGCTTCGGGATTGCGGACGAAAGTGTGTGCTAATACAACCCCCCACCCCTCCCTCGTCGCTGTCTCTTGCCTTTAGTACCATGTTTTCTTCTCCCTCCTTCCACTTCATTCCCCGGTTCTTTATTCTGTTCCCTCTTCCGCTTTTCACCCACCAAAAAAGGCAAGTTGGGAGCTGCTTCCAAACTTCCCTTAATAACCACGTCTCTCCTTGATGCCCCTCCGTCACCGTTCCAATCTGCTCAAACGCTAATGGAACGGAGAAATTGGGACCTTCTTTCGCGGTACCTAGGAGAACACCGCTCTTTGTAGCCGTAATACTTACTTGTTCAAAAGTCATGGAGTGCTACATTCATGGAATAGGATGGTACTACAATATTTAATTATGTTGGATTGATGTGTTGTGATCGTGGTGACCCACTAAACCATCATCGCGTGAGGCCAATAATTCTAAGCAAAGTTACTGGGTTTGCCTTTGGCGTAGGTAAGCCGATAATTTATTGTGTGGATCATATGTATTACCTAGTAGGCAAATAGATTTTTGATTTATATAAAGTTGATAGGTAGTAAGTACCTAATATAGATCAATATTGAAATAAATAGCTGCTAGAGGTTTGAGCGTTAAAAGATAGTCGAGCGACAACTACCTACCCAGTTCGTTTTAACAGGTAGACCTAAATGATAGTTCTACAAAAATTTCCAGTCATACAGAATGACCAAATGAGCGAGTTTTTAATTTACTCGATCATTTAACATTTTTCATGCTTTTAAATTTCAGTCTTAACATTTTCCTTGGCCCTCTTCCCCTCCAGATGGTATTGTACTTCCGAAAATTGCTCTTTGGTATAAAATGTCCATATCCCTCTTCTATTGTTACGGTACGATTCCAATGAAATTCATATGGGACTATCAAAGTATTATTCCTGATCGACCCTCTAAATCTGAACTCATTTCAACGGTATTTAAGGTAGTTATGGGCGTTTCAATTATTTCACGTTTGCGCATGCGCAGACGAAAGTTACCGTACTTTTTCAATGATTTATGGGATGAGTTATGGGACCATCTGTGAGCCAACCCGCACCTACCCTCCAAATTTCAGCGCATTTCGACTATTATTTCGGGTAGTTATGGGCGTTACAAGGAAGTACCACAGGCAGACATGGCAGACATGGAACCAAAAATGTTCCTGGATGCTTAAAACGCAAAATGGTAGTGGAAATTTTCATTTTGGAGGACGTAAATTTTGTTTACTGAATCACGAATTCAATGCTTCCCAAGCAAGCAAGCAAAATAGACCTTAAAAAATCAAATAGAACCCCTTACTCCATAGAGCTACGTAATTTTGCCACCTTAGTAAGGGGTAACTTCTATCAATATCAGATCAGAGGTGGAGGAATTTCATTTGACAATGCCGCGTTAATTCCATTTCCAGGATGCGGACCAACACGTGAGTGTGGAGTTCTGAATCCACACTATTTGCATACTGATTTTAACCAACTGAATGATCACGCACAGATCGCCAATCGCGTTAGAGATATTTCTCCATGCGTAACGGAGCACGGTGAAGGAATTATATTCGATGAACCTCAATGATTGGTTAATGGTCTTTATACATCGGGATCGAACAACAGGTGTTCGTTTTCACATCGCCCTGATTTTTGTTGAACGCTAAAACATATTCGCTGGATGACCCGTGCCTTGTATTTTATTGATATACCTAGTTTAAAACATATTTTGGATTTGGGCACGGACCCCCCTCCACCACCTTTATCAATTTTGATTAAATATATATATATATAATCGCTCATAATGTAAATTTACACTAAACAGGCATAAGCCCCTAGATTCACGCAAACGGTATCCCCATCACGACATCACTACCACTAATTGGCCTGATGATCCACATCCAAATGGTAAAAAACGCTGCAAATCCCTGCACAACGGTTTATTATTTTGTACAAAATAACCCTCTCTTACAGATCAGCTCTCTGTATAGATAACTATATAATATCATCTGTACTACTCTATACATATTATGTGGATCGCAGACCCTCCGTAGGTTAGTACCTAACCCCGTACTCGTTACTAGGTAGGTACCTTTTTAAATCACGAGTTAAATGTTGCTAAAACAATCTTTCGATGACGAGCAGTAACTAAAATGGCAAAAACAAACGCAAATAATGAAGTTCTGAAGGAAAATTGTAGATGTGGAGTGAAATAGATGCACCTTCTGCGTAGATCACTGTTTTCAGCGGTCAATACCTACCTTCGTGGTCAAGTATAATGCACCGTTGTGTAATAACTTGCCCATCAATAATACTTCAACGGTTGTTCAATTCGCAAAAGTACCGATCAACAAAATCCAGCCCCTTCTTGGTTGATAAACCGATGTGTAATAATTTGCCGTTGTGTAATAATTTATCATTGTGTAATAATTTACCCATCAACAATACTTCGACGGTTGTTCAAGTTTCACAAGTACCTACCAACAAAATCGAATAGTCCATCACTTGTCAAATTAAATAATATCGTAGAACAAACAACTCGACTTCATACAGCCATCCTTGATTATAATCAGGTGCTCCTTAGTGATGAAATCCCGGCCGGATTTATACCGTTTGATTCACGATCGTGTTGACGAAGCTTTTTTGTGCACACGAACAGCTGGACGTACGATGCTCCGGGTGGCCTCCAAAAATTGTTTAGCTCAAGACAAATTTAATAACGTAAAAAAAAACAATACCCTTCAATCGAAAGTTTTCGAGATACGGCGTTCTGAAAAGTTCAACCCCTATTTTGAACCCCTCAGAGATGACTCACAGTAACGTCGAGCTTCGAGGACCAACTAGACCACGAACGGAACCTATAACCCGAATTTCATCAATTTTCTTTCATGGTAACTAAGACAAGTGGCCCGTACGGCGTATGGCGGACAAACAGAAATATTTTTATTGCAGTTTTGGATTCTACATACCTTGAAACGTAAACCATCAAATTTTGAGGGGGGGTAAGAATTTTTTTTTCATGCTCGATTCCAATGGTTCATTATTGAAAATAATAAACCAAAAGTGGCCAGTACGGCATACGGTGTACGGCGGACAGACAGAGATTTTTTATTGCATTTTTGGATTCTACATACCTGGAAACGTAGGTAAATCATCAAATTTTTTTTAGTGGGGGGGGGGGGGGGGTTAGAATTTTGGTTTATTATTTTCAATAATAAACCATTGGAATCGAGCATGAAAAAAAAATTCTAACCCCCCCTCAAAATTTGATGGTTTACGTTTCAAGGTATGTAGAATCCAGAACTGCAATAAAAAAACGCTGCAAATCCCTGCACAACGGTTTATTATTTTGTATAGAATACCCTTCTGTTACAGATCACAGCTCTATGTATAGATAACCCGTCTATATAATATAATATGTACTATTCTATGCATATTTATGTAGATCGCAGACCCTCCGTAGGTTAGTACCTAACCCCGTACTCGTTACTAGGTACCTACCTAAATCACGAGTTAAATGTTGCTAAAATAACTCTGCCGATGACAAACAGTACCTAACAAAAAGAAACACACATAATGAAGTTCTGAAAAGAAATTGTTGATTAGGAGTGAAAAAAGTTGCAAAAGTACCTACCAACAAACTCCAGCCCCTTCTACGTAGATGGTATAATGAACCGTTGTGTAATGATTTACCGTAGTAATAATTTACCCATCAATAATACTTCAACGTTTCTTCAAGTTTCACTACCTACCAACAAACTCCAAAAGAGCCATCATTTTTCAAATTAAATAATATCACAGAACAACCAACTCGACTTCATACTCCGCCAATATAATCAGGTGATCCCTACCAATGATTGGCCGTATTCACAAATTCCTATTGTGGGCGCGTCTCTGGTTACGAGATTTGGTTTGAATTGTATACAATTTCATTCACACTGGAGTCGAAAATGCCTGTCGGTGCAAACTTCGGGGCCTTACTGTGAACGAACTGCTGGACGTACGATGCTCCGGATGGTCTTAAAAAACTCGCAAGTTCAAGAACTATTTAAAACCGTAAAAATATTTACGTAAAAAAATGGTATAGGCGTTTTGAAAATTTCAACCCCTATTTTGAACCCCTTAGAGATGACTCACAGTAACGTCGAGCTTCGAGGACCAACTAGACGCCGAACGGAACCTATAACCCGAATTTCATCAATTTTTTTTCATGGTAACTAAGAAAAGTGGCCCGTACGGCGTACGGCTTACGGCGGACAGACAGAAATATTTTTATTGCAGTTTTGGATTCTACATACCTTGAAACGTAAACCATCAAATTTTGAGGGGGGGTAAGAATTTTTTTTTTCATGCTCGATTCCAATGGTTCATTATTGAAAATAATAAACCAAAATTTCTGTCTGTACGCCGTACTGGCCACTTTTCTTAGTTACCATCAACAAAAATTGATGAAATTCGGGTTATAGGTTCCGTTCGGGGTCTAGTTGGTCCTCGAAGCTCGACGTTACTGTCAGTCATCTCTAAGGGGTTCAAAATAGGGGTTGACATTTTCAGAACGCCGTATCTCGAAAACTTTCGATGGAAGGGTAGGTATGATTTTTTTTACGTTATTAAATTTGTCTTGAGCTAAACAGTTGTTTGAGACAGCCCCGAGCATTGTACGTCCAGCCGTTCGTGTGCACCAAAAAGCTTCGTCAACACGATCGTGAATCAAACGGTATAAATCCGGCCGGGATATCATCACTGCGGAGCACCTGATTATAATCAAGGATGGCTGTATGAAGTGGAGTTGGTTGTTCTGCGATATTATTTCATTTGATAAGTGATGGACTATTGGATTTTGTTGGTAGGTAGTGAAACTTGAACAAACGTTGAAGTATTATTGATGGGTAAATTACTACACAATGGTAAATTATTACACAACGGTTCATTATACCATCTACGTAGAAGGGGCTGGAGTTTGTTGGTAGGTACTACGTTTGCAACTTTTTTCACTCCACATCAACAATTTCACTTCAGAACTTCATTATTTGCGTTTCTTTTCGCCATTTTAGGTACTGTTTGTCATCGACAGAATTATTTTAGCAAAATTTAATTCGTGATTTAGATAGGCACCTAGTAACGAGTACGGGGTTAGGTACTAAACTACGGAGGATCTGCGATCCACATAATATGTATGGACTAGTACATAAATATATAGACGGGTTATCCATACAGAGAGCTGTGCTCTGTAATAGAAGGGTATTCTGTTCAAAATAATAAACTGTTGTGCAGGGATTTGCCGCGTTTTTTATTGCATTTTCGGATTCTACATAAGTACCTTGAAACATAAACCATCAAATTTTGAGGGGGGGTTAGAATTTTTTTTTTCCATGCTCGATTCCAATGGTTCATTAGGTATTGAAAATAATAAACCAAAATGTGTGACGGTATATGGGAATCCCGTCCATCTCGGATGCGGGCTCTTCCCGATCTTTTTGACACGCGCTGAAGGGGCGGTCGATTCGCGGAAACGAATCGTCAACTCCTGGAGGCATTGCGTTATAATCAAACCATTGTCTCCGGGGGCAGCTGTCACACTGCCTCCCTACCTTTAAAGAGAGTGGAGAGGGGGAATCTACGCTGTATGGGCGGCGTAGTTAAACCCCTCATCCATTACATGGTAGCAGAGCGAGGTTGGTGGGTATGTGCTGGATTTTATCCTCGGTACCCCCTCCACTTTTTGAGAGCTTTTCCAGAAGGAATAGCTCTGAGGTTTTCCAGAAGAATCCTCTTTTTAATATCTTCTCTTTTTAATAACCCCTTTGTTAAACAATATACACTTCGGCCATTGAATTTACTTTTTTCATCAAATCAAACTCATTTTTATTATTACTATTATTATTATCAAACTTGATTATTATTCTTAAGGCGCTCAATGCCTGGCGTTCAATGCCAATTTTTTCCCTTGTTTTCCCAGTTGTTCCATCTTATGATGGGGGTTAGTCACCCAGAGGTTGTTCAGATGAACCTTCCTGAACCAGAACCTCTGACAACTACTTTCATTTGTATTATTTATATTCCAGTTGTTCCATCTTATGATGGGGGTTAGTCACCCAGAGGTTGATCAGATGAACTTTCCTGAACCAGAACCTCTGACAACGACTTCTTTTCTTTTTTGTCCAAGTCGGCCAAGTGATATGGATAAGGAGCTAAGTTCTCCACCAGTAACAATTCTCAGTAGTACCATTACGGTGGAAGCTATCAGCTTTGGAGTTTTTCAGATGAACCTTACTGAATCAGGACTCCATACTACTTTCAGTCCCGTGTCTAACTTCACATACTTCTTCATCAAAGAAGTATGTTTTTAAGGGGAGGAGTGTGACGGTATATGGGAATCCCGTCCATCTTGGATGCGGGCTCTTCCCGATCTTTTTGACACGCGGCTGAAGGGGCGGTCGATTCGCGGAAACGAATCGTCAACTCCTGGAGGCATTGCGTTATAATCAAACCATTGTCTCCGGGGGCAGCTGTCACACTGCCTCCCTACCTTTCTAGAGGATGGAGAGGGGGAAACTACGCTGTATGGTCGGCGTAGTTAAACCCCTCATCCATTACAAATGGAACATCAAGTTACAAAATATCTTGAACAACTAACTCTTCCCAAAAAACGGATTTGGGCGACTGAACCACAGCACAATCAAACTGAATGATCCTCGGCTATCAGTAAACTCTGTTTCCCGAACAGTTAGGAAAATATTACTTTACTCCACCTTGGAAGAGACAATATATAAGAACAGCCTTTTAAAAATGAAGACAGAAGTCCTGATAACAACACACAGGTATTTAAAGGCAAAGATTTATGTTTAAGAAACAAAAATTGCAACCATGTATCATGTTTCCACGCGACTCTCCACTATGCATTGTGCGCGAAAACAAGCGTCATTGTTTACTGTGATGAATTTGAATTTATCATCACGGTGGCGTGAAGGAGTGAATAGATGAGAGCGAGGGAATTTCACCTAGGCGGCGGTAATCCACCGATGTAGGTGAGAGGAAGGGAGTTCACCTAGGCGGCGGTAATCCACCGATGTAGGTGAGAGGAAGGAATCTCGTCTAGGCGGCGGTAATCCACCGATGTAGGCGAGAGGAAGGAAATTCACCTAGGCGGCGGTAATCCACCGATGTAGGTGAAGGAAGGTGCTTGTCTAGGCGGCGGATATCCACCGATGTAGACAAGGGGAGAAGGTAGGAGGTGAATTCCCAGAGCGGCGGATACCACCAGGCATCTGGGAGGAGGAAGGTAGGAGAGAGAGAAGAGAGAGCTGGTTAGAGGAAGTGTCGAATGAAGCTAAAGCTCCAGGATCCGGGGTTATATAGGACTTGGAGTCCTCTCCCTCCAGCTCCCTGTTGGGAGCTGGTAGTGGGGCACCAGGTTGTGTCCCCCGGATTCTGTCGCCTGTCTCCCCACTCAGATGTTTATTAGCGGAAGGTAATTTTTACATAGGAATATTGGTGAGAGCTTTAAGGTTGTTAGTGGAGTGTTCCCGGGAGGGACTCACGACATTTACTATCCATTTATAACATTCATTTATATAGTTATAGTATGAAACTAGGAAATAAATACCAAGAACAAATACGAAATAAATTCGTGATAAATCAAGAGCTTTCCAACGAATAGAAAACGATTTTTTTCCGATGAAAATGAAAGAAGTTTCATTTCCCTAGCAACTACTCGGTTGTACGTGAAAACCACTACGCGAAAAAAATTGACGCGCAAAATCGACTCGCAAAAAATGCTAGTATACCAGAGCTAAAACATGATACATGTTAAAAATAAAAATAAAACAAAATAAATAATAATAGTAATAAATGAATAAAATTAATAACCTATCTGGGATGGGCTGGTCCAAATCTTTGCATTACTGAGGCACCTACCTTCACTTCGTTGGTCCCCCATTTGATAGGTTGTAGTGGCTAACATCCAGCCACGACCTCTTGCACTGTCTAACTGCACGTCAGTTTGCGGCTACGCAGTGCACTTCTTCATAGGCATCGTAAGATGACATTGAGCCGACACCGTGTACATGCGCATGGGTTAAAAAACCGGTTTATAATATTTTATAATGAAACTAGATTCCTTTCAGAGAACTTCGACACCAACCCCAGTGTCCTACGATAAGCAGTTCTCTTTCTAAGATTTTTCAAAGTTTCTACTAATATTGATGTCATAGTTGGCAGGGGAGTCCCGCCCTGGCGAGAGGGGTGCAATGATATCAACAATACTGGAATCTTTGAAAAAAATTATAGAAAAAGAACCACTTGTGTCATGATACTTAGCATGGAGTCAACTATAATTTAAAACAATAAAATAAATACGTGCGCATACCCCATTCACGTCACCGTATAAACTGAAAAAATCCCATTTAACACAAATTTTAACATCCCCGAACTGAGAAGGAACAACTCTTTTATGAAGTTACCATACATGTCATGTCGATACATCAAATTATCGATAAACCCAATACTTTCGAGTGTTGTATCGCGTCTAGTGGGAGCAGTGAGATCCAGTTCGCCGGGGAAGACGGACGCCACCTTATTGTTGATATTTTCTCCCTTCAATTTTCCCTTTTCTACTTCCTCACCACTCGTCGCCGTCGTTGGAATCAACTCTACTGCCTCGCGCCCTCTGCTGCTTTTATCGTTCATTTTCTGCCTTCCTATCGGACGAAAAATGGAAGAGCCTGATCCGACGTAAAATCGTTGTGATACCTACCATTTCACTTATGGTATTTGGCCAAACACAACATAGGGTCCTACATGCATCCATCTCTGAAGAAGGACAGAGCAATTTATGTAATAATTTTTCTGGTCAATTTTCATTCCACAGGTACCTAAAACAGTAAGCGAATCTGCCGAAATAAACAAAGTACGTACAGAAATAATGAGGAATAGACGTCCATTGTTTTATTCTGTCAAATTGTAGGTCTTACGGAAGTGGGCAAAAGGGGGAAGGAAAAAGCATGTGACGTCATCTGGCATTTACTTTCCTCTCACTGCCGCACGTGGGAACCGATTGAGAGAGAGATACATACCAGATGACGTCACTCTTTTTTTTCTTTAGCTTATTCCCGCCAAACTACTCGGATTTCGGAAAATTGGGATACCTGGGTTTTCCAGGGTAGTGAATCTGATTCTGAGGTCAAAAGTAGCAAATTCCGACCGACCCACGTCCATTCCACCATTTACACCTCGAGATGCTCGTTACACCATCTCGAAGGTTAACATTACCTACATGTATAGATGAAGTGAATATGGACGTGAATTGCAACAAATACATATAAGACCAAGCACAGAAAAGTTTGTTGTATCTATAGACGATTAATCATTAGGACCACCAGGAGATCAGTAGGAGTCGTTAACGTACTATACCACTGCCGATTGATTTAAAACACCCAAAAAACCCAAATGATTTAAATGAACTGTATGTAATGAACTGATGAAATTATGAAGCAATCAAGATAGTGTACAGATACATTGTATGATGTATCGCATACATTATTTAAAGAATGAGGAGCAAAAAGGGATCGGTGGTCGGCGGAGGTAAAGGACACTTGACGTGGATATTTGAAGCGGTCCCGATAGCGAGCTAAGCCCAAAACTATTTAGATGGGGAGGGTGGTGGGTTGAACTAGTGGCGAACTTGGGCGGCCGTTGGGAAATCATAGATTTCACTTTTCCAATTTCTGCTTTTGCCAGCTTGGTCTCAACTTACTCGATCTATATTTCACTAAACTGAGGCCGTCCAAATACTGCGTGGTTTACATAATTTTATTTTAGGTATATTATGAATAAATGTAGATAGTAATTAATTTCTGATAATTTACGCCAACAACGTACGAACACCATGGGGAGGAACATGTTTGAAGTGTTTACACTATTTGGAAACACACTCCGCTTGACAACAACAATACAACTACCTTACAAACTGTCATTGTTGATTGTTCAGCCTTGATGGTTTCATGAAAAGTTTTGACAGTGGATTAAGAATCTCGTTAAATCATAAGAATTTCTCCATTTATAAAGATGTGAATTTATGTAGTAATTACACAATGAAGAGAATAATTAATCTCTGCTGTATTGTTATCCACTTCTGGCGGTTTTATTATATTACCTAGCAGACACCAATTTAAATTCAAGTAGTTTTTTTTATATGTGGCATTTGAAGGGTTGATTCGTGAAGAAAACACGCAGAGCGTCTTCATGTCGGAAAAAAATTGACGCACCCAATTAACGTGAAAATGGACGCAGATTTATGCCTAAAACGTCGACTAATTTATATTGTAGTAATTTTACGTATCTACTTCTAACCCTGGGCCTAATCTCGATTGAAGACTACACTAGCGGCTTAGCATTTCCGCACTGCACCAGTGTTTGGCCTCATCCTGAAGAGATAGGATTTTCTTCAGTATCCTGTGAATATGGAATATTTCTTTCATCATGTCTGAGAGTTACCGGGGACTGTTAAACTCCATTCCTCTAGCTTTGTTGAGCTCAGCCACTAACGACCAAGACAACTTTGGAGAATTCTATGACAGCTTAGTGACTTTAGAGCTTAACCTGGGATATTTATCAGAGAAAAACGGAGTTATTGAAAAAATAGTCTATTTCCACTAATACACGAAAAACGAAAAAAAAAAATACTGTTATACCGGTTTCGGTGATCAAACCATCGTCAGTAACAAACAATAAAGTTGAGTTATTGTTTGTTACTGACGATGGTTTGATCTCCGAAACCGGTATAACAGTGTTTTTTGCGTTTTTCGTGTATTAGTGGAAATAGACTGGTTTTTCAATAACTCCGTTTTTCTTTGAAATGGGTTTCCACGATTTATTCGCGAGTGATTTAGTTCATATTTATCAGTATGTCTCTGTTTGTTTTTACGTTTATTGTTGCTCCTTCGTCTCAATGAAGTTCTAGGCCTCACTCAAGTGCGCTAGGTCTCACGCACTGAGTGCGAATTATTACGAACTGGTAACTTGGGCCGTAATCGGCTCCGTTGAACCATCACCATGGATCTAGAAGCTGTTTCGCTGGAGACAAGACAGTGGAAGAGCGCGTACACAAAGGCTCAAACTGCTCAGTAGCAATGTGTAAGATGCGTTTAATTCCAGGAGTTGACTCCCACCAGTTCACTCACTTCTGGAGTGCGTTCTGTGATACACGTTCACCAGTTCAACAATGTTCCTCTAATCCCGTTCTAAAAACCACAAAAACGGGGTTTATAGGTTTGATCCATTAATAATATACAGAATAGTTAGACCGACACATATTTGGCTCAGTATACATTTTTTCGTTTTGGAATTACCTTAGGTATAGGTACCTATAACACAATCTTATTTTGCAGATTCTGCTCTGGAGTCGAACGAAAATATGAAAAATGTTGAAATACCTTTACCATTAGAAAAGTTTCAGAAACTAGGCTGGAAGGTTTAGAATGCAAAATCATTGCCTATGCATTCGAAGATTACTACGACATAATTTCTTGGAAGTCTTGGAGTTTTCAACGCTAATGTTTAACTCCACAATAGCGGTTGAGTCGCGCTCGGGACACCGAACAGTCAACTACTCTCGCTTATCAGTGAATTGTTATATCAACAGACCGATAGGTGAGTCAACTTTAAACCTCTACCGCCTTTTGCAGGATTCTCGCTATGCGAGAGTCCGACGGAATACGTGTCGATCCTCCTGGAGGTTCCGACGGAAAAAGTGCCGATCCTCCTAGAGGACAATCCAATACGGACTTCAAAGCCCCCTCTAAACGGCACACCAGTCGTAATACCCAACCATATACAACCGACAAACCACACAACAAAACTGCTATTAACTCGCCAGTGTTAACAAGTAACAAATTTGCAGCCCTCTCTGTGGAGGATGCCCCTGACAAAACATCTAACGATAAGTCTTCTATGGATACAAGTGATCTCGCACAAGCCTCCAACAAACTGGGTCTTCCAATCACCTGCACATACAGAGGCAGTCTCTCTATTGATAAATTCATTGAATATATCCGCGCAATCGACACGCTAGCCTTAATTAAGACGTTAGCAAGAAATGAATACCGTATCATTCCATCGTGCCAACTCCATTATAGAAAATTCATTGATGATTTTTCAAAGAATTCGGATATTGAATTTCATACCTACCTTGCCAAAGAAAGTAGGCCACATCGCGTTGTTCTTCGCGGTTTCCCTTCAGGCACCAATCCGAGTTTAATTTCTGATGCTATTTTACGTGAGCATGGTATTAAATTAATGTCGCCAAGTATTCAATGCTAAGCAACCAACTGGTGATCGTAAGGGCACATTGATGCCTATTTACTATTTAGATGTCGAGCCTAACGAAGATGTATCAATATTGTTCAAAATCAAACATCTGGCTTACATAGCCTGTAAAATAGAAGAATATAAGCCAAAATCTGGTCACATTCACTGCAAAAATTGTCAACAATGGAACCATGCTAGAGGTCAGTGCTCGCGATCTCCTAAATGCGGGGTTTGCGCTGGAGCCCACGAAACCAAACAGCACGATCAATCAAATTTAGTTTATAAATGCGTCAATTGCAATGAATCACATGCTTCGAGCTGGAAAGGATGTCCCCATTACCGCAAACTGGCTGGAATAAACAAATTCTCCAAGGACTCCAAGCCGTACTGGCGTAACGAATTCAAGTACGACGAAAGCTCATTCAAACCACTCACTGGCCCCCCACACAACATGCAACAGACTGTATTTTCTCGGCCTTACAACGAAGCCCTCAAAAGCAACCCGAGTAATAATCAACCCAAAAATCAAGTGTCAGACCTTGGAAGCGTAATTCAAGAAATCGTCCAAGCTGTTGTCGTTCAGCTAGTTTCAGTAATTCGAGAGGAAATAAAAAATGCCATTAATCCATTAATCTATCAACCTTCTTAAGCAAATGATACTAGATACAAAACTTAACATTATGACATGGAATTGTTGCTCTATTCGGGGTAAAATTCAAGAGCTATTTCACTACGCAACTCTTCATCAGGTTGACATTCTGATGTTATCTGAAATAAAATTACCATCACATATTCCGATTAATCTCCCAGGCTTCAAAACATACATTGCCCATGAACCTGACGGCCAAAGCAGTGCAGGCGCTGCCTTATTAGTTAGAGCCAATCTTAACCAGTCTCCATTACTTCCAATAATTGAAACGGACATACAAATTGCCCGGTGTTTATTACACCTTGAGGGAAAGGACGTTCAACTCGGTGCAGCTTACGTCCCACCTCAGTGCTGAAGGATGAACAGGAAGCTATCCTTTGCTACTCTTATGGGCGTCTTACATGAATTGGGTTCATCTTTCGTTATAGGAGGCGACTTTAATGCCAGACATCCCTCATGGGGATCCCCAAGATCTAACACCTACGGACAATTACTGAATCGGTGGAGGCTAACCTACCAGCTCAAGATTGAAGACTCTAAAGTCCCCACTAGATACGACCCAAGACCGGGAATCCGTCCAACACATCTGGACTTCTTCATCACCAAAGGTCTGGGTAATCGCACATCTGATGTTCACGCCAAAGACCTTCCTTCCTTGAAAACTGAAGCCGACATTGATGCTGCTGTTGGAAACCTGACGTCCCTAATCGCAAGGGCAGCTATGGGAGCCTCAGCAAACATCCCTGCTCGCCCGACTTCTAAATACTTTTTCCCACCACATGTACATGAAATCTGGCGAGAACGGAAACGGGCCAGACGCAGATGGTTTCGAACCAACAACCAAAGTGAGAAAAGACTGGAAAATCAGCTAGGGAACGCTTTAAGAGCCGAAGTGGCCCAGATCCGGAATGAGAAACATCGCGAAGAGATACTCTTGCTTAGTGCCAGGGATTTCTCCCTGTACAGAAAAACAAAAATCCTCACCAAAACTCATAAAACAATACCACAACTGAAACAAGGTTCTTCATGGCTATCTGCTCCTCTGGAGAAGGCTACAGCTTTTGCTGATATGCTGGAAAGCCGCTTCACTCCTCATGATAGTAGCCTAGGGTCCCTCCCAGTTGAGAACTGTCCATTCCCATCTCCTCCGATATTCTTCTCCCCAAAGGAAGTCATGAAGCAAATTAGACGGTCCGGAGCTCGCAAAGCTCCAGGACCGGATCTGATAGTAAAGCCTCTCCTTCTACAAGCGCCACGGTGTCTATGCGCACACTTGACCCGCATCTTCACTTCAGCAGCTCAACTAGGGTATTTTCCACGTGCCTGGAAGCATGCAACCATCATAATGGTTGCTAAACCAGGGAAACCTGAGCATGACACCTCATCTTACAGACCAATCAGCTTGTTGCCGGTCCTTTCAAAAATTTTTGAACGCCTGATCCTACCACACATCAAAAAATACACGGAACACCTCATACCAGATCAGCAGTTTGGATTCAGGGAGAGACTCTCGTGCCCACTGCAACTGCAACGCTTCACCAACTACATCAAGAACTCATTCAATAAGAAGGAGTTCTGCCGTGCGACATTCTTCGATGCCGAGCAGGCATTTGACTGGCTATGGCACGAGGGCTTACTCTCCAAACTCAGACCCAACCTTCCGAATAACCTGTTCTTGCTGTTGTCCAGTTATTTGTCAGACCGCAGTTTCCAAGTCAATATCCAGAACGACCTATCTCCTCTCAAAAAAATACGCGCTGGAGTGCCCCAGGGAAGCGTTATGGGGCCGTATTATATATATATTTCTGCCACGATCTTCCTATGCCAGAGCTTCCCTCATTTGCCTCCGTGTTTGCCGACGACCTGGTCTTTGCCACATCTGACCCCTGTTTTGAAACTGCCTCATCTCAGCTGCAACACGATGTGGACCGTCTCAAGGATTGGTGTACCAAGTGGCGACTCAAGATCAATGCTGCAAAGTCTAGGGACGTTACGTATACCTATAGACGTAAATTCGACTACACGCCCATTAGATTTTCCACAGCAGTCATACCCAAAGCTGCATCCTACAAGTATCTAGGCGTCGTACTTGATCAACAGTTAACCTTCCGGGAGCACGTAAGTGACTTGATCAAACGGCTGCGGAATCGCACAAAGATGCTGACACCTCTCCTTCACAGTCCTTACCATTCAATTGACAACAGGATGCTGGTATACAGCACCATGATCAGGCCCATATGGGCATACGCTGTGCCGATATGGGGAACCTGTTCTGCATCACAATTCCACAGACTCGAGCAGCAACAAAACAAGACCCTTCAGAGAGACATCGTGCGTGCTCCCCCTCTTGTAAGGAATGCCACCATATACAGCGACTTTGGGCTGGAGACCCCCAGCGAGTTCAGGCAAAGGCTCATGGAAACCTTCATTGCCGCATCCAGGAGCAATCCAAACCCACTGGTCCTCCAAGGTATTGCACCATACGAAGTCGCTCGGCTGAAACTTCCACGCCATCTCTCCTCATTTTTGCCAGAAATGTTTGATTGATTTTTATTTACTATTTTTATTTGAAGTATTTTACTCCGATATTGATCTTCTAATTATTGAAGCAATATAACTAAAGGCTTTAACTATTATGTCTCTACAAAATTACATTAAGGTATATTACTTGTAATGGTCTTACTGAATAAAACATTATTTATAGATTTAAAAAAAAAACACAAACGGTGGGTACAGCTTCCGTACAAGTACGCAACCACGAGGGACATTTTATGTCTTAGCGCCCCCTCCCGCACCCACACCAAGTACTTCGTACTTAATTGTTTTGTCACCTAGTCCGAACAGCCTTCAGTCCCAATTAGTTCGGATTAGCCGGACTCCACTGTATTATGTACGTAAACATTCATTTAAACAATCACGCTCATACCGCAGCTTGTTGGCCACGCAGTCCGCAGTGGTTAACGTAGTATGGTTAGGTAAATCGAGAGCTATCCAACGAGTGGTGAACGATTTTTGTACGATGATAACTGGCGAAGATAAAGTTCCGTAGCAACGAATCGGTTGTAAGCGAAAATCATCAGAAATATTTTCGTGACGTTGTTTCCGTTGCATGTCTCCGTTGCATGTCCCGCGTTTCATTTTCGAGTTTATGTAGCAAAGTAAAGACATAAAATGTCAAAAAAAAAATATCGGTATTTTTCCGTGGCTCCTCCATCCACAACATGATGAAAATGAAACCAATCGCACTTTTTTCGGAACATTTTTGTTGGAACAGAACAAGGTGGAGGGTGAACGTGTAGTACCTGCATAGTATGTTGTATACGTGAAATAACCAGCGAGGAAACTTGCGAGCGGGGAAGGGAAGAACAATGGGAATGGGACGGACGTAGAGTGGCGAAGGGTGGGTTTGGTGAACGGATAAACTGGTGGGACTGAGGAGTTATGAAAATGGAGAACGTTCAACCCCCTTCAGTGAGAACGTCAACTGTTTGGTCATCCGTTCAGTTCGGATACGTTCAGTTAAAAGATCCGTTCAGTGCTGAACCACATCCCTACTGCTCAGGGTCCAGAATCCCCCCCGCACAAAAAAAGGTAAACGCTATGAGACACACATGTTCGAAAAATGGTGTCCACTGTTTCGATCAACCTTGTCGTCAACACCCCGGAAATAGGTAGCGTCTGCTTCATGAACATATTACCCTGTGAAAGTGTGAGAGGTGTTGTGAAGGGAGATATAATATAGAGAAGAGAAGATGAGAGAATACGGTTCAGAAGAGGAAAGCGAAGTTTCATCGCGGAACTTGGAAATTCTGTTATCACCTGGGGTATCTCATATACTTGGGAAAAAAGCGACTCGGCTGATCGACCGCTTGTCTTTGTGCCGTACTACCCACGCCCCAATTCTCCCAGTGTACACAGGACCAGCAGACAGTACAGCTAACCCCTTTCCACTCGCTGCTGGAATCGGGTTCCTGTTTGAGACTGAGATCAATAATATCAATCGGATGCGGCGGGCCGTAACTGCATATTTTTCATCGAAACTGTGTAAGAGGGGGGAAACACCCTTGGAAATCCTACTGCTATTGTGTGTAGAAAATTCTTCTACCTGAATTCGAGATCAACATACTTGGTGCAATATTCGTTCCGTCAGCAAATGTGCAGACGTTTCCCTGAAAATCTATACTTACATGCAGTGTGATCAATGTAGAGCGCTTGCGACAGGCGATCAACTGTAGAACCACACAAAGTAGAAAAGAGTGGGACAATATTTTTTTTTATTTTTAATAATGAAGCTGTTTCAATTTCTCTTTTTCAACGATTTAATTAAGAAACCATGCTTACCACTGTTATGACAGCCATTATTACGATTTTTAATGTACCTAGCCAAAATCTGTCTTTAGTCCAATACTTACAAAGTTGTTGTGATTTACAGGTCTAGCGCATAAGGAATGTACTCAAAACGGAACGTGGTTCAGACACCCGGAGTCGGGAAGATTTTGGTCTAACTACACTACGTGCGTCAACATAGATGACCTGAACGTAAGGATTTATTGAATATTCCCATTTCATATGCTGTAAATTTTGCGGTTATGTGGTCTCATGCTCCTTCTCACCTATTGCAAAAGCAATTTTTAACTCTATATTTCTTACTATAAGAAATAATTACTTATTCTTTGGATCTCGTGCAAACAACTAAACTTTTATTCAAATTAAAATCGTTAGGTTCGTAAATACATATGTTTTTTAGCTCTAATAATTTTTGTTACCAAATTTTAAGTATGTGCTGTTGAAGGTAAGAAATTTAGACTGCCGAAAATAAAAATTGATTAAATAATTTCGCATTTGCGACATTCCCGAGGCAAAGAACTCAAATATCTTGGCGAGTGTCCTCATTCTGGACTTCCAGGGGGTACAAGCGCGTGATTGGCCTCCGAATCTTCTGACCGTTTGTCAATCTAAGCAGGGCATTCCGAGTTCGACCATCCTTGCTTGGCATCAGATTAGTGATCCTTGCCAGTCGCCAGGTCCCTCTAGGAGTGTCAGAGCCAATTTGTACGATGTCTCCGACGTTGGCGGCTCTCTTCACAGTACCTTTGGACTGAGGTATTCTTCGGTCGTTTCTCTCCCTCAGATTCAGAAGATACTCCCTCTTCCACGTATTCCAGAAGGTATTTAGGTAATTTAGTCCCTTCTTCCATGTTTGAAGAAGATGAACACGAGGACTGTTGGTTAGTTCTGCAGTCAACTCAATGTCTACCTTGTTGAGTTCTCCTGAATTCTCCCGTATGTTCAGAAAGTGTGCTGGAGTTAAGATGTCATTGTCATTGATGTCATCTCCTACCGTCACCAAAGGACGCGAATTCAAGATTGCTTCTGTTTCTGCAACTAAGGTGACCAACTGTGTAAGAGAGAGAGTTGCACGGCATATTGCCTTTCTCAAGCATTTCTTGACTGAAGCGACGAGCCTTTCATAAAATCCTCCTTGCCACGGAGATAGTTCAGGTATGAATTGCCATTCGATCTCTGGGGCGATTACACTTATCACGGCTTGCACTAATTTGAAGTGGGTGGCATTATCAGTTATCAAATGTTTTGGGCTTCCCCTTCGAGCAACAAATCTCCTAAGAGCCATCATAAATTCAGTGGCAGTCAAATTGTTCACCACTTCCAGATGTAAAGCTCGGGTGGAAAGACAGGTGAAGAGGCAGATCCATACCTTCTCCTTTTTTACCTGCTTATCTGGCGCAACTTTCACGAAGAGTGGTCCCAAATAATCGGCTCCTGTGTGCGCAAACGCAAATGAGCGGGTTACCCGCGACAAAGGAAGGGGTGGCATATTTGGGTATTCGTATGCTCCTCCATCCCATTTCTTGCAGATCAAGCATTTCTGCAAAACGGATTTCACTGCACTTCGGCCTCTGATAATCCAATAGGATCGACGTAATTCAGCGAGGGTGTGTGAAACTCCCGCATGTCCACAAATTTTATGAATTTCCATAACAACCAATTCAGTAAAAAGGTCTTTTCGAGGTAGTAGGACCGGAAAGTTTTCGTCAAATTTTAATTCAGGACTATTGACTCGCCCTTTGCAGCGAATAACATTTTCCGAATCAAACCACAAACCCAATTTCATTTGGAGACTAGAAGGCTTGGAATTCCTCATATCTTGGACAACTTGATGGAAGTGGTTGATCTGGACGGATTTGCACCACATTATTCGAGCTTTCTTAATTTCGAACGAAATAACTCTCAAATTCATTCCGGCAAGTTTCATTATTGATTTTGATTCTTGATAAATTGACAAACATTCTTTCTTTTCGTGACATCCAACGACTAGATTATCCATATAGAAGTTATTGTTAAGTTTTTCGGCTATTTTTGATTGATATTGGTTTAGATGGTGTTTGATTACTGCGCTCATCAAAAAAGGACTAGAAATCACCCCGAATAGGACCCTCTGAAACCGAAAAGTCTGAATATTGGAGTCAGTCAAGGGCTTGGTAATATCCTTCAACCAAATGAACCTTGTGACATCTCTATCTCTAGGGTGCAATCCGACTTGAAGAAAAGCCTTTTCGACATCTGCAGTCAAAATGTACTTGTAAGTGCGGAATCTGAGGAGAATTCCTACCAAATCCTCTAGCAAAACTTTTCCTCTATATAGGGACTCTTTCAGACTTTTCTCACTCCGTCTAGTTTTTGCTGATCCGTCAAATACGACGCGAATCTTGGTTGTAGTTTTTTGAGGCGTTATAACAGGGTGATGGGGTAAGTAATGAACTACTGAATTTTGAAAAGTTGAATCAATCTTCTCTATTATTTCATTCTTCAATTGTTCTTGAAAAATGGCATCATATTTTTCCATAATTTGAGTGTTTTGGATTCGATTCACCAACGATTTTAATCTACCCATGGCTAAACTCCAACCTGATGACAAATTCGGGGGTGGATATGTCCTCCAAGGCCAAGAAACTACATAACGACCCTTTTCATACGTTATGTTGTCATAAAAGTTTTGAACGGCCAGATCATCTTCGTTATCGTAAGGATCTTCTCTAATTCCTATCGTGTCGAGTGACCACATATTTCTAATTTCATCCCGACACTCAGAATCATCAAGGGGCAATTTGTCTGGTTCTAGCCATTGGATGCTATTCGAGTAAGACGGGGTTTTGCAATTGACTGAATCCGTTAGGAAGCACAACGTCTCGTCACATACGGATTGTTGCTGGTATCTTCCGGTGAGAACATTACCAAATTTTGTGTCTAATATGTACAATCCGGGTTTTATCATTTTCCGTTCTCCTACAACGTCTTCGTAATAATCATTTCCTATAAGCATTTCAATAGGCTTTTCAGTGTCTTGATCGGATATCTTACAGTAGTTGACCCCTAATAAATCTTGGAGCTTTCCCTTGGAAATTCCTACTGCATTGAAAAGCTTTCCAGATATTTGGGGTACCACGCTCACAGTAATCTTGGTAACGTTTCCATCGTTGAATATCATACCCAATTCTGCTATTGATACTGGAAGTTGCGTAGGCATTGTCTTCCCAAACACATATACTGATAAAATTTCTCTTCCTAGTATTTTTAATTTTAGTCGTTTACGTACGCTCTCGGTTATATAGCTACGATAGCTACCTGAATCAAGTAGGGCTCTAACTCTTACTGAGCGTGTACATCCTTCATCTGGGTTGTAGAGGCCAGCTGACAGAGTTTTCATCAGGACGTTTTCGGTCCCTGCTAGTAATCCAGCTTCCTCGCTGCTCCTCTCCTGCTCGTGCTGCTTCTTCTCACCATCCCTAAAAAGAGTTGGGCAGAGACTCCGATGGTGCATCATCTTCTTTTTGCAGTGGAAGCAAGGCTTGTTTTGTCGGCAGTCCTTCGATTTGTGACTCTTTCCGAAGCAAACACGACAGCAATTCTTGACTTCATTTGTCCTTTCTTCGAGGGTTTTGAATTTGCAGCATTCATCGCTGTAATGGCCTTCTCTGCAATAAAAACACCTTTTATTCTTGTAAGAACTCTCCGAGCCTATGAGTGCATGAGTGGTGGTAGTTGGATCGTTCTTACGACTTGTGTTCTCTCGTGGACTTGTGTATACTCTCTCCAAGGCGGTAATGTGATTATTTATTATTCCCAAAATTCCTTCTACATTCAACTCCCCTTTTAGAGATCACTTGGAGGCCGTTCAACTTGCTGGGCATATAATTTCAGGTGTTGTAGGTCTGGAATGTTATCTTCGTCTGCCAGCTCATTCTCCTTTTCGCGAACGAATTCCGAAAGTCTTCCCTTTGCTACGAGTAACAGGTCCTCGTTGTTATTACTCATATTCTTAATTTGTTGCACGTGAACCATGCTCTGCTACCATTTATTGCAAAAGCAATTTTTAACTCTATATTTCTTACTATAAGAAATAATTACTTATTCTTTGGATCTCGTGCAAACAACTAAACTTTTATTCAAATTAAAATCGTTAGGTTCGTAAATACATATGTTTTTTAGCTCTAATAATTTTTGTTACCAAATTTTAAGTATGTGCTGTTGAAGGTAAGAAATTTAGACTGCCGAAAATAAAAATTGATTAAATAATTTCGCATTTGCGACATCACCGTCACTTGAATCTTTGTTCCGCTCTACTCACCTTATGGAGATGTAGATGCCACAACCTAAAATTTCTCACATAAGCTTCATATCACTTTTTACTTCGTTTATGCCATATCAGTAGATTTGTTTTTAAACAGAAATTGACAGATTAGATAGGTTTATTGTGACCCCGGGTTTATTATGACAAAAATGGGAGTGGGGATTCCAAAAGATGGGTTGGGAGACAAAGCGCTGCAAAGTCCTTGTCACATGGGTTTATTATTTTATTGGACACACCTACAGAGATGCTGGAAATAAATTTATTGTTTCTTTCATCTGAAATTATTGAAATAGCTGTTGTTGATTGTTTCCAGCAACTTTTGACCCAAAAACACGAAATAAGCTCCAATTTTTGGCAAATTATCTTTTATCATTGATAGTGTCATTTAACTGTCTTGATTCACCTGTTGAAACTACATTAATTTAATTTCTACAAGTTTTTGGTAATTTCAGACGATTTCCCAGGGGTTTAACTCATAAAAAACTAATTTTGGAAGCTGAACCTTCGTCACTCTTTGGTCAAGATCAACTTCATCTTCGGTCTTCTCGCCATAAAAACAGGGAAAACGAAAAAACCTCGAAAACCCCTATTTTCACCCATTATTCACCGGTAACGCCCTTGGGTGTATTTTGATCGGGCTTCCGAGCACAACTAGGAGCCAAATGAGTTCCCAAATGGGGACCCAAACTGAGTGCGGAAGAACGACGATTTTAGACCAAATAAGGCTGAAACTTCGTTAAACCTCAATTTTGCGCTCTTTGGTCAAAATTGACTTCATATCCTGTATATTCACAAGAAGAGCTCTTCAAAACTCGAATGTTCAGTTATTTGGTCAAAATATGATACGAAATGGATGCAGGGTTGCTGAACTCATCTCTTCTTTCTTTTTAAACCTTTTGTATTTTTTGCTTAATTTTCCTTCGTCTTCACTCTCCATTCAAAGATTCGGAAGACGGGAAAGGGAAGCGGAAGGAAGAGTTCCAAAGGAAAGAAAGAGTTCCATTAGATCTCTCAACGTTCTGTCAACGAACTTGCTCTCCGAAAGACTGTTAACGGCCTCGCGGCCCGACGCTGGATTGCCTATTACCGCCCTAATCCGGGTGGATTGAGCTGTGTAATCGGTTTTTTCAAGTAATTGTTTTTCCTTTCTCATCGGTTTTCTATTTAAAGTTAGGTAAAACTAATAAAAACCCTCCAAGAACTTATGCCTGCTTTAAATATTTCTAAGGGTGTATACTGCATTTCTTCATGTTTCAATTTTACTGAACGTGGCACACTCGTCGTCAGGTTTATCCGTCGAGTTGTTGGACCTTTAAATATACCCTGACGCATTGAGCTATAATCATACAATGAATAAATCCTATAATAGAGCAGAAAATCTCAAGAATCATAAATTTACAAATGGAAAAGTGCAACAGCAAAAATTTGTGCTCATAATTATCACTAACAACTATGAATAGGACTAATATTTTTGGTTTATTATTCTGTGAATAATACACTTATGCATTCGCTCACCAAAAAAATGTTATAGCACCCCCTCAGAATTTTTTCTTTAACGTTTCAAGGTCCTTAGATTCCGAAAATGCAATATCCGTCCGCCGTATTATGCATATCTACTTCAATTTCGGTCTAAAAAATTCGTTCTTTCGCACAGAGGCTCCATGTGGGCCCTAGTTGTTTACCGAAACTTTGCAGCCCGATCGGAATATATCCAAGGGTGTTATGGGTGAAAAATGGGGGTAAATTGGGGGTTTTTGGTGTTTTAGTAACATGAGCTTGTGAGGTATCGTTTTCCATGTCTTTTAGGACGAGGAGACCGAATATGAAGTCGATTTCGATCAAAGATTGGAATATAGAGGTTCTAACGAGGTTTCATCCTTAAATTTACGTTAAATTTTGGTCTAAAATCGTCGTTCTTCCGCACAATTTGGGTTCCCATTTGGGAATATATTTGGGTCCTAGTTGAGCTCCAAAGCTCGGCAGCCCGGCCAAAATGCACTCAGGGGGGTAACCAGTGAATAATAGGTGTGTAAAAATAGGGGTTTTGAGGGGTTTTTTTTTGAGGTTTTAGTGAACATAAGCTTGTGAGGTATCGTTTTCCATGTTTTTAGGGTGAGAAGACCGAATATGAAGTTTTTTTTTAACCAAAGAGTGAAGAATTGAGGTTGTAACGAAGCTTCAACTCCCAAAATTCATTTTTTATGAGTCAAAAACCTGGGAAATTGTTTGAAACCATCATAAAATTGTATAATAACACTAGAAATAATTTCAACAGGTGAATAAATTATCAAAGATAATTTGTCAGAAATTTATATCGTGTTTTGGGGGCCAAAATTGGTGGAAACTATCAAAAGTAGCTATTTCAGTAATTGCACATGAAAGAAACAAAAATATAATATATCGTGAGTTTTTCCCGGAACTACTCCTAGCAGATTTAAGTTCTCACAAATATTTCATAAGTCAACTTTAGTTCTTACCAAATAAACCATACGAGTGGGGAACAAGCCGCAGGAGTAAGCACAACCTGGGTCCCCACCATCCCCTACCAAATAGGGGATGGAGGGAGACGACTTCCAGTAACATAAATACTCGCCTCCTTCGCCTTTTTTCTCATTCTACGCTTCCTCTAGCCGCAGGCTACTCTCTCTCTCTCCTTACCATGTCTCTCTCCTACTCCCAAAAGATCCAGCCGATGGTGGAGGTTCGCCCTTAACCAGAAATGGCAAACTACCCTAAAAGATCGGTGGAGGTCCGCCCTTAACCGCACAAAACATCCAAAAAGATCCAGCCGATGGTGGAGGTATCGCCCTTAACCAGAACTGGCAAATTCCCCCCTCGCCTCTCGTGGTGAATTTCAGCCAATTTAAATTCATCACAGTGGTAACCTCCGACGTTCCCGCAACCTTCCTTTCTCACTCGTCACGATCTTGCACACTTCTCCAATGTTAGCATTCAGAATCGGCCATTTTCGCTATTTTCGAATTTGAAATTTAAAATATAATTTGAAATTTCAAATCCACTTTTCAACTCGCACCTTCAAAAACCCTCACAATCAACATTTCCCACATCTGCCATTTTTCCTATTTGAAATTTCAAAATTCAAATTGAAATTTCAAATCCACAGTCCCGCAATGTTTAATTCGACATTCACCTCACCAATTCTAAACAGTTCACACAGGCAATTCCGACGTTCACGCATCCTCGAACTTATCGCAACCCCTCTTGAATTCGCCCCCACCTTTCGAACGCCAGCACCTCACACCACCTTCTTTCACTCCCAGATCTTTTTGCTGTCACCCCCTCGTCCACGCCCGTCAGCGTCAACCCTACCCCCTCGCCCGACCCCTCTCACTGGTCACAACACATCGACGCTGACGGGAATATCCGCATCCACTGCCCCCTCTGCAACCCCACTCACCCTTCCACCTTTTTTCGCATGAACAAGGAGGGGAGATAAGTCCACCCCACCACCCCTTTTCACACAGCCCCCTTCTCGGTCACTTCAAACACTCGGTCAGCAAACCATCACCCTCCCCCCACGACCGACCCAGCACCCAAACTCATGGAAGGCCTCAAGCCCCACCCCTTCCACCCCGCTCGCCCATTAAGCAAGCGTTTTCTTACCCCCCTCAGGGAGGACCCAACCCTCCCTAAGGCATAGCGCACACCTGAAACATTGTCGTGAGACAGTTTTCGTCGATTGTCGAGAGCCAGTCGATGTCATTTACCTGAAGGGAGGTGCGTTCACTTACGAACTAGACAGGTAGGCAACAGAAATGTCGACGGGCGAGCTCGACGCCCGAGAATTTTTTCGTTGACCGACTGTCTGGGTGGGATTAGTAGGATACAGAAGCTTATGGGGTTTTCCATATGAGCGCATACCTACGACATACTGTCGGGATCGACACGATTTGCCAGCCATTCGAAGTCCAGATCGCAGGCAAGGTATACCTACTCATACCTAGGGTTTTGTACAAGGTGTATGTCGTGAGTCCCTCCCGGGAACACTCCTATAATATTAAGTTCTCACCAATATCCAAACGCCAAACTAAAGCTCCGTAAATAAAGATATGAGTGGGGACACAGGGGACAGAACCCAGGGTTGCTCAACCTGGGGCCCCACTACCAGCTCCTTGCAAGGAGCTGGAGGGAGAGGCCCCCAAGTCCTATAAAACCCTGGATCCTGGAGCTCAAGCTTCATTCGACACTTCCTCTAACCAGCTCTCTCTTCTCTCTCTTACCTTCCCTCTCAGATGATCAGTTGACTACAGCCGCCTGAGAATTTCACCTCCTCTCCTCCTCCTTGTCTAGATGATCGGTTGAATACAGCCGCCTAGACAAGGGACCTCTCCTTTCCTCTCCTTTACCTAGATGAACGGTTGACTACAGCCGCCTAGGTAAAATTCCCTCATCCACCTCTCTCTCCTCCCAAGTCGTAGATGTTCGGTTGATTACAGCCGCCTGCGACTTTTCCTCCTTTCCTCTCCTTTACCTAGATGAACGGTTGACTACAGCCGCCTAGGTAAATTCACTCACTCACCTTCCTTCCACGCCACCGTGATGAGAATTTTAAATTCATCACAGTGGTGAACCCGACGTTCACTCAACCTTCTTCCTTCCCACCTTCCCACCTCATGTGTCGCCCCAGTCAAATAGTTCGGTGTCCCCAATTTTAAAAGTCAAATTTTAAAATTTAAAATTCAAACAGTCTGACAATTTTCGCAATTTTGGCCCAACCTCAACCGCACGGAGACCACACAACTCTCACATCTCCGCCCAGCCACACGCACTTCCACTTCCCTTAATTGCGAATTTCAAATTCAACAAATTTGAATTTTGAGTTACAGCTATGGACCCGAACTCACCATCGCCCCCGCTCCTGCGACCAGCCACGCTGCAGCCGCCCGCCGCTGTGACAACTGACGCAATGGCCTCAACCGACTACCCCTTCTCCACCCCCTTGCCACCAAGCTCTGCGACATCAGCCGCCGCCACCGCCGCTGCAGCCGCAGCACACGCCGCCGCCGACGTCATATGCACCTCCTCCGCCTAGCCGACACGACAACACACCACGACGTCCCGCGGCGGGCCGCCCCCCTCGCCAAAACGGGGGGGACCGCCGCCGCGGCCGCCAACCTCCCACCAGCAACTCGCTGCACCACCATACCCCTTCCCCGGACACACACCGTTCCCCCACCCGGGAACGGCAACCCCTCCACCTCCCCCACGGCCGCACCTCCCTGCGCTGCCACCAACCCCCGTCCCCGAACACACACCGTTCCCCCACCCAGGAACGGCAGCCCCTCCACCTCCCCCACGTCCGCGCCTCCCTGCGCCGCCCCCAAACAATGCTACCCCTCATACGACGCCGCCACGGCCGCCAACCCCCCAACCGCGCCTAGCTGCGCCTCCAAGCCCCTCACCTCACCACCAACCGTTCCCCCACCTCGGAACGGCCCCTCCCCGCCCGCCACCAGGGCAACCAACCTTCCGGCCGCCACTCACGCCGCCGCTACCGTTCCCCCACCCCGGAACGGCCCCTCCACGCCCGCCACCAGGGCAGACAACCTTCCGGCCGCCACTCACGCCGCCGCTACCGTTCCCCCACCTCGGAACGGCCCCTCCACGCCCGCCACCAGGGCAACCAACCTTCCGGCCGCCACTCACGCCGCCGCTACCGTTCCCCCACCCCGGAACGGCCCCTCCACGCCCGCCACCAGGGCGGACAACCTGCCGGCCGCACCTCACGGCGCCGCCAAAACCCTCTCCCCGCCAACTACTGTTCCCCCACCCCGGAACAAGCCCCCCACAACCGCCACCAGGTCCTCCAACCTCCCGGCCGCACCTCGCGACGCCACTACCCCACCTCCAGACAAACCCCCCACCGTTCCCTCACCCCAGAACGGCAACATGACCACCCGCGTCTCCTTCCCAGGGGACAAACCCCCACCGCCACCTCCACCCCTCAGCTCCGGCACCCCTCCTCCGGGCCTTCCGCCCCCATTTAATGTTTGCATCGGCCCTCAGCCCCTGTCACTTTGCGCCTTCAGCTTCACCTCTTGTTTGCCATAGCCCTCAGCTCCTGTCACCTTACGCCTTCAGCTCCACCTTTTGTTTGCCGTAGCCCTCAGCTCCTGTCACCTTGCGCCTTCAGCACCACCTTTTGTTTGCCGTAGCCCTCAGCTCCTGTCACCTTGCGCCTTCAGCTCCACAAATATTGGTTCAAACTGGGGGGACCTCTGTCGTGAGTCCCTCCCGGGAACACTCCTATAATATTAAGTTCTCACCAATATCCAAACGCCAAACTAAAGCTCCGTAAATAAAGATATGAGTGGGGACACAGGCGACAGCTCAACCTGGGGCCCCACTACCAGCTCCTTGCAAGGAGCTGGAGGGAGAGGCCCCCAAGTCCTATAAAACCCTGGATCCTGGAGCTCAAGCTTCATTCGACACTTCCTCTAACCAGCTCTCTCTTCTCTCTCTTACCTTCCCTCTCAGATGATCGGTTGACTACAGCCGCCTGAGAATTTCACCTCCTCTCCTCCTCCTTGTCTAGATGATCGGTTGAATACAGCCGCCTAGACAAGGGACCTCTCCTTTCCTCTCCTTTACCTAGATGAACGGTTGACTACAGCCGCCTAGGTAAAATTCCCTCATCCACCTCTCTCTCCTCCCAAGTCGTAGATGTTCGGTTGATTACAGCCGCCTGCGACTTTTCCTCCTTTCCTCTCCTTTACCTAGATGAACGGTTGACTACAGCCGCCTAGGTAAATTCACTCACTCACCTTCCTTCCACGCCACCGTGATGAGAATTTTAAATTCATCACAGTGTACATATAAATTTGTTTGTTTCAAGTATGGATGAAAGTGTTGAGTCATTGATAGAGTTAGTAGAAGCAAGGCCAGCCTTGTATAATAAAACTTTGAAAGAGTATGCTAATATTAATATTAAGAAAACATTGTGGGAGGAGGTGTGTGAACAAGTGGTTCCAAACTGGAGTGCAATGCATGGCGAGGAAAGAAGTAAAGTCTGTAAGTGAATACAGAAATTATTCATTACCCACTACAAGATGACAATTATTGACTATAATTGCATATAATAAATATTAGTGTGGGGTGGTATAACTGTAGTGTGTTGCAGTCAGAACCCAAGTGAGTCAAAGCTAGTGTTAACGAGGCAAAACTAGTTTAAACCGTCATATTGTGATTGTTGTAGTCAAAACACCGTCCACAACCGTCGACGCACAACTGTCTGCAAGTGAGCGGGGTTTACCAGGGCAAAACTGTTTTGAAGTATTGGTGTGCGCCCTACCGTCGGACATCGACAGAATTATCTACCGACAAACGGTCTCGGGTGTGCGCTATGCCTAACGCTTGCCAAAGACATCTCGCACGAGATATCAGAACCGCCAGCGCATTCTTACCCCCCCTCAGGGAGGGACCAACCCTTCCCTCCCCTCAACTCCACTGCAACCACGGCGAACACCGCCGCACACACCTCAACCCTCTCGACCCCCACCACCCCCTTGGCGTCTCTGCGGCCCCGGCGAACACCGCCGCACCAACCCCCTCGACCACCACCCCTCAAACCCTCCACTCACTCGGGGGCCCTCTCTTCCCGCCCCACGATGCTGGGGGCTGACCGCTTCGCCCCCTTCACCAACAACCCTTTGGAAGGCTTCCGCCCCTCGCCTCAAAGCCAGGGTTAACTTTTTCCCCTCACCAAGCCCCTTCGGAAGGCTTCCGCCCCGCGCCTCAAAGCCAGGGTTAACTTTTTCCCCTCACCAACCCCCTTCGGAAGGCTTCCACCCCTCGCCTACGAGCCAGGGTTAAATTGCAACGGCCCACGCCTCCCCCCCCCCCCCCCCCCACTCACTGGGGGGACCCAGCACCTGTACAAATCGCACCTGTAAATATGATTCCTGTAAATATCTTTAACACACCTGTAAATATCGAGCTTCCTTATATGTCAATGTAAATATTCTCTAGCTGTAAGTCACTCCTCTTTGTACATAATCTCTCCTCATTCACCTGTATATTCCCTAGCTCTAAGTCACATGCTGTTTTTATCTGTAAGTTACTCATCTTTGTACATACTCTCCTCATGCAACTACATATCCTAGCTCTAAGTCACTCCTCTTTGTGCATAATCTCCTCATGCAACTGTATATACTAGCTCTAAGTCACTTACCCTCTACATCTTCGTTAATATTACTCTCTCTTGTACATAGCATTTTCACTAGCTCTAAGTACCCACTTTTGTACATACTATTACTTCACGCCAATCTTCGCCACCTTTCTACCTAGTATTAAGCAAACCACCATCTCAACTACTGTCAATCACCGCCTTCAGCCTACATTGTTTGCCTCAGCCCTCAGCTTTGTAAACTTGGGCCCTCAGCCACATCCGAATGTTCACTTGCTCACTTTCCACCGCCTTCAGCACTCATCCTGTATGCCATAGCCATTGTTACCTTCAACCTGCCTTCAGCCCCGTATTGTTTGCCATGGCCTTCAGCCTCTGTCACTCTGCGCCCTCAGCCCTCCTCATATCTTTGTCCGAACTGGGGGGACCTCTGTCGTGAGTTCCTCCCGGAACTACTCCTAGCAGATTTAAGTTCTCACAAATATTTCATAAGCCAACTTTAGTTCTTACCAAATAAACCATACGAGTGGGGAACAAGCCGCAGGAGTAAGCAGAACCTGGGTCCCCACCATCCCCTACCAAATAGGGGATGGAGGGAGACGACTTCCAGTAACATAAATACTCGCCTCCTTCGCCTTTTTTCTCATTCTACGCTTCCTCTAGCCGCTGGCTACTCTCTCTCTCTCCTTACCATGTCTCTCTCCTACTCCCAAAAGATCCAGCCGATGGTGGAGGTTCGCCCTTAACCAGAACTGGCAAACTACCCTAAAAGATCGGTGGAGGTCCGCCCTTAACCGCACAAAACATCCAAAAAGATCCAGCCGATGGTGGAGGTATCGCCCTTAACCAGAACTGGCAAACTACCCTAAAAGATCGGTGGAGGTCCGCCCTTAACCGCACAAAACATCCAAAAAGATCCAGCCGATGGTGGAGAACTGGTGGAACCAGAACTGGCAAATTCCCCCCTCGCCTCTCGTGGTGAATTTCAGCCAATTTAAATTCATCACAATATATTTCCAGCATTTCTGTAGGTAAGTCCAATAGAATAATAAACCCATATGACAAGGACTTTGCAGCGTTTTTAAACTCTACAAATGTTTTTACCAAAGGTTTAATATATTTTTTATAGATTTTTTAAAATGATACAATGTGTTGATGTAATCTTTGTATCTGCGTATTGTTATACATATTATAGAATATCGTTTTGAATATATTTCTTGGACACCTATTGGTTCATAGGTCACAACTCATGTATATTTATGACACATCACCAGTGAATCTCTATTTTATCTTGAATAGTAAAACATCGTTGTGTATTGGCAATGCTGATTTTCTTCCGACCAGCCGGTACATTTTCTTGAACTCCATGTTTATCTTGCTTCTATATCCTTACATGCTCTTTCCATCGGAATTTCGCGTCCAACGACATGATTATATGTATTTGTCTAATATGGAATAGTCTGACTGTTTATTTCCAATGGAATACAGGTTCATCTCCCGTTAGGTGAAATTTGAGTAAGTTGACTTGGACTCATTGAAAATTTACCTTCCGCTTAGTGGTGCAGTGCAGAACACTGTTCACTGATTCCTCTAGTTTATTCGAAGCTTCCTCGACAGTGGTTTCGGCTGCCACGATTGCTGTGTGGTCAGCAGTTGTTTCTGTGGCAGCTCCTTTTGATTCTGGAAGGTCAGTAAATATATTACTCAGCCGGGTACGCTCACCCTGAAGTAAAAAAAAGTAATTACTGTCCTGCATCACTGTGTTGAGAGGTTCCCGTTAGCTTCGCCGGAAGTCCTTCGGGCCACACTTGTCGACTTTCTTGTATGCATGAGGCAAAAATCAAGCTATGTAAGTAAGCAGACCGACTCAAGCAGTACCTTGTTTCAGGACACCGTAACACGTGATTATAGCTACAGGAAGCTGTAGAAAATAATAAAATCTATTGATTTATATATGAAGGAAGCTAATTTTACGGGTTACCTTATAGAATTATTTTCAACTGTACCAACATAATTTCATTTTCTTTCTCTGTCAGTCCGCACTCGAGTTCATTACGAACATTTCATTGCAAGATATTACTCCATAAAGGGCATCACCGCATCGTACAAAAGTTTACTTCGATCCAGCTCATAGCGGAACTTTTCCTCGCGGAACAGCTGTGGAGCCAGATGTGGATGGGTGAAACGCCCATCCTATTAAATATTGTAAGGCAGTGGAAAAGTTTCGCCCGAGGAAATGACGATTTATTGTTCCGGGAAGATTATCTCGCACAGAATGATGAAGTAATGGACCTGTTGAAGAGATATAAATTGTCGTTTTTAACAGTTTCGGTTGGGGTCAACCCCGATCTCGCGGATCTAGTATCATTTTTGGTGAGGAAGTGGTTTAGACGAGAGCCGAAATTTCCGATACTACCTATTTTATATTAAACTAATATAAATATCGCAATATACTTCTCCCCAGCAGTAAAGAGAAATCCAACGATTTTTCCACTCTCCAGCTAATTTTGGATCCAACGCCCCAAGTTACAGCAAAATCCAGCAGCCCTCATTCCCTCTCACCACCTGTTAATCACAGTTTTGAATCATGTTTTTCGTTTAGAAACAAACGAGCGAAAACACATTGATAGGAGGAGGTTGAAGTAACTAATAATAATCTGGCGGCTCCAAAAACAGTGAGGCGCTTCAGATACCGGGTTAAACTGTCCTTCTAAACGTCACTCGACAAAGTAGGTTTGTAACCTTGGTGTAATGATAATTTACGAGAAACTGCCACGAAAGTAGTGTGACGGTACAAGAAACTAGCGATCAACTCACAGTGTGTACGTCTCTTTCCCTCGCCCCCAAACCTTTGATTTTACTCAATTTGTTTTACTCAACATTAGCTTTACCTTAATAATTTATGTCACCAATAAAAAATTATTTTCCCCAAATGAATTGTTTTTCCATTTTCTTTTTTAAAATGTATTCCCGTTGTATTTGTTTAGATAATAATTACATGCTGGTAATTTAAAAAAACTCTCATTTGGAATTACCTAACAAAATACAGAATAAAAATGTATTTATTCACAATTTATTTATTTAAAAACATTATTTATTTATTTATTTATTCATTTATTTATTCTAGATAGTTGTTGATAAGTTGAATATCTTATTAATTGATTGATGGTTATTTCACTTTTGGGAAAGCCTTTAACGCCGTCACTTGGTGGTTGGGACTGGGACTGCTAAAAACTTCGAATAAGTGACCGCCAAATAGCATTAGGTGTTCAAAATATATTTTTGAAACATTTCGAACTTGTGAAAACGACCACTCTGTGTAGCCGCAGCAACGCGCTGGCTCCTCACTTGAGAGATAATTAATGGTGCGAACTGCCAAAGTTAAAAGCCTTTAAATGCGCTGGAAACAGATGGTTCCCAATTAGATTATAGTGCGTTTGCGACGTGAGGCACGCTTTGTTTTCCCCTTTTGATCCGAAACGCATCAGCTGCCGTTTAGAAACGTTTTCCAGCTGATTACTGAGATTGCTGCGCTCTAGTTGTTTAGTTTGTTATTTCCATGACCCCGGAGGCTCCGGCTTGACTTCAATAAATGGGTTGCTGGCTCTCTATGGAGTTCTCAATTTACTTTTAATTCGAAACTCCCATCACACCTCGATCGGGGATCCAACGCCTAGGAATCATTTTTAGAGCGTAAGGGGCCTACGAGGTGTCTGAAGTTTGGCTAAATAACTATTTATTTATCTTTCATTCGAAGGACGAGGATTCATAATACTCTTAATTTTCTTGCTGGTCTAGTATACTATTTTCCCAAAATCTTGGAATCATAAGTCATACAAATCTATACTAAAAATATTTAGGTACATAATTACGTACTTACATAAAAACCTTCAGATAAAAATAGTTACTGGGACAGAGGTGTGCATATACTAATGAAAAACGACTTAGGTGCCTTCCTTACAGCGTATGTGCCCCAAAATAGTATTACCTTTGTGAAATGGTGGCACTCGGACCTTTTTTTTTATATATTTCTAGTTACACTTGAGGCTATGTGGAGGCCCAACCCCATGGCCTGTGAAACTGTCATCGGAATTGATTCAATGGAACGAGATTTATCTATGAAGGTACTTGACAAAGATTTCAGTGTCTCACGCACAGAAGCATTTCACTGTCTCATGTCAGCAGAATTTTGATGAAATTCACATAGCCATCTTGATTTAACCGTTCAACTCTCGCAAACTGTGGTCAAAGAATACAAAGGAATTCGCTGTGCACTGTTTTATTAGTAAAGTTAAATGTACATTTAAACTCTGAAACATTCATCGTCCTCATTTATATTATTTCGCTAATTCATAAATTTCATTTTGTTGAATCAGTTATCTCGATATTTACCTTTTATTTGAGCAGGTCTCCGTCGTCGTAATATACTCACGTAAGCAGAAGTTGGGTTCCATTCCAGCGAAATGGGTCTGTGATTAAAATGAGTGGCATCACAAAGCGAAACCTGTGAGAGACTTAACACCTTCCATTCAATTCAGACCACACGCCAAGCAGCTTTCACGCCCTTAAGCTGCCGCCTCAGAACAGGGATTGCCTTCAGGCAATCTCAGGAACATGTGCTGACTTTTAGTTAGTTGTTATTATCATGTACCTACTGTGTACGCGGGGGTTCTGTGAGTTGATGTACTCTGTAGATGTTTCATGAACTAGGTTGGTAGGTACTTACCTAAACAATATATAATATAATGTAGGTTTTCCATGCCAAATGACGATTTTTCCAAAACAAACTTTTCAAACCAAATTCAGAATTTTCCAAACAAAATAGGAATTTTCGATTTCCAATTTAGGATTTTTCCATTTCAGACTAGGAAATTTATACGAACTAAGCGATGAGCAGTGTTTCTCTGTTTGGATGTCTCTTTCTCACGCAACAGTCTGCAGTTTTGACTACCGGAATTCGAGGTTCATGTGTGGGTGGCGGTCCGACTTGATGTAGTGGCTGTAGCGATTGCCGTAGACGGGTATCGTCAAGCTATCCATCCATTCGTTTATCTTTGGACTTAACCCGTCTTCAGCTCCTTCCCACTCATTATTATCGATACCGTCTTCCGGAAGGTGGTGAAACAAAAGACAATACGTTCCATTCAGAAGAGGGCCTGTGTGCTAGAGTGAAGAAGTAGGGGTACACCTTCGGTAGTTGACCCATTTAGTTTAAATATATTTTTCAACAACAGATAGTGTTGCCCGTTGATTAGGAAAAAAATCCTTATTTTTCGAAATGGAAAAATCCTAATTTGAAATTCCTAATGCGGTCTGGAAAAATCCTAATTTGGTTTGGAAAATTCCTAATTTGACTTGAAAACCCGAAATTTCAAAATTCCTCCCAAGGAGTGACACTTACACATCATAAATGATCGCAATCCGTCTTTGGATCCACTGAACAAGCACTTAAAATGTCATCGACGTAGGTTATGATGGGGCATGCGCCGGAGCTACAGTAGACCTCGGTTACGTTGCTGCTACAACTGTATTGTCCTCTGTCAGTACAGCCTGTTTTAAATCTCGCATCGATCCATTTTTCCCTGATGGAAGAATTCGGGCGTACCCCAACGACAAATGCTCTTCAGCTTCGCCTGGAGCATATTGAACTAATAGGTAAATCTTGTATCGCATACGTTGTATATTCAAAATTCAAGGTATTGATTGGCAATATACATTGAAACACGAGCAATAAAAAACAGTGCAAAATACGGCTTGAGAAAGAACACATGGTCCAGAAAAATAGAAATAAATCATCTTGCATTAAATTTAAACTTGCCCACCAACGAATAAGTTCCTTGGAACTTGTCAACCACTTGATGCTAGATTCTAACGCACCTACCAAATGAGTATATTGTAACGATCGGATCATTGGTACGGCCACTGCGCATGCGCGAACGCGAATCCGAGGTAGGTAAGTACTCAATTTCTCACGAATAGAAAAAACCAACTATACTCAAACAGGAAATAGTGATCTATACAGAAGGGATAGCTATGCAGGAAAATAACAAACCGCAGTTTAATCATTCATTTTATATTACGAAGGTTTTCTATACGGTTCAGCAGCTGTACCCAGTCTGTACGTGTGGATAAAACTGAATCAAGAGGGCACGGGGCCTAGTAAATATTAAGAACCCTAATAAGCACTTGTAAACCTTATGAGACGCTCATCAAATGCTTTAGGTTCTCCACTTGAAGGTTCAAGGCGGAACATCGAAAACAACTAGTGAGTTTGACGGTCGATGACTGCTGAGACAGTAGAGGCTCTTAAATAATAATCTCCATACTCGACGTTCTCGGCAACTACATATCGGATTAAGTATCGCGCTTTTTCTTGGCTCCAACGTAACCGTTGTTTCACGTAATTTCTTCAACCTTTCAGTTCAGTGCGAAGTTTTAACGACGGTACGTTGACACTTTACGTTTGTCAGAATTCAAGAATGAAAATTAATAATAGAAAACATGCATTGTCTGCAAGCATGAAAAAGCTGAGTTCTGTTTCAATGGCATAAAATATCATTTCATCGGTACTAGTCGCATTTATGTTTGCCGTATATAGATACTGCTTTAATTTGATGGTTGACACACTCATGGTCATGGCTTCCACTGATACTCTATGCTCTTTCGAGAGGGAAGATATATTTGTGGACGGCACCAACTCTAAAAACCGGAAAAGATAGGTATGGAATCGAGTTCCCAAATGATCGGGTTGATATAGTGTGAAATACTTAGGTATACCCTCACTAACCTCGAATATCTCTCAGTTAATATTTTGATAATAAGTACAATTAGTAATTACTGGTAGGTAACTTGCCAGTTAATACTCTACGTATTTGCTGAGGTATCCTTGCCTACCCACAGAATTACAACAACATGCGATTTCAGTATTTACCAGCAGTATTTACTTAATATACAAAAATGTATCGTGTATGTCGTTTGTTCACAGCTACGAGTTCAAGTGAATGGCATCTACCAGACAGGCTATTTCTTCTCTCTACTGGCGTTGCTCATGTCCATCTTCATACTTTCCCATTTCAAGTGAGTGAATACTTGACTTTCCACTATTGGAGTTTTCACTATGTGTTCTCTAAGGCAGAGGAAGCGTTATGATCACTCAAGGAAGCAAATAATAGAAATGATCTCTCAGGTCGTTATGATCACTCATAATCAAAATTTCCTGTTGTGCTTAGCGTTTTAGATTCCGTTGGACAGATTTCATTCGGTGGCTCTGAGAATGTGTTGGGTGCATAAGAAGTGGGCCCTAGATGGTTCCATAAATGTATGAAGTTCATTAACGTGAAATCATTGTACCTAACGTTTATAACGCCGGCTTTACACATTCGGATAGTGTAGACATTCACAAGGGTTCTGGGGTGCCAGTTTGCAGATGGTTTCTAGACTGAGTTTCATTAGGAATATCTGTTGACCTTTTTTTTAAATTCTCATTTGAAACAGATCTCGATACATACATGAGCTGAAATTATGAATACTGGTCGAAAAGCTTGTAAAATTCGAGGTGCCCAGGGTTTCAGAACTCTTCAACAGACGTGATTTTCGGTGGGACAACTTATGAATTGGATGAGGTTGGAAGTGGAGGCCCACACGCAAACCCATACGGTTAAAACCGTGAAAAATAGGTAGGTGCAAAGATACATCGCAAAGATTGATATATTTATTTGAGAAAATTTGTCACTAAAATAATAACTATGATTCATTCTAATGTTTTACTTGAGACAGTATTTGTACTCGTCCATTCCCATTATATTCATATCACTCCCGAAAAATTATTTGGACGTAACGGACAGGTAGGGTTGTCTGTGATGTCCGTGACTAGTTACCTGTCACCAGTAGCTGGATAATTCGCTGAACAAATAGGTCACACAGATCGAAGGAACGGATGACTCAACGTGTTTGTAGTGCACAGATGGATCGACCGATCCTAGACGTTGATGGCAAATATGTGCTAATAGGCTCCGATCTGGTCTAATACGGATTTTCTGAACCCCCGCACATTAAGTCCTCCCCCCTCCCACTGTTTAGCTCACGTTATTGCAACGATTCCAAAAGATCGAGAATATTTTGAGACCGCACCCGGAGCTTTTATTTTATCATTATTTTCATTTATTTATTTTATTTTTTTATTATAAAAAATGGCCGGGTTTTATGGGGCCGAAAAGGCGCGTCGCAGGAAATGGGGATGGCGAAAATATTTATGTACCTAACTGTAATTGCTGAACGGTAGACAGCTCGTTTTAAACTACGTTTCTTTATAGTACATTAAAAATGCGAATGAGGGAGAAGAAACAGGAGGCTCGAGAGCTGAAAAGTAGCTTTATTATTCCCCGAGCTAAGCAGATAAGTAAAAAAAGTTCAAATATCGATCTCCCAAACACATCGCTTATACTTCGAGTCTGGTGGAATTTTTTTCGTGTCAAAGTAGGCAGAGAAAAAAAACTAGGTACCCTACTAATGCCGGGTCTTACGCGAATAAGAATTCAGTGATTACGCAGAAGGGGTGTCTACGCAGAGAAAAAAACGAACCGCTGTGTAATCATTTGCCGCGTTTTTGGTTTTTACAGTTATATACCTACATACCCAGAGACCTATAGTATGGCAGCCCGAGCTATACATGGTTAAACGGCTTGCAATAAATCAAGAGGATCTTTCACTAATTACGGTTAAATTGAGGCAATATGATAATAATAATAATAATAATACTATAAAATATTATAATTATTATAATACTATAATAATATTATAATTATTATAATACTATAATAATATTATAATTATTATAATACTATAATAATATTATAATTACTGTAGTACATTTAAATCGTGCAAAGGTCAATCACGCGAGTTACACTATGAACTGCGACTAGGATTGAATCACCTATGCCAACATTCCCGTGACCGAACATCATTAACGTTCAGTACCTGCCACCATCATTCAACTTGGCAAAGCAATTATATCCTGACTAATAGACCCTCAGCCGCTTTAAGACGGTTGACATTCGTATCATGAGTCGGAGGGCATTACGTTTGTAAATTGTGTTCCTCACTAATTTCACTTACGTTTAAGAATATTTTAATAATCCAAGCTATCATTTTATGATAGCTGATTCAGTACAATATTCTAGATAAACACATCGAAACCTCGGCTTTAAAAGACCATGTAGTCGAATCTCAAGAACTCAGCGGTAGGTATAGGAGAAGCTTAGTGATATTAATTTATAACTTAGGTACAGTTTTCTTAACCAACGATTTATGCTGTGGGTGGAGATACGTACAGATAACTAGGAAAACCAGTCAGATACCTTATCGAACATCCAGCAAAAGGCTACATTCCGTTTTTTCACTGTAATAATTGAGTGTGTTCTCCTCTCGAGATAAAGAGAGAAAACTCTTTTTTCCGCCTTTTCCCCCACTAAGCGGAATAAGTAAATCACAAAAGGAAACTGGAACGAAAGTGAAAGAAACCGAAGATGAAAGAAAAAGTCATTATCAGATCACTCGAAACTGACTCCCTTGATGCCTTCTCTCCCAGAGGTAGTTTTAGCGAATTTTCAAAGAAAATGAAGCTATTGCAATGGCTTCGAAATTTAAATAATATAAATTTTTGGAAATTTTCTTCATAGAAATCCGTTTCAGACCATTCTAAAACGATTCCTGAAATTTAACACTTTTTTATATGTATATATATATATATTTATTTATATATGTGTCACTCCAGACGATAACTCTCGATAGAATTGAGATAAACAGCTCAAATTTGCACAAAAAATCTATCTTGGCAATCGAAAGGCTAAGTTCGAAGATGGGCGAAATTGGCCTACTCTAAGGAGGGTTTTGGCGCATTTAAAGTGCGCAAAAATTACCCAAAAATCCCCAAAATGTTATTTTCCAACAAGTGACCCCTCATTTTAAAGGTTTTTGCACGCTGAACACGATGGTGGAATCGGATTTTAGATATCTTGATCCGTTCTCAAATTAGAGCATTTAAAGTGCGCAAAAATTACCCAAAAATCCCCAAAATGTTATTTTCCAACAAGTGACCCCTCATTTTAAAGGTTTTTGCACGCTGAACACGATGGTGGAATCGGATTTTAGATATCTTGATCCGTTCTCAAATTAGAGCATTTAAAGTGCGCAAAAATTACCCAAAAATCCCCAAAATGTTATTTTCTAACAAGTGACCCCTCATTTTAAAGGTTTTTGCACGCTGAACACGATAGTGAAATCGGATTTTAGATATCTAAATCCGTTCTTAAATTAGAGCATTTAAAGTGCGCAAAAATTACCCAAAACTAGGATAATCTTTAAACTCTTACCCCCACCCCCTTAGAGTGGTCAGATTGAAAAATGTGAGAAGTATTAATTGAAGACGAGAGTTCGAAGCAAAAAAGGGGGAGGCAAACGATTAGTACAACTCCTTGAATTTACCCACAGCGATCAAATAAATAAGCACTTAGTACAATTACGTAATAAACAAACGGTAGAATCAGGATGGACAAAACGTACAAATTAAAATAAATACGAAGAGAATATACATAGAAAACCAAATTTTAGACCGAAGTTTTCCTTTATTCAAAACCATAGCCATTAATTCGAATATTTCTTTGAAAATTCGCTCATTAAGTCATGCTGCATGACTGATTTTTTTCTCTCTTCATTTCACCTTCAGAAAACTGCAACTGGTTTTCCTTGTCTCTCAGTTTTCCGCACCTGCTACGAGTATCACTGGATCGCATACCGTTAGATGATGGTCAGTTTCGTCCAATAAAAACAACTGAAGTCAATTTTGTCCAGCAAAAACAACTGACAAGGAAATCCAATCATTTGCGGTGGAGGAATTAAAGGACCACTAAAGCAAAAAAAGTCTATATTGTTTTTATTGGCTCAACGGTTAGAGTTCTTCAAAATAATAAGAGGGCCGAAGGTTTTGTCAAATCCGACCTCCGTATTGGTTCCTAGGGCGATAAAAAGATATAGGCACGCGCTGCGTATCGTTTGTTTATTGTGTGTCACAAGGTAGATGCTTTCAATACTCTATTGCTTTGAGAAGAAAAAAAACCAGTCATGCAGCATGACTTAATGAGCGAATTTTCAAAGAAATATTCGAATTAATGGCTATGGTTTTGAATAAAGGAAAACTTCGGTCTAAAATTTGGTTTTCTATGTATATTCTCTTCGTATTTATTTTAATTTGTACGTTTTGTCCATCCTGATTCTACCGTTTGTTTATTACGTAATTGTACTAAGTGCTTATTTATTTGATCGCTGTGGGTTCATATTAGGTAGGATAGTTGTACTAATCGTTTGCCTCCCCCTTTTTTGCTTCGAACTCTCGTCTTCAATTAATACTTCTCACATTTTTCAATCTGACCACTCTAAGGGGGTGGGGGGGGGGGGGGGGTAAGAGTTTAAAGATTATCCTAGTTTTGGGTAATTTTTGCGCACTTTAAATGCTCTAATTTAAGAACGGATTTAGATATCTAAAATCCGATTTCACCATCGTGTTCAGCGTGCAAAAACCTTTAAAATGAGGGGTCACTTGTTAGAAAATAACATTTTGGGGATTTTTGGGTAATTTTTGCGCACTTTAAATGCTCTAATTTGAGAACGGATCAAGATATCTAAAATCCGATTCCACCATCGTGTTCAGCATGCAAAAACCTTTAAAATGAGGGGTCACTTGTTGGAAAATAACATTTTGGGGATTTTTGGGTAATTTTTGCGCACTTTAAATGCGCCAAAACCCTCCTTAGAGTAGGCCAATTTCGCCCATCTTCGAACTTAGCCTTTCGATTGCCAAGATAGATTTTTTGTGCAAATTTGAGCTGTTTATCTCAATTCTATCGAGAGTTATCGTCTGGAGTGACACATATATATATATATACATATAAAAAAATGTTAAATTTCAGGAATCGTTTTAGAATGGTCTGAAACGGATTTCTATGAAGAAAATTTCCAAAAATTTATATTATTTAAATTTCGAAGCCATTGCAATAGCTTCATTTTCTTTGAAAATTCGCTAAAATGAACCGGGAGCACAATAGAAGAAAAAAATTTCAGCCTAACAAGTTTGATCCAAGACGTGTGCATGTTGAGAACTTTGATACCCGGAATCTGATGATACACCTCGTCCTAGAATTGGATCCGGCGACTTGCGTTGGTGACTTTTGGGTGTCAAATGATGCTTACTAGTAAAGGATTTTATAGCTACACAGAAAGAAAGATAATGAATGACTTACGTGGAACTGTTCAGTATATTACAGAACAGTTTTTTGTGAACTTTTCGGATAGATCATCCGGACGCGTAAAACTAAGAAGAGTTTCATTTCCCATTTCGCACTGAATACCAAGGCAAGAGGTACAAGGGAGTGAAAGAGAAATATCACAACACCAAAAAGTTTTCTGTATTGTTTTTATTGGCTCAACGGGAAGAGTTCCGCACAGTGGAGCACATTGTGGATCTACAACAGGAATGGACAAAGTCTATTGCAAGTCGACGGCGTTTCAGGTATCAAGGAACATTTTTGATTCCGTGTCTGTCTGTCCGTCTGTGTGTCTGTCAGCGGTCAATTCCTTGTGACGCCCATAACAGCACGAAATAATGGTCAAAATGAGCTCAAATTTGTAGGGTACGTGCGGGTTGGGTCACAGATGGTCCCTTACAAAAATCGTTGAAAAAGCACTGTAACGTTCATCTGCGCATGCGCAAACTTGAAATACTGAAACGGCCATAATTACCTTAGATATTGGTGAAATGAGATCAAACTTGGAGGGTCGATCAGGAATATACTTTTATAGTTCCGTGTGGATTTCATTGGAATCGTACTGTAATTTTCGTCTGCGTATGCGAGAACATGAAACGTTGACCATTCGGGTTGGATCGCAGATGATCCCATTTCAAAATCATGAAAATCGTTTCGTCTGCGCATGCGCAAACGTGAAATACTTGAAACGCCCATAACTACCTTAACTATCATTGAAATGAGTTCAGATATGGAGGGTCGGTCAGGAATATACTTTTATAGTTCCGTGTGGATTTCATTGGAATCGTACTGTAATTTTCGTCTGCGTATGCGAGAACATGAAACGTTGACCATTCGGGTTGGATCGCAGATGATCCCATTTCAAAATCATGAAAATCGTTTCGTCTGCGCATGCGCAAACGTGAAATACTTGAAACGCCCATAACTACTTTAACTATCATTGAAATGAGTTCAGATATGGAGGTTCGGTCAGGAATAATACTTTGGGTTCCACAGGAATTTCATTGGAATGGTACTGCAACTTTCGTTTGCGCATGCGCGAACATGAAATTTGACCATTTTCTTTTAACACTTTCTAAATACGCAAAAAATAGTGGTAGAGAGCGGAAATGTTAAGGATGCACGCGGGTTGGATCGTAGATGGTCCCGTATCAAAACGAGCCTACCCATCTATTCTTACGTTCATGTGATTCAAGTGAGGAAGCTATATTGCCTACTCGAATTGGCAGACGTTTTTCAATACTCGAAGCGTCTTAGTTCCAGGCATGTGCTTTTTTCTGAAGCCAACCGAAAACTCGTAGACGTCTGCTTTCGTTGGTACGAAATTTTTTCTGTTAACTTTATTAATCCAAGTTTTGAAAAGAGCATACCTACTGCTTTTCTTTGCTGGGGAATTGGTGGTAACTTGCAGTTCCGCTCGTCCTCTTGGAATTGTGATTGCAGCCAAAACTACCTCAGTGCACCATAACTGTAGGTACACTTATTTGATCACTCACTGTATTGTCCTTCTTGCGAGACCCGCAATGAAACTGATGGTAAGGTTATTAGAAATGAGGAACCAAGAGTGGACTTCACTCACCGAACAACGAATGTCCGTTCACAGTAGACAAAAAGAAAGCAGCCCGAGCGTGAGTGGGGGTGTGAAGGAGGGACAAGGTACATGACAGCGGAGCAACAGGCGTGGCGTCACCAAAAACCCTCGCATCGTCTATGTATGGGCTCATATTTTTTATAACCCTGCTGTTCGTGATGAGACAAACGGATTTCGGCGTTGAGCTTCTGTAGTTAGTGTCTGTCGATTAGGACCACATTATTTTATTGGTTTAGTGGTCCTAAAAACTAAGATACTCGTAGGTACGTAGGTATCTACCTATTTCTAGACTTAATCTAAGACTCCATGGTAATTATATTTCCACTTGATAGCATAAACCAGTTTTTTCTTTTGAGAACAATAAAATCTGTGTTTATCGATTTTCCAACAATACATGGTTAGGGGACCATCTTAAAACGGCTCTAGACTCTCCTGGACTTAATTTTATTTTGATTCTCTTAGTTCTTAACTCGGCGAGATTTTGATGAGAACAAAACCAGCCATTTTGAAAAGCATTTAAACAATTTAAAATCGAAAATATATATGGTTTTAGAGAGGGGCTGAAACATGAAAATTATGTGTAGGTACCTAGAAATCTAAAATACGAACAGACTAACGGATCTTCCTTTCTACTAACTATGGAGCTGCGTATTAGCTGACGCCGAGCACGGAAAACCGTTTTAGCCAAATATGTATAATTCTCGAAATAAGTCCGATTGCTATGCATGCAGAAAATTCGATTCATAAATACATAATGAATTTGAAGTCGTCGATATTCTAAATACGGTAGCTCAAACAAACTGGCAGCTGATGTCGACCATTCATACGTTGAACTGTATTCTGATAACGTTTATTGACCCTCTTCTGTAAATAACCCATCTTCGTTGTTTACAGATCGTTGAGATGTCCGAGGAACACGCTCCACATGAATCTCTTCACAGCCTTCGCCTTCAACAACTTCTTTTGGCTTCTCTGGTACCGCCTTGTTATTCCCAATCCAGACGTCATCGTTGAGAATATAGTTAGTCCGTATATTATTCGCTATTTCTATTTATTTTGCTGTTGACAACAACAACTAACGCACACAAGACGCCAGAACGTCGCCTGTAACGCAGAAACTTACCTGAATGAATTAAGTGAACAATCTCCGTCGACTTGGTGAGAAATGTTTTTCCGGAGAATCTGAATCCGAAGTTGAAATTTATTGGTAACGCATTTTTATCAAATTTTAGTAGAAAATGACCGTTTGTAATCGGTCCGTGATTTTCCTTCCGAGTTTACCAAAGTTGCGAAAGGCTTGTGATCAAACTCGCGATTTGCGTTATGGACCTTTTTGAACAAATTTGGCTCTGTCTGTCCTTCTGTCCTTAAATAAGTCCGCCAATCCTTGCCACCAAACTAGTTTTTGTACTTTTCTATTAGTATAGGTTTTCCCCGATAGCAGACGAGTTGTAGACGATCAGATTCAGCGTCAAGTAATGCCAACCCATAGTTTCGGTAGTTCTGCTGGTTTGGATTGTTCTGATTTTGGAGGACAAGAATTTGTTTAGGCCTTTTTCATTTATTAAAAGGTTTCCCTATCTTCGTTAAGTAGTGTGAAAAAGAATAATCATGAGCCCTGAACCCCCGTAAGTCCTCCCTTCAGCAAAGCGATATGCAAATGCAGTCGTTGGCGATTGTTTGGGTGACGAGGTTTCGTAAGATCTCTGTAGGAAAACCCAGTTAACAGAATTACATTTCATTTTCAGTGATAGTGAGCGCATATGGTTATATTTCATGGATTGGTCTGTTAAGGTTTTCAATCGTTATTTTGGCGACCGGGATCAGATTGAGTCAGCATTCCTGGCGCAGACGTTATATCAATTACGGGCCGTGGCTGTTTCCCAATTAGTTGACACGCCTCCGGGTCATATCGCCTACAACGGTGCCGCGCCTGATGATGTGGCATTTGCGGGAGGTTATAGAGAGAATTCGGGTGGAAAATTAGCGCCAACATTGAATATGGCCTGCAATAAACACCATGTGGCGGTGAAAGTTGATTGTCTCTTCGCCAAAGTATGGAGAAACATGCAGCGGAGAATCTAAGAAAAAATAAAAATATACGAAACTCAGCTACGACTTGCCATCGTGAGTAGGTATACGAGTATTATATCATTGTTTTTTTTTGGGGGGGGGGGGGGGGTGATTTATTCATTATCTGTTCTTTTTTGTAGAGCTGGAGTTGTTTTCAAGGAAACGCGTTAACGCTAAAATGTTACGAATTTTATATAAATCCATCTGTGGATCGGCGAAGGCCTAACTTACAAATCAATTCAATGAGTTATGAACATATTCAACAAGGTTCGCTTACCAACCTGGTTTTAGAAGCCCAGGATCCATGTAAAAAATTCATCATTGCATCGCTTCCGATTTAAAAAAATCAATAATAAGTAAGCATGCCAAGCGGAGGAGGAAAATCGTTAAAATCTCTTTCAAATTTGAACAAATAAAAAAGTCCTTGTCACATGGGTTTATTATTCTATCGGACATACTGTGATGATCCAGCGGGAGCTAAAAGTAGAAATAAATACACGAGACTACTTGAGTCGGTTTGTGTGGTCAAATGACAATTTATTGGCAGTTCACAGCTTCTTTTATACCCCTTGATACATCCCCAGAGAGGGGTAGGGGAACCCCGCTCTGGGAAGCCGTTAGACGCGGCTTATAATGCAAGCGACGCTATTTACATAGTGTTAGGGAGCAGCCGATCACCACACTGCTCCCCCCAGAATTGAAGTTAAATACTGCAATTATGTAAATGACGATGAATCTTGTTGATGAGGCGTCGGTGTTGGTGAAAGAGGCTGCGTGTGAGCTGTGTAGTCGCCGTGTAGGTGGGTGGCTTGAGGAGTTCGTGGTGTCTCGCCGTCGTGTGTTAGCGGCGGCTGCGGTGTGGGATGCGTGAACGTGCTCGGATGCGGTCCAGCTGGAAGCGTCGAGGGCGATGTCTCGGAGAGCGCTGGAACGGGCATTTGTCCATAGGCCCTCCTCCAAAAGGAAGGATTGCACATTAAGGAGAGCCGGTCCACTCAGGACTACGCTTCTCCCCCTCCCCCGCAAGCGGAGGAGGAAGACTCGCCCCCCCCTGGTTAACCAGGTGAGGGGGGCGGAGTGATTGTTACTCACCACTCACGAGCCCCGCAGGGGTGGGTCAAAGACCTACCCCCCTACAGGTACCTGTTCGCATAATGCACCGCAGGAAACGGCCGAGCTTTCTAGCGCGCTCTACCAGCTGAGCAGGCTGGTTCCCGAGTTAATAGCATAACTCACATGCCGAGGTGCATTCCCCGGGAACGAGTTCCCAGGGGATACCTCCTCTACCCCTAACGCACCTGTGGGACAAGCCCTGGGCTGGGGTATGCGTCAACCACGACCCCCACGATTCCTACCTCAATTGGGGGGGCAGACCTGTGGTGCTTTGCTAAAAGCGGTGCACCTGTGGCCCGGGGCTCCCCCCCTCCCGTGGTACTGGTTTGGAAATGGAGGATTCCCAGTTTCCTGGTATCCTCTCTGTCTCCTGAAGCCTGACCAGATAACAGACTCGGGGTCAGAGAATTGGTGCCTGACCCCTTTCCGCTCTTCTCCTGACTGAGGTCGCACCAAGATGCTCCGCTCAGCCCACGCATTATGGGTGCTCAGGAGAGGGAGACGCTGGTCGCTACCGTCGAGGTAAGGGCATTTCTGCCCTCGCTCCTCTTGGGTCATTGCTTGCAGCGTGCGTCGGTCCCCGTGTGGGATTCCCAAACTACAATACATACCCTTCGGGTATGGGGTGTCATGAGACTGGGACAGGAGCTCCCTCACTGTGTGTAACAGAGCAGTGCAGGGCCCCGTGTCTCCCTGTGTCTCACCTCACCAGCCAAACCCTGCACAGCCCACCCCGAGACTCCGTCAGTTCCGCCTCCAAGAACTCCAGGAAAAAAAAAAAAAAAAAAAAAAAAAAAAAAGGCACATGCATGTCCAATCATACCACTCTCACACATAAACACACGGGCACATCCGGTCGCCTCTTCCATCCGTGCTCCTGAATCTCAACTACTCAGTCTGTCAGTCTGTTCAGTCCCCTGTCCAATCCTTGTCCTCGGTCTGTTCCTCAAGCGTGGTAAAACCTCAGAGGCGAAGCCAGCAAGTCTCGAGAAACCGTCGGGACTGGCGAGTATTTCCCCAATCTCGACTCCTACAAGGCCCCAATATTCCCTGGCATCGCCATAGTGGGGACACTGGAGAAGGACATGATCGGCCAGCTCCACTCCCCCGCAGGCGCACCGCATTTCCTCTATTAGCCTGAATTCGGCCAGCTTTCCAGCAAACTCTCCATGTCCCAACATGAACTGTGTCACCTCGTGTGTGGGACTCAACCATCTTCTCCCTAGCCTTTCCTCCACACTTGGTAGGAACCGATGCGGTAGGCGCCCTTTGGGGGCAACGTCCCACTCGGCCTGCCAGGAACGTATCAGTGCTCGGTGTAGCTCCCCGCGCACGTTGCTGACCTCTCCCACAGGAATCCTGCCAGACTCGTTTGTAACCTCCATCACCCCGGGGATCACAAAACATTGGCGCTTTGCAATCCGGTACTCGGCACACCTCCTCCATCCCTCCAATCTCACTGGCAGAACACCCGCCAAGACAGGCAGAGCCACTGTGGGGGCTGTTCTGTATGCCCTTGTTACTTTAAGGAGGGCCCTTCTCTGCGCTGAACCGAGTTTATTCCAATGCCTCACGTTCATCCGGTGGACCCAGCTGGGAATAGCATACAGGAGTATTCCGAGGAATAGACCCCTGTAGATAACAACCAGCTCTCTAAAACCAATACCCCACTCTGAGCCCGCTAACCGACAGACCTTGGCAAAGGCGTCCCAGGCCCTCTGGGTCACCTCGGCAATGTGTGGAGCGATGTCCCAACACTCGCCGAAGGTCACCCCCAGGTACCTGACCCTCTGGACATAAGCCAGCCTCTCCCCCCCCCCCCCCCCCCCACGTCCACGATGGGATTTCTGCCCCTCAGTCTCCCCTTTAGGAGCATCATGACGGTTTTATTTCGTGCTATTTCCAGCTTGACACCACCGCATCTGTTCACCAGCTCCTCCATGACCAGGGTGGCCCTGGCCTCTATGGCCGCCCTGCTACGACCCTGCACTAACACCACCAGGTCGTCCGCGTAGGCAACTTGTCCGACATTCGCGGATTCCAGGGCCCTTATAATGGTGTCAAATAGGACGTTCCACAGCTGGGGTCCAAGGACAGAGCCCTGTGGGCACCCCTTGGATATTGCTCTGGCAACCTGTCGTCTCCCCTCCCCATATACAACCTTCCGCTCCGTGAAATAGCTGAGCAGCATATTGTACGTATGCGGATTGCATCCTCTCGTCCTCAATTCCCCCATTACAGCTGGCCACCAGACATTGTCGAAGGCACCACGTATATCAATGAAGATGCCTAGGACATATTTCTCAGTGGCCTCTCCCACAGCCCGCTGTAATTCGAGTATTGCCCCCGTTGTGGATCTTCCTCTGCGAAACCCAAACTGTGTCTCCTCCCCCCTGTTTAAACATTCCCTTAAATCCTCCACAACTACTTTCTCCAGCAGCTTCCCCGGATAGCTCAGGAGACACAAAGGACGGTATGTCTTGGGATCGGATGGATCCCTGTCGCCTGCCTTCCTCAACACGCAGACCCGTCCAACCTTCCACGCTGTTGGGAAGTGGTTCAGCTCGAGGCAACGCCGCAGAATATGGCCATACCAGGGATATATCAACGGCCATGCCTTCTGCAGCATTCTGACCTCGACCCTGTCTGGCCCTGGAGCCTTACCAGGGCCGAAGGTGCCAACCAGCGCCTGCAAGACCTCATCCGAGACGACAGGAGCCGCAATTCCTGTGGTATCCTCATACGTCATGCCCTCTCTTACTTCTCGCTGGCTTAATGTCTCCCCCACCTCCGTGTCCGCCGGGAAGAGCGCATCCAGAAGCTCGCCAGCAGCCTCGTTCCAAGTTGTGGCTTGGCTCCCTCTGAGCGTGGCGAGCTTGAAGGAGGCGCGTCCCCCCCGGCACACCCGGTATGGAGTGCCATAGGGCCTACCTAAGCCCTCACTACTTACAAAATTCCTCCAGTCCGATCTTCTTGCAAGCCTAACGGCCCTCGTGTAGCATTTCTTGGCCTCACTGAGCGCAGCCCGTTCCTCCTCCGTGGCCCGCTCTCCCCTTCTTCTCCGCTGATTCTTCAGCCTCAGTGCCCTTCTCTTCAGAGTCTCAATTCTAGGATTCCACCAGTCTATCTTGTATGGCCTCTGCCCCTTCGCTGGGATTGCCTCAGAGGCTGACTGGATCATCATCCTCTCCGCCACCGCCACCGCTTCCTCCAATTCAGCCACATTCCGGATAACGGGAAAAGGAGTAGACCTGAGCCTCTCCTCCAGCGCCTCAGAGAACCTCTCCCAGTTTGCCCTGTTCTCATTGAAGCGCCTGGGGGGTGCCCCCGCCCTCCCGCCCGCCATGGAACCTCGTCCAATGCTCACGAGTATGGCGGTGTGCTGACTCGATGACCAGTCTGCCTCCAACCTCCAGTTCGTTACAAGTCTTGCAAGTGATGGGGTCGCTAAAGTTACATCTATATTAGACGTTCCCCCAGCTGCCCCATTGAAAGTGGGTGTGTCCCCCGGTGAGTTCAGCACCCACAAGTCCCAGGCCGCTATGAAATCCTCCAGGGCTTCACCTCGCTCCCACGGTCTCCTATGCGTCCCTGTACGTCCGGTCTGGTCAAAGAGGTGGCTGTGCCACCAATTCGACCGTGCGTTCGTGTCCGTGCCTATCAGTATGTCTTTACCCCTTAGGGTCCTAACTATCCTGTCCAGCTGTCTGATGTAGGGGTCAATGTCCAGGCTGTATTTGCAGTAGCAACTGACCAGGTACAGTTGCCTCCCCCCAACCGGCTCCAAGCAAACCACGACTACATGCCTACTGCTGAGGTGGCTCAGGAGAACAGCTGGAATGCCACTGTCCCTCACCACCACGGCAGCCAGGGGCGGTCCATCCCCAGGGCCCACAAAGACACGAGCCGGACCGAGGCCTGCGACCTCACCCGCCCGACTATAGGGCTCCTGCAGCAGAGCCACCCCCCAATCGCCACGAGAGCACGACACCCTCAGCTCGTCGCCCACCGTTCTACTCCCGTCGCAATTGAGCTGCAGGACTTTCATGATGGGACGACGGCCCTCATGTCTCTACGCCACACCCTCTTGTACACTGGGCACTCCAAACCGCAGGGGGAATGCCCAACACTCCCAAGACCCATCCGGACACAGTTGGCGCACTTAAGGCTCCCCCGACTCGGGCACGCACCCGAGGCGTGCTCCCCAGCACACCTGGGACAGGCCAGCTCCCCCTGGCACTTCGCCTGGGTATGCCCGAATCCGAGGCATCGATGGCACTGCGTGACATCTATGAAGTCCGCCACCCTGCACGCGTCGAAACCGATGAACAACTGGGACCTCTTGAGGAGTGCATCCCTAACTCGGGATGTGACTCGCGTCACCCATATCACATCCTCATACTCCCTCCTGCCCTTCCTAAACGATGGGGCAAACTCCCTCTTCCAGTCGAGCACCTCGGGGAACATCTCCCTTATCCAGGGGTTCTGGTTGTATGCTAGCTCCGCGACCTGCTCCTGAGGAATGTGCCTCCCTACCCTGTGCACCTTCATCAGGAGAGGCCTCTCCCTTGGTTTGTCCTCTTTCAGGCGGAAGCCAGCCCTATCCAGCTCGCGACTCAGTCTCTCCTTCTCCTCCATGGATGAGACTGTCATCTTAAGCTTATCTTTTCCCAGGGCTATGGTCTCCTTTACGTTCAAGGCCAGCGCCCCTGGGTCGATTCGATTCCGTATCTCCCTTCTCAGGGATTTCGGTGACATCAACAGTGCCGCCCGGTAAGAGGCGTCACCATCTCCATCCGTCATCTCAGCATGAACGCTGACCTCATTGTCCCTCTCCCTGGAAATGACCAGGGCGGGGGGCTTTGGAAGACTGGCCCTTCTGGCCGATGCCCGAAGGATCAGTTCGTACTCCTTAGCGAGCCTCTTCTCTGCATCCTTCTTCTTTTTCCTCTGCTTCTTGTTCTTCTTCCTCTCCCCCATCTCCAAATGGCTGGAGGGCCTTCCTACGTCAATTTCTCCTTCAGATGAGGGGATGAAGATAGGGTTGGCCTTAGCACGACTTCTCTTTCTTCTCCCCTCCGCTATGACCCACTCATTCTCTTCCTCCGATTCCGGCGCTGTGGACTCCCCTTCCACGTCCCTCTTTCTCTTTGTCATCCCGGAGTCTGTGTCACTGAGGTTGCGCCTCATGACCTCTTCTCGAAGTTCTCTCCTCTTCTTCGCAGCCGGGATTTCCGCCTGGGGTTTAGCGGCCGCCGCTAGTGCCGGTGCTTGTGCCGGTTCACTCGCGACCCTGGCACCCAAGTCCTTGGTATGCCGATTCAAGACATCCACCTTCCTCCCTAGCCCGACTAAATCTTCCCGGACGATCTTCTCCAGCTTACCCTGGAGTTTATCCGTCCGGCTGTCCACCCTGTCCAATCTTTCGGCTATGGCCCCAAGCTCCGTCCGCAACACCGTCTCGAGGTGCACCAACCCCGTGGCCAGGTCATTGGTGTCCAACGCCGGGTGGACACTCTCCTGGCTCCTAGAGCCGGCTGCACCCTCACCCAGGATGGAGACCGCCCTGTCAATCGACTCGATGGAGTCAGACAGCCTTACCACACCCGCAGCGACCTTGCGGTGATACGCCAGTTCACCCTGCAGGTCTCTATAACCCCTCATCAGAGGCTGAATGACCCCATCGATCAGCCTTGCTGTGAGCTGGTCCACCCGGGCTAGTGGACCCTGCCCAATGTTCTTAGGACCTGCCGCCCAAGCCCTCCAACCCTCCATCTCTCGCTGGAGTTCACATTCCAACTGCTCAAGGTCAACATACCTCGAGTCCATCATGGCCTTCAGGTCCTTCTTCGGGCGCTTCTCCTTCGGCCTCTTCGGTATAGTGCCCGAAACTTTCTTCGGGGTAGGGGTTGGTACCACCGACTGCCTGGCACCAGCAGCCACCTCCTCTGCTACCTTGGGCTTCCCATCGCCCACCTCCTTGGTCTTCTCCTCTGCCATGGGTTCCAACCTCGTCTCAGGGGGTCCATGTTCCTGCCCATCCATCATAAAAACAGTCTTGGGCCTGTGGTTTTCCAACCACCGCGCCACTTTCTCGTTGGGGTCGCCCAGCTTCATTATGTGCTGGGGAACCCTCTCCCTGCTGGCGGGAATGGGGGGAATCGTTGGAGGAAGAGACGACGGCGGAGTATCAGGGAGATGCTCCCCACCCCCCCCCCCCACGCGCCCCACCACCCCGCCCCGCACCGCCCGCCGAATCGTGTCCCTCCCGGCACCCTCCCCGCCTGTGTCCGAGGAGGAGGACGACGTCGATGACCCCGAAGAAGACGATGCAGCCGATCCCACCGACGACCCCGGGGCCCGCCTGGGGACAGGGGGAACGCCCTCCGGCCCCACAGCCCAGTCATCGATCGACTCGACCACAACGTCCCTCGCCCAGTCAATCTCCAATCCGTACAACGCCACCTCTCCCTTCCGAGGCCCCGGGCACGCCATTGGCCTACTCCCCCTCTTGCTGATCTTCCTCAGCGCCCTAGGTTTTGCAGCGGGCAGAGAAGGCCACACCGCCTCATCCTCAACCGGGGATGGCGCCAGTGCCCTCCCCCCCGCTCCTCCATCAGGCCACCCCTCACTCTTCTCCGCCGGCAGCTGGACCGGCCGAACCCTTGCAGCAGCGGTGGCATACCGACGCTCCGTCTCACGCCTAGCCAACTCGCCAGGAGACGGCGTCAGCCAGAAATCGGACAGGGTGTCGGGCATGTTTTCGCCCCTCGCCTTGTACCCGAACGGCACATTGTAGGAGTTATGAACAACCCCTACTTTCGAGGCGAAGGGCTCCCTATCCCCTCCACCCATCCGTGTCGCGGCGCCCGCCCAAGTAGTCAGACATCCAGACTCATCCCCGCCCCTCTTAAGCTTGTTGCTCGTGGATGATGTGTACCTATTCGGCTCTGACAGTGAGCAACCGCGCCCGACGGCCGACCCGGACGATGGCAAAGCCACCGCCCCAGCCGACCCCAGGGCCGGCCACCCCCTAGCCGCCCTCTCCTCGCACTCCCCATGGTAAGCCAACAGTCCCCTCATGTCTTCCCTCTGCAGGTTCACCCAGTTGTCGTCATACGCATTTCTCATTTCCTCCGCGAGCCGGTGGTGTTCCCCCACCTCCCCCATGGTGGGCAGCACGGAGGGAGCACCGGTATTCGATCTCCTGGATCTGCCCATGTTAACTTTACTAGGGTAGACTATCTTACCCAGCGCCGGCAGCGTGACGGACTCCACGAGGTACTTGGCACCAATTCCGACCGCCCCAACTGCTGCCGTATAAGTCTTGTTCACAACCAGCTCCGCAACGAAACCACAGATGGCCCTGCTGTCGGCCTCCCTTATGTCAGCCTGTGTCACCGCTCGGCGATAGTCCCAGTCGTGCTCACAGGCCAACTGGTCCACGTGATTTACAGGGGTACCGTTGGGCAAGGGATTTAACGGGCCCAAGTACCTGTCCCCTGGCCAAGTTAAGCCCCTCCTCTTGACGTCAAAGATCCTCACGAACCCGCTAGTCAGGCCTTGAAGCATCAACGACAAGTGGCTGGGGTCCGAACAATGAGTCAGTCTAGGTAAGCTACCGCAGTCGGCTAAGTCCGTCAGATAAGATAAGTACCCGCCCTCTCTCGGCTGAAGTTGATACTTAGGAGAGTAAGTACTGACTGTTGTTGAGATGAGCAGCCTCACTCACCCACACAACTAACAAAACACGCGTTCACACAACCCCAGGGTCTATGCGGCGGGACTTAATTAAGTCCCTGGGTACCCAACCTATCACCAAGTACTATGGTAAGTTGGTGTAGGTACCAGTATGGACGGACCCAAATCAAGTAAATCACACAAGGACCTAGGGTCTATTAACCACACTCAATCACACTTAACCTGGTCAAAGGGACTTAGATCAAGTCCCTAAGCACTCAAGCCAAGTAACAGGCACACTATAATTCAGATAAACTATCTTACAGATCCACACAAAATAATTTTCCTGAAGTTTTATTTCCAGCAGAGAAAGGAGAGAACTGGAGAATGTTGTGGTTTGCTTGTTTGGATAAACAACCAAACAAGGCCACTGAGGAATGCAAAACAGAGTCTTCAACCTCTATTCACCAGTTCAAATGCCCCCTCTCCCGTACTTTAAGGCTTAATAAGTCTTAGAGCGAGCCAAGACTTATCAAATCTGTGAAAGGAAACGTTCAAAGCCCAAGGAATACAACTGGACAAAGCCTGAACTAATAAAATCCGACAAACAGGGTGGCAGCTACGAGGATAAGCCTCTATTTCAAAATTTGAAACAAATAATTGAAATTTGAGTACTCTCACCTGTAGAGATCCAATTAAAGATTACCTGGGCCAAGTTTCACCACTAAATTTGCACAAAAACCCACAGAAACGCACAAAACACTGGAGAGCTACACACAGAGATGTTGCCTCTCTGACTGCCAGAACCAGACTAGGGCAGCTGGAAGAGGTGATCTTCCGAGGCGGCTTGAATGGCGAGGCAGGAGGTGCCGGAGCAGGTGACGTTGGCTCGCCTGGAGTAACGGCTGTGCCTGGGTCCCAGTGAAGACGGTGTCGGGAGAGGCCTGTGTCCCAGGGTGTGATAGGCTGTGTTTGTGACGGAAGACCGGGCGCTGTAGAGCTGTAGGTAAGTACGGCCGGGGCGCTGAGTCGGTGCCAGTGTTACAGCTCTCTCTCGAGGACATGTTTCGTTGCTTCGAAGGCGGCTTCGGAGTCGTGAGAGCAGTGGAGTAGGCGTTTATGTCGCTTACGGGCGGGGAAACTTGGCGATGAGGGCCGTTCGTTCGGGTAGAGGTGTAACGCCGCAGGGTGATACGATGTGGCCGAGGAATTCGACGGAGGTGCGGGCTAGTTGACACTTCGACTTGTTGACTTGGAGGCCGTATTTTGTTAGAGTATCCAGTAGTAATTTTACGTGTGTAAAATGTTCCTCGATATCTCTCGAAGCTACTGGAAGGTCTTTGTAGACGGTGGTCCTATTGAGAGGCTGCCTTGAAGGCCGCGGTTGTTGGTGGTGCTGGATAACCTGCAACTCCTCGTTGACGGTAGCCACACGAGGAGGATGGAGAAGGGTATGAGGCGGTTCCGGTGTCTTCGTAGCTCTGGTCTCCATTTTCTTCTTTGATGTTCCTGAAGGTGTGAATCCGAGGAATGAATGCTCCGTTGATGGTCGCTCTCGTTAAGTAGGCAGCGGAAACGGCGAGATGTTCTCTGGTTGGTTCGCTGGAGAGACGATAGCTGGTTTGTCGTGCATCTGACGAGTGGTGGGCGTAGGCGGTTCGCTGTCGATCGCAGGAGGCGAGAAGCCGGGGCGAGAGGTGTATTAACTTCGCCGGGTTGCGTTCGCAGAAGGCCGGGGCGAATGTGCGTGTCTCACGCCAAGTTGTCGCCGTAGGCTGAAGATCGCAGAAGGCGAGAAGCCGGGGCGAGAGGTGTATTAACATCGCCGGTGTTGCGTTCGCAGAAGGCCGCGGCGAAGAGACGGTCGCAGGAGGCGAGAAGGCGGTGTTGCATACGCAGAAGGCCGGGGCGAAGGTGCGTGTTGAGCCGTCGCAGGAAGCGAGAAGGCGGGGCGCTGTTCGCAGAAGGCCGGAAGCCTGTGAAGGTTGCGTGTTCGTCGTCTGGCGCCGCCGCCTCGCCGGCGATCGTAGTAGGCGAGAAGGCGATGCGAAGGTGAAGGTGCATGTTCTACGTCGGGGTGACCAGTGTGATGATCCAGCGGGAGCTAAAAGTAGAAATAAATACACGAGACTACTTGAGTCGGTTTGTGTGGTCAAATGACAATTTATTGGCAGTTCACAGCTTCTTTTATACCCTTTGATACATCCCCAGAGAGGGGTAGGGGAACCCCGCTCTGGGAAGCCGTTAGACGCGGCTTATAATGCAAGCGACGCTATTTACATAGTGTTAGGGAGCAGCCGATCACCACACATACCTTCAGAAATTTTGGTTGTTGATTTATTGTTTCTTTCGTGTGCAATAATTGAAATAGTTATTTCTGATGGTTTCCACGAATTTTGGCCCCCAAGACACGAATTAGTATTTTTTAACAAATTAGTTTTTATTGTTGATAGTGCCATTAAATTGTCTTGATTCTCTTGCTGACACTACTGACATTATACAAATTTATGGTGATTTCAGACTTTTCCCACTTTTTTGACTTATAAAAAATGAATTTAGGGAGCTGAACGTTCGTTACATCCTCAAATCTTCACTCTTTGGTCAAAATCAACTTCGTATTCGGTCTCCCCGTCCTAAAAACATGAAACCTGTACCTCACAAACTGATGTTAACAAAAACCTCAAAAAAACCTCGAAAACCCCTATTTTTTACACCCATTTTTTCCCCCATAACACCCCTGGATGTATTCTGATCGGGCCGCTGAGCTTCAGAGCACAGCAAGTACCCAAGGGGGGAAGAACGACGATTTTAGACCAAAATTCAACGTAAATTTGAGGCTGAAACTTCGTTAGAACCTCAATTGTCCACTCTCTGGTAAAAATCGACTTCATATTCGGTCTCCTCTTCCTAAAAAACGTGGAAAACAATAGGTCACAAGCTCCTTTTAATGAAACACCAAGAAACCCTATTTTACACCCATTTTTCACCCATAACATCCTCGGGTATATTCCGATCGAGCTGCAAAGTTTCGGGACAACTAGGGCCCAAATGGAACATGTATGCGAAAGAATGAATTTTTTAAACCGAAAATAAAGGAGATATGCATGGTACGGCGTACGTCGGACGGACATTGCAGTTTTGGAATCTGCGCATCTTGAAACGTAAAAGAAAAAAATTTTGAGGGGGTGTTGTATATAAATTTTGGTGAGCAAATAATTATACACCGAATAATAAATCAAAATGCTTAGGTACAGCCTATTTATCACAGGTACACTTGTAAAAAAGGTAGGTATGGTATATCTGATCATGTGAATCCGCACTTGTTGTAGAGGGACACTGTGCTCACGGCACGCAGTAATCGAGTTGAGCCTAGTATCTCGGTGCGCTGTCAAATATGAATTAGGGCATCTCAAAATGACATTATAAAACCCCCCTATAATATTCCCTACACGGTCGAAGTACCTGCCTCATTCTGAAGTCACTGAGCATGGCCCCTGAGCGCTCTGTCTCTTAAGGGATCTGATAGATTTACAATTTATTAGTATCTACTGGCAACACCCAGCGCGTTAAGAAATACCCCAACTGAAGTCATCAGGTTCAAGTTTTCGATTTTAGGCAATGGCTACATCTCGTGATGTGTTCATTAATACCAACTGAAATGGAAGAACGCGTGGAGGTGAAGGAGGTTTTCGGGCCATCTCACGGTTGATGTATCACCTCGCATGTGAGAAGTTACACGACCTGTCTACCAGGGAAGTAGTATTGGAGCCCCTGTACTGTAGTAGTGGGTAGATCATTATTCATACGAGGGCTGTCTCAGCGTTCTCGTTGATGAAACTGGCTCCATCGCCGTAAATAGTGCGTAGCGGAGGCTTGGTACTATCTCACCTACATCGTCCATATAAAATCATGTTTCCCTGAATGTTCATTATAATTCAAAATGTATACCTATGACGTATTTTATTGGTCCAATGCGGCAGGCATCGTTGTACCAAACAACATTTTCGCTACTCAAAATCATCGGCCTAGAGGGCACGAAGAATAGTTTATTCACATTTGAACAAGTCGGAAATTGGTAGATTTTTTTAAATCAAAATTTGCTCAATTTAATGCCTCATCCGCCCCCGCTCACATGTGAGCCCTGCAAACACTTGAAGAGCAACTTGATATGGAAATTAATTTTCAAGTTACTGATCACTTGCCTTGATTAAAATCCAACATGCTTGTAAATCCCAGCCACTCATTGAAAGAAATTATAATCATGTTCACTTGAAAATAAGAAAGTAAAGATAAACCGTCAACAAGAAAATTGTACGAGTATATTAGGAATCCTACGTAACAAATTTTGTTCCGTATTTGCCCCTGAAAATTTTGGATACGTAAGCACTGCGACATTTTCCAAGCGATGTACTACGTATACGAAGTTTTTGTGGTTATACGGATTGTTTCTTATCATCGAGTGCTGGATGACCCATGCGTTGCACAGGATATATGAGAAACGTATTTGTTCTTGACACACATTCGAGACACGCCCACCACTTTTCAAGACCCTAGTTACAATGCCAATGGCCAACATTTTCTGGTTGGTCTGCCTCAGATTTCATTCTAAACAGGCGATCCAACGATAAGTGGGTACATATTATTTTGCTACAGCATTTCCGAATATAATTACAGTTAAAGAATTTAGATTAATGGTTTTTCCATATTAAAATAACGTTTCCAAATCAAAATGATGATTTTCCAGATCAAATTAACAATATGCCCAAAAGAAGTAATATTCTTTCTCCTCACTTCTCATTTCTTCTCTTTCTTCTAACTGATAATTTCCCTGAAGATAGTGAAAAGCGGGATAAAGTAGTGTATCGGTACGAACTGAAGACCTTACCTGCCCAAATCCGAAAGAAAATTGAATAAACCACTTTCAGCCGATCAAAATGGTGCTCGGAAGGTGAAAACACTGTTTTGAATTGAATAGTTTGCATCCAAAAATGTTTGAAACCCAGTTAATAAATATTTCGTGATGTGAGGAAACTCGAAGTCAAGCTTATTTCGAATAGATCGTGATTCCGTGACAGTTTTCCACAAATATTATTCAACCCTCTATTTTTTTCAACTCGAAATATGGGCATTTCAGCTTCAGAGCACTATTACCTAACCAGCATTTATGTAAAATTTTGTGAATTTCAGCCAACTTTCAAAAGTGACTACTTCACTATTTTTCATCGTTTTTTTCCTCTTCGCACTTGAAAAAATTCTGAAAAGATTCGAGGTACTTTCCGCTCTGAAAACGTCGGTATATTTAACAGGATAGTTGTCGTTGTTGGGACAATTTTTGATTTCGGATTCTAGTTGCTATAAAAATATAAAAAAATATGGAAAACCATTCCTAAATATTCCGGTGTATGCACATGTTGACAGTACCTATACTGGGAGTTCGAACTACCTATTGTTACATCACATAGCACGAATATAATGTGTGTCGTTTTCACGGTGTTTGTGTTAACAAATCCTAACCACGCGCATAACTACCCATTCTTCATGTAGTAAGACGCCCATTAATTTTATTAGAAAAATCGTTAGTTTTATTGTGTGATGTGTGGGAAAAGTGTAAAATTCTTGAACCCTCGAGACTTTTCCTGATACTGGTACCCACAGATTATTAGTAGCACGAACGAGACGTACCCTCAACACGCACTCACGTTCGTCAGTTCGTCTACGAGAAAAGGCGCTTTGGGGTAAAAGTGCCAACTGGCGCTTGTAACGTTATTGCCTCCAGCTTACACCTCGCTGAGCTTTTTATCTCGTTAGGTCGGGTGTCTTCCCGCCCCTTCTCTCACCTTCGTTTCTGTGGCTTTGCGAGCCCTCTCTTGCAAAATCCTTTCAGAGGCTTCTGTGGCTGTATATACGATACTTGTAGCCATTTCCGTTTTACTTGAAGCGGTATCAATAGAAATTAAGCCGCAAGTTAATCAAATACTCAGCACCTCTTTTGTTAATAAGAGAAACAGTATTGTTCACTCACTAAGCAATCTTCTACATAACAAGAGCACCCACTAGATAGTGTCTAAATTTATTCTGCAACTTTATCGCCTCCATTTTAGCCTATTCCCTGCTTGAAACTTTATGTTCCTGATTATGACCCAAAACACTGAAATTGAGAAGAAATCGCAACTTGAATTTGGATATTATTTTAGTAAAATGATGTGCAAAATGTGTGTAAAATGATGGTCTTGATGTGCAAAACAATCGTCAGATTGCCAAGCATACGGGGGGGGGGGGGTGCATCTTGCCCTTAAAAGCTAACGTCTGTTATCAGAAAAGAAAATGGCGTCCCCTCTACCCCCCCCCCCCCCCCCCCGAATACTGACATTTTGTCCTATGTAGGTTTCATTGCAATCACTGAACACCAGTTTATCACGAGTTAACAATATTTCTTTAATTTCACCACGATCTAAAACGCTGTAGCTACTCTGGCTACAGCGTGAAATCCAACAATCCAACTCTCACCCCAGTTGAGCCAATTTCGCTCGATATTTGATGGTATTTAGATGTTGGTTCATGTTAGGTTCGTCATGAAATTCCTTGCTGCTGCAGTTTTAGTCAGTGCACATTAATGAGGAATGGGCGTAAATTTTTTTTATTATTTCAAATTATTGTAGGTCTGACGGAGATATTTCCAAAAAGGTGCTATATGATGGGTCGGAAATGAATGGAAGTGGATGAGAAGGGGAAGGAAAAGCGTGGGACGTCATCTCTCGCTCCCGCACATGGGAGCCGAGTGAGAGGGAGATACATACCAGATGACGTCACGCGTTTTTTCCTTTAGTTTATTCCCGCTAATCTACTTGGATTTTGGAAAATTGGGATGTACCGGGGTTTTTGAGGGCGCTGAATCATTCTGAGGTCAAGCAGCAAATTCTGACCCACGTCCATTCTGACCCATGACTCACAAAAATCATGATTTCCATCAGGTTCATATTGCACTCTTGAGCCGTTGGAAATCATTTTATTTTCGCCTCTATAATCACCATATCTTTTTAACAGATCGTACATGATTTTGTAATTCTCCTTCTAGTTCTGGTGCCAACTCTTACACATCGTCCTGCACTACTTCATGCTCAGCAGTTACACCTGGATGCTAGCGGAGGGCCTTTACCTTCACACGCTGCTGGTCTCAGCTTTCACGTCGGAACAGAAACTGGTTAAAATACTGATGGCTACATCGTGGGTGATTCCGCTCTTCTTCGATATCCTCTACGTCGTTCTGAGGATAGCGTATGGAGACACTGAACAGTGAGTAACGTTTGACATACAGCCCATTCATCTTGAATCTCTATACATGAATGAAAGACCGATAGTTCTCGCATCGATTATAATCGAAAACGCTGCAAATCCCTGCACAACGGTTTATTATTTTGTACAGAATACCCTCCTATTACAGATCACAGGTCTCCGTATAGATAACCCTTCTATATAACATAATTTAATATTCTATACATATTATGTAGATCGCGGACCCTCCGTAGGCTAGTACCTAACCCCGTACTCGTTAATAGATACCTACCTAAACCGTTGTGTAATAATTTACCTGTACAGGTTCCCCTTCTACGGAGATAGAATAATGAACCATAGTGTAATAATTTGCCCATCAATAATACTTCAACGTTTGTTCAAGTTGCAAAAGTACCGATCAACAAAATCCAGCCCCTTCTTGGTAGATGAGCAGTTGTGTATTAATTTACCGTTGTGCAATAATTTACCGTGGTGTAATAATTTACCATTGTGTAATAATTTGCCGTTCTGTAATAATTTGCCATTGCGTAATAATTTCAACGGTTGTTCAAGTTGCAAAAGTACCGATCAACAAAATCCGGCCTCTTCTGGGTAGATGAGCCGTTGTGTAATAATTTACCGTTGTGTAATAATTTACTCATCAATAATACTTCAACGTTTGTTCAAGTTTCACAAGTACCTACAAACAAAATTCAATAGTCCATCACTTATCAAATGAAATAATATCGCAGAACAAACAACTCGACTTCATACAGCCATCCTTGATTATAATCAGATGCTCCGTAGTTATGATATCCGGGCCGGATTTATACCGTTTGATTCACGATCGTGTTCACAAAGCTTTTTGGTGCTCACGAACGGCTGGACGTACGATGCTCCGGGTGGTCTCAAAAAATTGTTTAGCTCAAGACAAATTTAATAACGTAAAAAAAAACCATACCCTTCTATCGGAAGTTTTCGAGCTGCGGCGTTCTGAAAATTTCAACCCCTATTTTGAACCACTTAGAGATGACTGACAGTAACGTCGAGCTTCGAGGACCAACTAGACCCCGAACGGAACTTATAACCCGAATTTCATCAATGTTGTTTCATGGTAACTAAGAAAAGTGGCCCGTACGGCGTACGGCGTACTGCGGGCAGACAGAAATGTTTTTATTGCAGTTTTGGATTCTACATACCTTGAAACGTAAACCATCAAATTTTGAGGGGGGTTAGAATTTTTTTTTTTTTTTCATGCTCGATTCCAATGGTTCATTATTGAAAATAATAAAACAAAATGAACAAACAAACAAAATTAGAGAAGAAAAAGAAGAATAAGACTGTTACTTTTGGACGAAAACTTGGAGAAGTTTGAAAATGTGTAGGACATATTAATTAACAGTTGTCCTCAGGCGTTGAATATTTTACGTAAGTAAAACTATAAATAATATTTTCAGAGGCTGCCAGTTATTGTTGAAAATAATGAGTTTCAATCTAGGTGATGGTATGAAGGTTTGACGTTGTAGAATTCGGCAAATCATACATTACAGTTACGATAGGTTCGTTAGCACTGGCTTTTTCTGACAGTTAGCTGACTCCTAGAAAACGTAGGAAACCATCCATGATCCAGTACTATCTTGATAAGCGTTTGAAAAGGGTTAGAGTTTGATAATGGTTGGGAATCGAGAAGGATGTGCATGGTTCTCGTCCACCCTATTTTCTGCGTACTACTGGAATGAAAATCAGACAACTTACTGGCTTTGAAAAGTCATGAAAACACTGCGAACAGCCAGACGTGGATACTGTAGTCAGAAAATGGTTTGCGTTTAAGGTACGTAGAATCCGAAATTAGAATTAAAAAATTCTGTCGTTCCGCGCCGCACGCGGCACTTTCCTTAGTTGCCATGAACCAAAATTAATGAAATTTCGTTTGTAGGTCCTATGTGGGTTCTAGTTGATTAGCGAAGCTGGGCGTTACTTTCTGAGTTTCTGTGAAGTTTTTAAATTGATTCCAAACTTTGAGATATTTTCAGACCACTCGGAGCATTGTACGTCCAGTTGTCGGTTAACAGTAAAGCCCTGAAGTGTGAACTGAAAAGCTTCATCAACATGAGGGTGAATCATACGGTATACATAACTCCAGCCCAGATACCATTGCTAGGATTAAAATCACGCGTGGATTCATTATGAAATCAAGTTTGTTGTTCCTTATTGATATTATTTAATTTGAAGAAAGATGGTTACTTTGGATAGAGGTACTTTTTGATAGAGGTACTTTTGGTTTATTATTTTCAATAATGAACCCCTATGAAAAAAAAATTAACCCCCCCCCCCCCTCCTCAAAATTTGGTGGTTCTTTTACTTATTAACATGGTGATGTTTTTGGGCTGGGGTTCAGTCTGAAATTCGCGACACTGACACCGACACCGCGATACCGATAACCAACAGCGTTCTGTAGAAACCAAGGTAGCAAGCAAATAGTAATTTCATGGAATTTTGAAATAGATCATCTGTAGGACTGCTGAGTAAGAATGACGAGGTGAGGGTCCTCCCTAATCAGCTGTGTGAGCCCTGAGGCTAAGTTCATTCCTGTTTGACCTACAAGGATTCCTTAATGAGCTGCGGGCTATTCCTGCGGGGATTCCTTAATGAGGCTTCCTAAGGAAGCCTTTGTAGGACCGGTGAATAAGAATGACGAGGTGAGGTCCTTCCCTAATCAGCTGCGTGAGCCCAGAGGCTAACTTGTATCCTTTCTGACCTACGAGGCTCAAATTCGAAATGGAGCCCCTGTAGGACTGCTGAGTAAGAATGACGAGGTGAGGACCTTCCCTAATCAGCTGAGTGAGCCCTGAGGGTGATTTGTATCCTATCTGACCTACGAGGCTGAAATTCGAAATGGAGCATCTGTGGTGTAGGACTGCTGAGTGAATGACGAGTTGAGAAGCTCCATAGACCCTAAGGCTAATTTCTTTCCCATTTGACCTACGAGGCTGACATTCGAAATGGAGCCTTTGTATGAGTGCTGATTAAGAAGGACGAGTTTTGATTCTCATCTTCTTATTCATCGAATTGAAAGTCGCCCTTGCCACTCCTTCGTTCTGACCGAATTGAGTGAGCCATATGTTCAATTCATTAATCGCAGTCCCTCTCTAGATCTGCGTAATCATGATACAAATATTTAATAGATGTACAAACCAAATACACATCCATGGTAAAAAGTTTTTCCGTGTAGCGGAGAAAACTTTTTGATAGGTTCTTGTTTAATCGAATCCTACTTTGGTTCAGCTGCCATCTGAGTTTTAAAAATGACGGGGTGGATTTCGTGAAGCCGGAATGGCGCATTACAGGAGATGGGGGCGGTAGAAAGATGGATATTTAAGTAACAGAAAATCTTATTGTTTAATCGAAAAATGGATTGAATTTTTAAGTATCTAACGAATTCATTAGTAACGTCTGTCTTTGGAACACGTAAACATCAAATTTCCCCAAAAAGGTTTGTAATTAACAACGAAAGTATGAGTTTAGAGGTGGGCATTTTCGGAATACAAAAAGTGAGTTGAATTTGAGTACTCGTGGATTTAAAAAACCGCTGAAATTGTCAATATTTTAGCCGACCATCACCAAGCAGTATTGGATAAATCATTGAAGACTGTATAGCTGGTGACTCCAGGCGGAAAAAGATTATTCCTACAGCCAAGAATATGGTAGCCACACATGTATATCAAAATTTACTTGCTCAAATTTGAAATTATTGCCCACAATTTCGAAACGTCATTAGAAATATAGAAGGTGGTAATTTTACATGAAAATTATTACAAAAACCTTTAGATATCTACAAATTGCTGAAATTTTTATATTATTTAAATTGAAGGAAAATGTTTTGAAGTAATTAACAGAATTGAAGTTTAGGTACCAAGTTCGAGTACGTACAATAGGTACCTATTATGTTGCTTGAAAATGTATCGCGTATGTTCTCATTCACTATAATAATATCCGTGGATACTTATCATGATGCACTAGGTAACTGTCCATGCTGTTTATCATAATATATAACTGAGACTATATATAGCTATTTATATATAAATAATGTTTACTAGATTTTCCCCGTCTCTTTTTTTTTATGTTCCAATATATAACACAGAGCTGTAGGTGTACATCGGTGATCCCGAAATCACGAAGTAAACGTGCTCTGCGCATTTGTCTTTTTAGTAGGATTTCTGACGTCACTGTTTGTTCTTTCCTAAACCCAAAAACCATCTGACATCCCGGGCTCCATCGAAGTTGTCATCAGTTGTTCAGGGGCCCATTCCTAAAGACTTTCACTCTTCACTCTGCACTCTTCAAATCCACACTCTGCATTTTGCAGACGAATTTCTGTTCCTAAAGAAGGCTCTTGATTTGAAGAGGAAGAGTGAAATGCAAAGTGTAGTACTGCAGAGTTTTACCCTGTTTTGAACAGTTCCGTTCCTAAAAGTTATCTTTCGCAAAGTGCCAAGTGAAGAGTCTGCATTTCAAATGAAGAAATTACAACATTTTTGCAGAGTCCCAAATGACTCTACGGTAGGATGACATACTTTTCAAATTGGTGTTCAGGTTTAATTTCTTCATTAAATTCAGTGTTTGGAAGTACCAATAAAAATAAGAGAATTCAGTCTTCGATTATGTAAAAATGTGGTCCAGTTAGTTAGAAGGCAAGCTCATATAATAGCATCGAAGTTAGCTCTATTGAGGCCATCAAAATACTCTACATTTGGGAGGAAGGTAAGGTTAGGACGTGACAGGTTGTTGCTGTTAGGGAATAAAAAGTGACAACCTACCTAATTGGTTTTAATGGAAATTTTCCGATACTTCTCATCAGAGGATGAAGATGATGATGTTGATGATAGTGAACATGCTCAACCCTCCGTCGGCCGCATTCATCGAGGGCGAATTAATTTCGTCGTCAGCGACACAACTTTCAGGGAGTCGCTTCGCCTAACCAAACCCCAAGTAAGTTAAATTATAGAAAGACGGAAGACTTGATGAAATAGGATTCGGAATAAAACGATCGGAACATCCAACGATAAACTGTAACAGCTATTGGAGGTTACTTCACAAAACGAAGGCTACTCTTCAGAACACTCTTCGTTTCGAGTTGAACTGCAGAGTGGGAGCGCGAAGTCTTTAGGAACAGAAAGTTCTCCTACTTTTCATAATTCGCAAAGGAAGAGTACAAATGAAGACTTGCAAAGTGGAAAGTTGAAGAGTCTTTAGGAATGGGCCCCAGATATCTGCGAGTTCTAGTTTGTGTTTGTTTCACTCGCATGCTTTATATTTCGTGATGTATGTATAGTAGGTGAAGAACCGTCGAAATTATGGTCATTGGTAAGGGTACCGTTTATGCAAACGTATTTATTAGTTTTAGGGATTTAACAGTTTATATAATTGTTCCAACGTTAAGTACTTGCTTAGAGAGAAACGTCACAAACCACTTCCTGCGGTGGTATTTATGGTTATAAGGGTACGTTCAGAGATGTCTCTCCACTGACGGAATTCCCTTTCATTGCCAGAAAAGTTGAATAATTCATGAGCATTACAATCTGATTCGTCGGCTGAGTTGGAGAGAAAAACGCCCATACTGTCAGTGGGGAGGGATAAAGGGAGATAGGGTTAAAGGGGAGGCTCACATTTGACGTATATTAATAGCTTCGTCCTTTTTCCAAACGAGATATCACCATCCGTATCTACTTATCTGATTACGGAAATGGTAATTGAGATACCTGCGGTTGGATGATTGGAGAGAAACGGAAAGTTCGGATGGGACAGGAATTGTGCTGTCGCATAACCAAAAATCCGACGAAGTTAACAACGACGTACTAGTTTTAGAAAGAGTGAAGAAAGTAAAGAAAGATTGATTATTTTTGTATTGCAAATAATATAAAATTATCGTGAATGAAATTCACGAAGTATCATTGGCAATGAAAGTGAGGATTTCTCAGTGTTGGTGCCAGTAGCTTTTTATATCAAGTATTATTGATTTTCAAATAATTATAACTAATTCATGAAACTAATTTATTACTACTTACCAACATACCTAAACCAAGTTCTAATTAGTATACTTTATTTATACTTTATTATTATACTGAATTTTGTTATTCTAATCATTAACTAGGTATATTATTACAATTTAATGAGCATCAAATGCCTACACTTACAAGCTTGAAACCCCAGCTGAATGATTAGGCCTTTTGAGCAAGCAAGAAATGTACCTACTTAACCTCCCGGAAAGCAGTTGTGTCCACCGCAGGAGTTAGTTTCCCCTCGTTGGAGCTTTCAAGAATCTGCAGGTCTGCTATATCACCAAGGAGCCACCTCAGTATTTTGTGAACTTCAACCCATATGTGATACTGTTTTTCAATAGTTAAATAAGTGGCCACTTTGCATCCCAACCTACAGTTCTATGGTGCATACTTTTGTGTGTGTACCAGGCGTGTAGTAAGTAAGTTAACACCATCATCATAATTCTGGGGGCAGCCTAATATCCTTTTCTCCACCCGGGCCACATCATCACATGGGATTTCTATTTCAAGATAAAGGAGTCACCTTTCATTTTATATCAAGTCAATCTAATGATCTTGCTTGCTCATTCTTACTTTCCTAAAAACACAGTTTCTCCAGTCTTTAATTATCTATGGTCAGACAGAGATATATGCCTGATCACTCAGTGTTTCTCCTACTTCATAACCCTACCTTATAATACCTCGCTCGATTTTAAAAACCTAATTCTTGAAAGACGTAAAGTACTGTTCCCGAAACTATTGGAAGCACATCTACGTTCAGGACGTTTTACTGTGCTCAAGCAGGACTCTCTCTATATTAGTGGGAAGAAACATATTGACGAGGACTTGGACAATCCCTTGTTGGAACAAAACACATCGTCCTCTGACCAGGAAAGTTTCCCCAAACGTTACATCCGAGATTTTTCCCTAAAAAAAACACGTAAGGAAAACTGATCAGCTCATCTTCTCAGTCTGCAATATTATTTTCGGAAATACAACCCAGAATGGACTGTTCTCAGATTTTTGAAATCGTGGAATGTTTTTACGCTCACGATTTTGAATAAATATGAATAAAGAAGATAACTGCCTCAAACGCCATGGCAGTTATCATCCACCAAATCTCCCGTAGCAACGATGCTTCAAGGCGTTTAGGTATACCTCTCTTTCAAGACCTAACAGTCTTGCGGGAGTGCATCACCACAACGAAGCTCCAACCAGAGACCCTATCGTGTGCCCCTACATTAGGTATGTACCTACTAATGTCGCGAGAGCCACATGGGGAGGCTTAGGACCCCCCTTACCCTTAATCAAAGTATAGGATCCCGTCTCAGCCAGTCCGAGTCGGCTTAGGGAGGAATCATGATGTTTCCTCTTCATCATTATTTTTTGTCACTGTTGATTTTTGGTTTATTATTTTCAATAATGGACCTTTGGAATCGAGCATGAAAAAATAAATAAAAATGAATAACCCTGCTCAAAATTTGATAGTTTTCGTTCCCAGGTACCTATGAAAAAATACTGTTCGTACGCCGTGCCGTACTTCGCACTTTTCTTACTTATCATGAACCAAAATTATGGTGGTTTTTAGTCCGCGAAGCTCGGCGTTACTGTCGGGGTGAAAAATGGGGGTTTACATTCTGAACGCCGTAGCTCCAAAACCTTCGATTGGAGGTATGGTTTTTTTTAAACGTTTTTAAATTGATTCCGAAATTATAACATCAATTAATTTAGTATAAACCGTTGTGTGATAATAAATTTGCAGCCGGGTTTTTTTCCCAGTTGTCGGTATATTTGCATTTCTCTTGGAAAGGAATGACAGGATTTGTTTGTTTGTTTGGATTTGGTTTTACTCACTGTTTATCAGTAGAACATTCTTTCATTTTCAGGTGTTGGATTGACGAATCTGACCCCTCGAGAACTGTCCTTGTCGTACTTGTAGCTACATCGATGGTGTTGAACCTCGTGTTCCTATGCAACATCATGAGGGTTGTCGTCATAAAACTAAGAGCAGGTATGAGTTATTCGTGTTTATAGTTCGACCTAATGATAGTATTATCTCCATGAATGCAAATTTACAGGCGAGAGGCGACAACCCAAAGTTCGGTCACATTTTATGTTTTTATGGATTTTTTATAAAATATTTCATTTTATTTTATTTTTGTTGAATAAAAAATAATGTATTCTAGTGTATGTTAGTTAAGAGTATCCTCATTCGTCAAATTAATTTGTAAAAACTATCACATGTATTACAATTTATGGGTGTGAGTATACTTATCAACATCCGAAGAACCGCGCACAACATTACCTGGGGACAAAGGTGAAATGGACGAAGGGATACAACTAGCAGCCCATACGGCGTAGTTTCCTCCTCACCACTCCAGAATGGTGGGGAGGCAGTGTGAGAGCTGGCTCTGGAGAGATTGGTTTATTACGCACTGCTTCCAGGAGTTGACGATCCGTCTTCGCGAATCGACCACCCCATCAGCCGCGTGTCAAAAAGATCGGGAAAGAGCCCGGATCCAATATAAAAATTGGAGGGGATTTCCATATACCATCACAGAGGGTTGAAGCAAAGGGTTGAGATGTTAAGGACCTCTTGTATGGATACCCAACATTGCATTGCACCTTTCTTATAGGAATGGCGCCCACTGAGAATGACCCACCGTAACTGCCGCCTTATAAAAATTTCGAACAATGAAAACTGGTGTGGACACTGACGTTTTGTTATTCTCAAAGCTTCGTTCAGTGGAAAATTGTGTTCCTATTCAACTGGGTTCACTGTGTGTACCCATGTAGATAGGTTGCCAAGCCAATGTTCTAGCAATGGAAAATCATGTTTGTTTCCGAGCAGGTCCTGGTGATAATCACAGGCCGTCTTCCGCACTCCTGCAGGCTTTGCGAGCAGTTCTCCTTCTCCTGCCACTTCTGGGGATTAACTATCTACTCACGCCATTCCGACCGCCTCATCACCACCCTTGGGAATCTACTTACGAGGTCGTCTCCGCCATCACAGCCTCGTTTCAAGTTAGTTAATTTCTTTATAGCAGGAGCACTGCTTTCTTTGGTCACTCAAGTGGCCATTTTCGATTGTGGTACCCTAAGTGTTGGTAAAGGCCGCTTGGTTCTATGGACCCATGACATGTGTATGAGAACTAAGGATGCTGACAATGCCTGGAAGAGGCTGTATCACTTACCTACAGTTATTCCGATGTCCAAAACCTATAAACCAGCTCTTGTTGGACATAGCTCCGGAATATGAAAGATCGCTTATGCTGTAAACCTGGTGGTAGCTAATCAAGAAGGTCAATAAAAATTTTAGCTGGGCGTGTCCTACGGCTTCCATCGCACGGGTCGAAGATGTTGAGCAGGTAGGTATAGTAAATTCGAATTTCGCGCTATGCCACTTGAACTTTGCCGTTGAAAATAACGGCCTTTTATATTATAATAATATTTTTCAAATAAAGAAACTAGTTTTCAACTCCTGGAGCTACACCGACGTTATTCGATATGCGAACATGTATGCCTCATTATCTGTATATTGATAATAATATATCATAGAATGAAATTAATTCTGACAGTTAAAAACCGCCTTGTTGAATATGGTTGGATCCCATCGAATCATGATTATCTTTCGAAGAGAAAACTATAAGAATCGGTCTGATCGTTGATGATTGTGACGAAACGGGATCACACACTCAACTAGGTTTTGTATATTCAAGCACACGACAGATTATGTGCCAAGTCTCAATATCCAAACGGCAGTCTTCAATAAACAGAAATATATTATGCATTAGGTAGAATCATAATAAAAAACGAATTCTATAGAATTCTATAGTGTACTGACGATGGTGTAATAACCGAAACCGGTCTACAGTTTGCTAGTGTACGTGGAAATAGACTATTTTATTTTTATCCTGTAGTTTTTTGCTATGGATTTCCACTATTCCGCCGCGAGTGATTTAAGTTATATGTAGCGTTAATAGGTAAGCGAAGCGTGTATATGGCACAAAATGAACCAGATAGCACGTTTTTATCGTGTAAGAGCATTCATACCAACTTGAGTCAAAAGCGGAAACTTTTCAGTTGCGATCCCGAAATACCTCTCGTTCGGGTCCAGTAAATTTAGTAAGCTCGAAAAGTAAATATACGTAGATACTTCAACGGATATCAGTCTAAGGATATATGTAAAGGTGTAATGATAGTGTATTTCTTAGATAGAAGGGATAGAAAGGGATAGTGGTGATTGTATCATTTTTACCTTTATGATTGATCGTTCTGAAATACTTGTACCTACATTCTTTTTGTTTCAGGGTTTATTTGTAGCGACGTTATTCTGCTTCTGTAACGGAGAGGTTAGTTTAAATTCATATCTTCATTTAAGGCACATTTATTTAAGTACGAGTTTTTTATACCATAAATCATTTCCTTCTATGTCGAACTACTTTTCTATTACTATAAGAATCTCATTACTTACGTTTAGGTCATAACACAACTGAAAAGAAAATGGCAATACGCCACATTTCGACCTCGAGCAAATTCCTATACAACAACCACAGTGTCGGTAAGTGTGAACTTATAATTTATTTGCTTGATGATGGATAAGCTAATCTCATCTTCTGATATTTTCCTCGTTTGAGTGATCTCAAGTACCTACCTATGTTTTTTTCGTTGTTAACCTTTTTAACTTTAGTAAAACATTAAAAATGTATTGCAATACTTATTGTTATTACAAATCATATCTATTTTTGATTACCAACACGCTTCTGGTTTATTATTTTCAATAATGAACCTTTGGAATCGAGCAGGAAACCCCCCCCCCCCCCCCCTCAACAAAATTGTTTGATGGTGGTTTGCGTTTCAAGGTACGGAGAATCCGAAAATGGAATAAAAAATTCTGTCTGTCCGCCGCACTTAGCACTTCCCTTATGGGGTGAAAAATAGTAGGTAGTGGAAATTTTCCAAACGACGTAGCTCTAAAACTATGGTATTTGTGACGTTTTTAAATTGATTCCAACTACTGGATTTTTTGAAAGCATCCGGAGCATGGTACTTCCAGCCGTTTTTTCACAGTTCGGCCCTAAAAATTGAATCGAAAACCTTCGTCTACATGAATGTGAATCATACGATATATAGCATTTCCAAGTCAAATTCAACCTTTTCCAAACCAAATTCAACTTTTTTCACGTCAAATTCAACTTTTCACATTTCAAATTCAACTTTTTCCATTTCAATTAAATCTTCCTCGACTTCAGCAAAATATATAAATTTTAATAACCTGAATTGTGAACCCCATTATTAACTTTTTGTTGCATTATTTTTAAGGCTTAAATTTAACAAAACTAGTGGTTAAGTGTTTTTATTTTTTATTTTTTTATTTAGTGGCGTTTTTTTTATATTTTTTCATTACAATTTAAAATTTTCCTTTGTGAACCTTGCAACTGAAGTAAGGAACATAACTTTGGTGTTCGCAAATTCTTCGTGTTGTACAAAGAAAATTACTTCTTTAATGCCTATTTCGTTGCCCATCAAACCTTCTCATTAATCGAACGCACCACATCTGATGTCATACGAGATAGCGAGTGAGTTTACACTCGCTATCTGGTGTCGTATCAGATTTGGTGTGTTCGATTAATCAGAAGGTTTGATGGGCAACGAAATAGGCATTAAAGAAGTAATTTTCTTTGTACAACACGAAGAATTTGCAAACGCCAAAGTTATGTTCCTTACTTCAGTTGAGGCTTCAAGGAAGAAAAATTTTAAATGGCAATGAAAAAAATAAAAATAAAAAACCACAGTCATGCAGCATGGCTATAAGAGCGAATTTTCGAAGTTTTCGGCATCTTCCTCCACCGCCTAAAATTGTCTGAAAATCAATTTTCGGCCAATGTTTTCCCAACTTGATACCAAACAAAATTAAAACAGGAGTAGTTTTACGCAAAGTAAAATTTGGGGTGGAAGGAGGGGGAGGGGGAAATCAAAAATGTTTTGAATACCAGAAGAGTAGGTATTATGTACGTAACAAATTTTTTGTTCCATTTTTTGCCGAGTAACACCTCGGTTTGTAGATTTTCCAACGCTGAACACGATGGTGAAGTCAGAATTGCGATATCCCATTCCGTTATCAGATTAGAGCAGACGAACCAGGAAGAACATCTCAAGAAATAACCACGTTCCTTCATCTTCAATGTGCTCCAGTTTGAGAATGGAGTGAGATATCGCAATTCTGATTTCACCATCGTGTTCAGCGTACAAAAACCTTTAAAATGAGGTGTCACTTGTCAGACTTTTTCATTTTGGGAATTTATGGGTAATTTCCCCCCCTAAAACTCCCCAAAACTCCCCCTTAGGGTGACCCGATTCTGCCCATCTTCGAACTTACCCTGTCTATTGCCAAGACAGATTTTTCCTGCAAATTTGAACTTTTTATCTCAATTCTTTCGAGAGTTATCGTCTGGAATGACACATACATATATAAATATATATATAAATATATAAATATATAAATATATAAATATATATATAAATATATAAATATATAAATATATAAATATATAAATATATATATATATATATATATATATACATATAATTTTTGGTGTCTTTCGGCAGGGAATTCAGGATGGTCTGAAACGGATTTTGGTATAAAAATCTTTCGGAAATTCGAGTTTTAAAAATTTTGGACCGAGAACAATAGCTTCCTTTTCTTCGAAAATTCGCTAAAACACATACCTGGTACCTGCACTGAAAAACTATAGTATTGTTCAATTTAAGCCTTAAATAATGCAACAAAAAGTTAGTAATGGGGTTCACAATTCAGTTTATCAACATTTATATTTTTTGCTGGTCGGGGAAGGTTGAATTTGATATGGAAATAGTAGAATTTGAAACGGAAAAAGTTGAATTTGACTTGGAAAAGATTGAATTCGACTTGGAAATACTATAAATAACTCCAACCCTGACGTCACTGCTAGGGAGCAGCCGATTATAATTACATAATAAATTCTGGCTTTATGAAATCGAGTTGTTGTTACATAATAAATTATGGCTTTATGAAATCGAGTTGTCTGAATAAAGATGGTTATTTTGGATTTGGTATTTTGTTGATAGGTAGGTACCTATAAGTTTGCTGTTCACGGCCGAACGAATCATCCATTAGGTGAAAATCAGGAACATGCGAGGTTCCTATTTAGTTCAGCGACCATCATAATTGTAGGTAATTGCCGAAAGTTAGGGAGCTTACACTTCGACTCGGGTGGCTTTCACTCGATTTAAGGGCTTTGCAGGGGGAATCACGAGATATCGACATCACAAAACAGCGATCTACCGGAAGAGTAGGTAGGTATCTAAAATACAGGAAAATAGTGAACGGTTATGTAATAATTTGCAGATTGTTTCATAATTATCCTTTATACTCGTCCAATAATTTTGCATGATCTAACCAACATCATTTCATTAATAAATTTGTCAATATAATTGTTGTAGATTTACCATAACTGTGCAGTAGTTAATAATTCTGAACCAATTATATTAAACCATTGTTGTACATGTTGTTGTCTATTGCTTCTATACTTTATTTTAATATTTTTTCTTCGTTTTATTCTTATTTTTCTGAACACATCCACACACTCTTTTAGAGGGAGAAAAAATAAGTGAACCGACCCAATTATTTCTTATCCCGTCGGAGGCGAATGAATCCGTACCGCAACATACACACAGTTGAGTAATGGTGAATTTCATTAGTTTACTTTTCTTGCCGCAAAGCACAAATAATGCAAGAAATATTAGGCCGTAAATGCTAAAAGTAATATTATTTAGACTATTTATCGAGCGCTTGCTGTAGTTTCGTAGTTTGATAATGATGCGATGTATAAGTTACTGTTTCGTTTCAAGATAGTTTGGTGAGGCCCAGCGCCTAGGATCTGTAAAGATCGAACCTAATGAAAATTTAATGCAAATGATAACCATCAAATACTAATAATCAGAAACCAATTATTGGTTCAAACAAATCGTAAAATCACAATTCACTCTGAACTGGGTCCAGCGCTGACAAACATTCTGTTTATTTCTGTGTTTATATCCATTCACTGCAAGTATTTTTTATATGTATGTATGCACGTTTCTGTTCTATTTCTGCCTGCACTTTTTTTTAAGCATTCGTCACTCTTCCAGTACTGGCAACCTTACCTACTTAGGATTACTTGGTACTTACCGTCACATTTCCTTTCAACTAACCCTTCTACTGTTTGAACTGTTGTATCAGAAACGCTGTTTTCAGTTTGTGCGGTCCACGGCTGCTCCCATCGCGGAGGAAGAGAATGTTTGAGCCATCGGATTAAGGGTTGTTAACCGAAAGTAAAAAGATGTACTACGTCTACCACATAGATCATCGACGGCTTCTATACCATTGATCAACGCCATTTTGTGCTGGACACTGCTTTAGACGCTATAAGTGAGAAAATTAGAACCTAGGTACCTTTACCTTTAATCTAAACACGTACTCTCAGTTGTATATTAAAATCACAGCTAATCATCGTTTTCATCAAGCTTGAACGCCGTTACACTCATATGAGACTATTAATCATAATAAATAAATTATTACGGATTAAATTGAATAAATTACTTTCCTTACGTTATAAATAGATAGATACATTGGGCTGTCACCACACTATTTTTTGTCAAACTGGTTTGTGTTTATACGCACATCATCTTACTGTGTGTTTACAACCACGGTGGAAGAAAACACCGTTTAAGGCGACTGACTATATACGAGATGAAAAGGAAATCAAAGTTTTTGGTTTATTATGAACCTTTGGAATCGAGCATGAAAAAAAATGAATGAATTAATTAATTAACCCCCTCAAAAGTTGATGGTTTCTGTTTCAAGGTACGTAGATCCGAAAGTGGAATAACAAAATTTCTGTCCGTCCGCCGTAAGTCTACTTAGTTTTCTTTCTACTTAGAATCAAACGGAATAAATCCGGCCGGGATATCATCACTAGGGAGCAGCTGGTTATAATCAAGGATGGCTGTATGAAGTCGAGTTGGTTGTTCTGCGATATTATTTCATTTGATAAGTGATGGACTATTGGATTTTGTTGGTAGGTACTTGTGAAACTTGAACAAACGTTGAAGTATTATTGATGGGTAAATTATTACACAATGGTAAATTATTACACAACGGCAAATTATTACACAACGGTAAATGATTACACAACGGTTATCCATACAGAGAGCTGTGATCTGTAACAGAAGGGTATTCTGTACAAAATAATAAACCGTTGTGCAGGGATTTGCAGCGTTTTTCACCTTGTTTTCCAATATTATGATAAAATTTATTACTGAGCATGTTATTCAGTGTATTGGTAGGTATCACAAATAAAATGAGGAGTACTCATGACTTCGTTTATAATTTTAAATCAAAGTAGGTTCCATTCTAATAATTTTGAGTCCAGCCACACTCTCCTACGGTGTATACACTTCTTTTTCTATGAGCTTTCGAAGATTCGACAACGAGTGACGTCACACTAGTCATGGGGGTCCCACCTAGGCGGGAGGGGTGCAATGACGTCACTTGTTGCCGAAAATTTGAAAGCTCATAGAAAAAGAAATACTCATCGTAGGAGAGTGCGGTTGGTCTCAAAATTGTTGTAATGGAATCTACTTTCATTTGAAAATGGGGAAGTAATATAAACAGAAGTCATGGTTACTGCTCATTCAACTGAACAAAGAAAATCGAACTAAATATATTTATTTTTTAATAAAAATAAAAATAAAAAGTTGGTAGGTATAGGTCGCACCAACTGAGTTGAACCTCCTCCACTTGTTGATGAAATTGGCGAAACTGATAGTCTGATAGGTCAACCTCGTACCCATTTGAAGTAAAATTTTGTCAACGGACCTGACAGTCACTGTCGTTTTATAAATCCCGAACCGCTTATCCCACAACAATCCTTTTGGTACCGTTGAAATCCTTGCCAAAAATTTGCTCTATTAGTGCCACACTTGTTTTGATCTGAGCCAAGAAGTGGGGAGCGATTTTAACAGACTATGCAAAAATGAGTATTACATTGGCTTAGTTCTGCTGATTCGCGGTCAGTGTTTTCAGAACAAGTAGTGTTTTGCTATGGTGAGTTTCACCTTAGTTGGCACGACCTATACAATGTCATGAAAGTATACCTAGGTACTTACCTCCATGTTTTAGTATGTTGTAATAGGGGATGAAAACTGTTCAAATGTAGATAATTGTTGTATTACTTACCTACCTACGTCATATTATATAGTACCTATATGCATCTAGTCAATACATAATTGAGCTATTACAGTATTTTTGGGTTGGTGTTGTAAATTATTATAGACTTACCCATTCAACAAATAATGTCTTGTTTTCAAGTGTGTTTACTTAGGTATTTGTAAAAAGTGATGTCAAAATGTAGGCAATCGTTGATTTACAGGTTAACTGTTTAGAAAATGTGTATAAAATGCTGTGTATAATGACTCGCACATGTAAGTGCAGCAATTGTAAGTAATAAATTGTGTCTATATTTTATACTATAGTGTTCATTATTTATTGAAGTTCTGATCTAATTGAGGCTGGCTTCAGCTGAACAGTTCAGGATGATCCAAGTACCTACCTACCTATTTGAATTAAAATGTCAAGCTAACGTTAAATATGATGAAGCAGGCTGATATGAGAAAATTCTTAAACGTGCATGTTTCAAAAACAGTATATTGGGTTTTCCCATGGTACCTTTTCTCCGTACCCCCCATGGCACTGGTTCTCAATTAGAACAGTTCTCGTTCGTGATTATTGAAAGTCCCTAAATATTTCCAAGTTGCACTGGTTACAACTACCTACTATGATACGATTGTATTAGAATGAATTTTCATGCATGACCCCACCAAGTGCAAGTGGGCTCGAGATGTTTCAGTCCCAGTAAATTCTAGAAGACATGAGAATCGATAATCTCGCGGAACTTTGAACAGATAACTCAGGAGAGCAGAGAATATAAAGGATAGCAGAACATAAACTCCGAAGACCTACCAGTTATGAATTTCGAAGAGGTAGGTACATAAGTCTCATGGTGCACGCACATTCCCAAATACATACCTACTTACCTACTCCTGGAAATGCTCGAGGGGTACCTTGTTATAACATTGACATTGTTGCTGTCGTGCATTCGAGTATGTGGGAACCTAGGTTACCAGAGAAATTATCTGAAAACGTCATTCGTCCGCATTTGCCATGTCGTCATATTTTGCATCCGCAACGCACGCACGTCATACTGAGGCCATTGTGACATCAGGTACACTCGGACCTATCAGACGGGCATCATGATGGGAAGTTTGCTTCAGTTCTACCGCTGGTTTTTCTAACCAGCGGATAGAACTGAAGCCAACTTCCCCTCAAACACAGTACCTAACTGCCTATCTATGGTGTTCCACATAATTCAGTCATCCTCTCTAAAAATAAAATGTATCATGAACCTTACCTACACCAGTATACCAGCATTCGTTTGGGTGATCCAATATTTTAGCTTGGTAAGCCCTATTGACCAACTGATTCCAGGACTATAGCTATTATCAAACCACCAAGTTATGAGCCTTATTATTGCTTATCACTTTATTATCGTGGCTTATCACTTAGTTCGAGCATCGATCATTTGAGTGTTGTGGTGTTTTTAGATTTGAAGGTAGCGGTGAAGTTTGGATATGTGAGTGAGTGAGGTGGAAGAGAAGGTGATAAGGCTAGCGTTAAAAGGTTAACACATATGGCGAAGCCAGGGAGGTTACCTCCACTAAAAACGCTAGAGGGTTTTGCCCAGAAGGTTGCCACCTGGTCGGTTAACACCGGACCGGTTCCACCACTCTGAGTTATTTTCGGAAGAAAAGGTAAGGAGGCGTTAGGAGATAGAGAGAAGTCATCAACTTGAGGTTTGAGTGTAGAATGATAAACGGGTGAAAACGGCGGGTTTTATAGAACCCTTTCCACTCTCCCCCAGTCCCTTGACGGTCGTTGCCGACCATTGAGGGATGGTTGGAGGGAGAAGGGTTCGCCCTGTGGTAAGTCACGTACGCCTCAGCATCCGTTCAGTTTATTTGTACAATCTATTATAAATAGGATAACGATATTCTGGGAGGATATCACGACAAGTATGAATTTTTTTATTCCAGAAACCTGAATTCTACCTACTAGGTTCAAAGGCCTGAACATCCGATTTGCAGCAGCTCATGAAAGTCATCATATACTGAAAATTGATGAAATGAATATGAAATTCATCGTATCATAGACTCATGAAATCCGAAACTGCTGAAGAAAATAAGAGCATTCTCAGTCCCCCATGTCAGTACCCAAAATTAGGAGAATCCCGCTGCCGCAGCATGTTTCTGATCGATTGCGCAGAGCCAAGAATTGCTCAAATGAGCGAAACACGCACTTGGAAAACTCGACTGAAAACGATGCCGAGACCGTCGAGAGTGTCACTCGTACGCATGTGACTAAGAGGCCTATAAACCCTGACGACCTTCATAAATTAGGTGGGCCCAAAAACTTGCACGTAGAGAAATCTGTAGAGCTCCCGGAAAGAGTGAGGAAAGGTGAGCGACGTCGTAGTAGCATATCAAATAATCGTGAAAATTATTTGAACATGGAAGTTTTCTTCATGGAAGTATTGAAGGAGCTGAAACAAGACGTAAAAAAGTTGGATGGTGTTCATGCACATGTTCCTTGTAGTGGAAACATCATTTTAAGGATAATCAATTACTGTTTCCGAAGAACGGATGACTCCGGTGAATACTCATCAGTCCTAGATAATTGGGAAGAATTGCTTCAGTATGCCAAAAGGTTGACAGGAGAGTGCATTGAAATAATAGAAAGGATTATTCACCAACAACCAAAATTGGTTTTCAATATCAATGACTCAAGTGACAGGAGCGCACGGAAGAAAAAGAAAACTTTATTGCTAAATACTATATTAGGTATCGAACACGGGCTGATCAATTCCGAAAAACTGCTTGAGCTCGTCAACAAGGAGTGGCACTCTCAATCCTTCCGATTCATTTATTGCTTACTCAAGTATTTTATGACGAAAACTGCGTCACGCCTGAAGTTGAGTGGAAACCCGGACTTGGAGGCACAGAGCAGGGTAAATAGCCAAGATGAACGGTTCGTTGTATCCAATTTATGTGTTCAGGCAGATTCTGAACCGGTTCCAGACCATATGGTAGAAGACTGTTCGAACCGCCTCGACAAACTGTTGCAGCAGTGGGCGCCTTCAGGGGATTCTTGTCATGAGGTAGAAAGTTCGCAGCAAGTGGTCACTGATTGCTACCGAGACGGAATTTTGAAAAGAGTTTCGCATTATACTGAAGAAATTAAAAGAAAATTGTTCGACTGCCACCATTCTGGTGTTGGAACTCAATCCCGAGATGATGATCCGAAGGATGATATACAAGAGGAACCCAAAACGGAAGAAAGATCAGATGTTACAGCTTGTGGCACAGAAGTGTCTGCTTTCTATTCGTGGTCTTTGACTGGACATGGTCTCGCACATCGAGACAGCAGTAGGAATCGCTCTCAATATTCAGACTGTCATAGGCCAAGACCAAGCGTTCATCAAAACCAAAATAATTGTCAAACATGTTCAAGTAAGAGCTGTAGTTATCGTAATTATCAAGGTTTGACCCCAGTTATGGCCCATAGTAGAGGTCAACGACTCACAGACTACTACAGCACGTATCAACCAATGGCGCAAAGCAGCAATCGCTACTGTACATCTACAGTAGTGGCTGATGGTAGCTACAACCGGAAACCACCACCAATCCCCAACGGTAACACTTACCAACATCCATCAATGAACAGCTGCACCAATAACTTCAGCATTACTCAACCATTGACTGACAGCAGAAATACGCACTGCATAACTTCACCGATGACTTCGCAACCGTTTCCGAAATTGCAGTTGCCTAATTTCAATACAACATGTAATGTAGAAGGTACACAAGGTTTTTCTCATACTCCTCCTTGTATCAGTCCAACAGGCCGGATGAATAAGCTTTGCACTCCAGGAAACCAACTTTTAGATGGCAACTGTGGCAAATGTTTGGTCATTTGTGAAAACAACCCTAAACCACCGTATTACCACAAGTTTCCTGGTTTTAAAGATGCTGGGTTTTATGGCACTCATTGTGTCAATACCTTTCAGCCACATCTGTTCGACGCATTCTCAGTTTCTCCTGAGTATGGGGATGAAAACCCGTCTGAAGCAAAAACTAAGGAAAGAAAAAGTACGGCTTCAGAGAAGGATAAGAAAAGTGTGGCACCGGACAAGGCAAAGAAAAGTATGGCGTCTGAAAAGGAGCGAAAGATATTCTCTTCAGAGAAAGAAAGAAAAGGTGAGCTGGAAAAGAAAAGGGAAAGTTCGACATTCCAGAACGAAAGGAAGACTGCATCGCCAGAGGAGGAAAGAGAAAGTCCAACATCAGAGAAGGGTAGAAAAGGTATGACTTCGGAGAAAGAAAGAAAAAATGTGACGTCAAAAGAAAAGGGCAGAAAAAGTTTGTCGCCCTACATAGATGATTATGTACAGCAGACAAATGAGCAGGAAATGTCTCCTTCTTCTAGAATTGACAAAAGGCAGGAGAGGAATGCTAAAAAGGTGGAAACCCCCAAACCACTGTCCCTTGATAAAAATGTTTCGCCCCCAGAAATTGGGAGTCAGAGTAAGAAGAGCAAAGAAAGTGGTGCGAACAATGGTGTTACGACGACGACGGAGAATCAGTCTGGAGAAACGCCACCTACCAGACTACAATCTCGTGCCAATGTAGGTAAGGCTTCGACGTCTTATGGGGAGGGCCTTCGAAGAAATGACAGTGCAAAGGTAGAAGAGAATGGTGGAAAAGAATCGTTGGAGAACAAATCTTCTAAAACAGTTAAATCTAAATCAGATACTGGTGGACAGCAAGTCAATGACCACTGCACGTGTTGTAAGTGTAAGACAAACAGTGAAAACGATAATTCTGTGCCGATGTTTGTTAGCCCATGCCATTGTAATGGTATGAACAACCAAGACCCAACTGGCTGTCCAAGTAGGGCGATCTTCCAGTTTTTCGCCACTCCAATGCCAGTTGCCTGTAACTGTCGAAACAAATCGATCACGAAGAAATCACCGTCGCAGGTTCAGAAAACTGACTCAAAGCACCCGGAGAGCCCTCCCAGCAGTGAGTCCCGAAAGAAACGCGATTCGCAAGATGTAGAGACGCAAACTGGTAAAAAACCGAATAGTAAGCCCGATACTAATTTCTCAGAACCCTTCACCCCTGAACCATCTGCCGGCCAAATCGCCCCAGTGCAGAGTAATAATGATCACGAGCCTTGCATCGAAAACTCTGAATCCTGCACAGTTATATACTCGCAATCCAGTTCTCACCATAGAGGAGACGCTAAGTCCGACAGCAAACACTCAGAGAAATGCCCATGTCCACGAGACATAGAAGGTATATTTCAAGAGTTCGACGACAAGTACTCTAAATGTGTTCAAGAAATCAAACTTTTAATCAGAGAAGGTTATATTCCACGGTATGTATCTTGTGTCATCTTCTTTACTGATTATTCATATTAGCTGCGCCAATTAGGTAGGTATCTACCAACTTAGTTTACTTGGCTGTCAGTCCCAAGATTTCAGTACTTGCTAGTTATCAGTTTCTAGTAAAATATCTAACTCTGGAACGGAGCCGAATATTATCCATACCTAAATTATTATACTCACTTAGGTGCCTACTTTACACCGACTACCCTCGTTCAGAATATTTTGGATTAGGTAGGTAGGTATAGGAATAATTTTTAGAACAACTTGTGAGACTGACAAAAATACTAGTTCCTTGCTGTTCTGCTACGACTGACATCTTTGGGTTTAATTCTTGTAACAAAGCATGGCTTGATTCCACTCGATTTCTGCAATCGAATTTTCTATAGGTATTCTAGAGGGCTGGTCATGGCGGGGGGGGGGGGGGGGGAATTTGAGTGGTCGAGAAATCAATTTCTTTGTTTCTAATATCCCACTGTAGGATGGAAGTTGGTAAGTACCGACATATTCCTCGGATAATAAATTATTTGCCGAATCCACTGCCATTCATGAATAATCTTTTGACCATGAGTAATCGTTAGACCCCTTATACATCATATACGCTGACAATAATAATCATCATAGGAGGGAATGGGAAATTTTCGTGTGTTACAATTTCTCGTTTTTTTTTGCCAAACTCAGTTCAATAACAGAAGTTAACACTAACTGACTACATAATGAGGTGTTTATGTTGGGAACTCTAGGCAGAAAACGAGTGTGAAATTTGATTTTCTGAGTTCCCGCTAGAAATTACGTAGGTATAAGGTAAATTGTGGAGTAGTTCAACTCAAATCCCGCTTAGTGCATCACTTTAAATGATGTACAGAACCACAATGGATGGGTGGATGAACGCAAATTTATTTATTTATTTTTTTTTAATAACAAAACGCCCTCAAAATCAAACTGAGGTGAAGTTCATGGCAAAGGTTCTTGAAGGTTGCCGTGGAGGTTTGCCATTTCTAATGTTTCAATGTTGGCAGCATTCCTCCGAGGTTGCTGCCTCCGACGCTTTGCTCCCCTCCTTGGGCCAACAGCCAGTCAGATGTCAATAGGCCATCATAATTTTTTGCCGCATTTTTACTTTTAACCACCCTCATTTAAAAAACTAACGCTTATTTCTGAAAACGGACTTCAAACTACCATTTTCCCATGAGTTATGATTTTTTTTAAAAAGATGACGAAAATTCCCGATTGTTTGTAGAGGGATTAATTTCAACTGTATTAAATCATACCGATCTTATTATTCTTGGTTTCATCATACTTGCAGATTTGAGGGCTCCGATGAATCATTCACCCTGACTCACGAAATTAGAATCACACCTTCTAGATCTAAATCAGGCTGCAAAGATGACCAATCAAAATCATCTCCCAAACAGCAGTTGAGATTTCAAAAAAGCCAAGACCAAATGAAGAGCGATGATTCGTACGCGCCAGTTGGATCTCGCGATAACTACCCGAATCGTTCAAATTTACGTGAAGATATAGAAGAATTGAAAAGGTTGGTGAAAAACAGCAAAATAGGATGTCCTTGCTGCAAATGTTGTAATTGCGAAAAGGAAGGAAAAGTGACAGAGGAGTGTACAAATTGTAATGACACCACCTTCGGTAAAGATCTGAAGAAACAGTCAGATCAAGCTAAACCGGGAGTGATCCAGTCGGAATCATCTGAAAATCGTGGGAAACCTCCCAAAAGATACACAAGTAAAGAGATTGACGAATCGAACAAGGAACCGCCAAAAGGGGTGAAAGTTATTCACCTCTCGCAGAGTTTCGTCGAGCCAGAACTACCGCCATCCGTTCAAGAGCTTATTACCCCTCCAGAAAGCAAGGCTACTAAGGCGTCGAGTTCAGAAAAATACAACATACGTCAGTCTTCAAAAGGAGACCCAAAAAACCAGGAAAGGAAAGGTGTAAATCACCAACCAAAAACTGATTCTAAACAAGTATTAGGAAATAGCTCTAAGCCAGGGATAGTTTCTAAAACGCCAGACAAACCCCAACGGCCATTTGTAGCTAGCAGCAGTTTGCAGCCTCAAGGACAGTTGGAATTAGTGGACGTGCCACCCACAAAAGGTGGTTACACTCAATCTGAAGTTACACTTGATAACGTACCAGTCAACAAAAGCGAAAACGTTGGTAGTCCCCGACTACAAGAAGGAATGTCAGCACCTTCACAAGACAACAGTTTTGGAGTAACGACCATATCACTTGACGACGACAAACTGTCCGCTGTTTCTAATGAGACTCAAGGTAACTCAGAAATAACAGTAGGTGAATCTAGTTCGGTGGAGTTTGGCTCTAACCAAAGTAACAATAGTCGGAAAAACACCGATGAACTCCCGATGTTAGATACTGAGAATGAGTACACTGGTGTGAAACAAGATACAAAAAGGAAAAGGGGAGGGTTGAGATGGCAAGATGGACTGGAGGCAGATGATGACAATTCTGAAGATATTGTTGGTGATTCCAAATTCCAGCTAGACCAGAGCGCGGGAATTGAACGCGGAACTCCAGGACCGAAGAGACTCTTGGAGCAACCAATTGGTACAGAGCCTGGAAGTGTGGTACATGATCGGAAATCAGCAGCCGAGAAAGAGCACCAAACGAAGACACTGGAGTACGATGATAAGGCGGAAAAACTACTTGAAAAATCCTTAGAAAAAGAAGCGCTGAATCAATCTAGAGAAAATTTATTTGGCAAATTGAAAGACAGTGTAGCGCCTCCTAAGGATGACGAGGTGAAAAAAAGTTGGAATCCTTTTTATAGCATTTTTGGTGTATTTGGAGAAAAAACTGTCGAAGAAGGAACGTCCAAGAGAGAAAGACAGTTTGATGACAGAACATCCAAGAGTGGTGGAAAAGTGGATGATGGACAGTCTAAAAGTGGAGGAAAATTTGATGCTAGAACATCTGATAGGGAAGGAAAACTGGGTGATGAAAAATTGTATGATGGAACATCTGAGGAAGGTGGAAAGTTTGATGATAGTACATCCGATAGTGATGGTAAATTCGATGTTGGAACACCTAAGAGACATAGAAAATCTGATGGTAGTACACCTAAGAGTGATGGCAAAATCGATGATGTGAAATCTAAAGAAGGTAGGAAATATGATGATGACACATCTGAGGGTAGAGTTGATGGAGAAAACTCGAAGAGGAAAGATGGAAATATTGATGATTTACCAAAATTGATAGATCCTTGTGGAGATGATGATGATGATGTTAGTTTTTCAAGTAGCTGCGCTGCTGTTAATCCATGCTGGTCGTCTTCGTGTAGCACCATTGATGAGTGCAGAGAGCTATTCGATAGTATACCTTGTGACTTTCATTCCGAAGAATCGATAACTGAGGTCATCAAAGCAACAGAAACGGAACTTTACGTCATGATCATTGAATCAGACCCTCCAGTAGCCCAACCGAGTGTGCACCATGATAAAATAATATCAATGCTTTTATCTGGTAGCAATAATGTGGATGTCATGGGATACGGCAATACTGATTCGTCTCGCTTGAGAAATATTTCACGGAATCATGTTCCACTCAGAAATGCAGAAAGCAAGTCATACACAAAAAGAATTCATCAAACTGTACAGCCTCAATATCCTGTGGGAATAAGTTCACTGCAGCGGTCCTACGATAGCTCCAGCGGGATTGAGTCATCAGATGAAGAACAATCGCTATCGATTACGAAAAATAATTCTCCGACAAGTCAAAACATAAAACAAGAAATGAAAGAACGTAAAAGTTCAAGCCACTCAAAACGAGAAGAAAAGTTGCTTCCTAAACCCTCTCGAGATAGACAATCAGAAAAGAAGAATCCACCTGGCCACAACGCAAGGAAGAATTCAGGTGATGTAGCAGTGCCGAAGGTAGAGTCCGTGATCATAACTGAAAAAGATAAATCTAAGAAAACTGATGATAAGGAAGTTCAGGTCACAAAGTGGAACGCCAAAGTGCAAACTGCTGGGCCCAGAAAGTTCAACCGCACTGACATTCCTAAGGACGTTGAAGACAAGCTTGCCACATATTTAGGGTTGGAAAGGTAATTCAACAAAGACTAGGTAGGTATGTACCTATAATCTAACAACTAGACTATCAAGTAACCTACAGAATGTACAGAATATATACCTACCATGAATTGACGCCTTTACTGCCGTCTCTGTAAACCTAGGGACCAAGAGAACACTGTTTACCTACACGGTAGAACAAGTAGGTAGGGTCCTCCTCCCCCCCCCCCCCCCCCGTACCTCGGCCCCCTGTGTCTCCGGTGTTGATTTTTCGTACACCCATTTTCGAGGGATCTCTAAGGATGTGTACCAAATCTCGGAGTTATAGAACTTTGAAAATAGTTATTTTACACGTTTTTCTGCTTGTTCTTGCTCTTCTTTGACAGCGGTCTCTGACAGGGCCTCAATGACAATAACGGATCGAGCTGAAATTTTGCGTAGGTACTCATTCGATATGCTCCAAGGAAGTGCCTTTTATGCACCCCCCCCCCCCCCCCCCATTTGGAGGGTACAGTGTCTGGGAGTAGGTTAGCGAGGGTTTTAAGAGCTGAAATTCGGCACATTTGTTCACTGGGGCTCGCTGAGAAAGTTTTCAAAATCTATTCGGTCGAAAAAAATATTATGGAGAAATTTTTTTTAGGTAGGAGGTAGGTACTGAGGTACTGAGGTACCTAAGTTGGTACTGAGAATTTTTTTTTTAGGTAGGTACCTACAGAGAAAAAAAAATCATCAATGCAAAAAGATGTGATATCCCCCCCCCCCCCCCCCCCCCCCGCCAGTGTTATAAAATTTCACCCGTCAAGAAAACTCCTCAGCAGCAAAAAGGATTGATATATATTTGTTGATTGATTTGTTACAAGGTTTGGGGGGGAAGGAACAGGTTTCTGTACACATAACTTCCCAACAGAGGTGGAAGGAACAGGTTTCTATTCTCGTATTATGCACATCCAGGAGCGAGGTCCGAAGCACCGAGCATGCCGGTTTGGCGGGCAAAATGGATATCACTACTTTTTGAGGGTGAGGAGATTTTCTTGGTGGGTAAATTTTTACAACCGCGTTGTTTTGGAGAGGGGGATTTCATTATGTAGGTAGGACCTACTTTATAAATGAGCCTACTTTATAAATTACTAGACCCAATAATTGCTGAAATAAGTTGGTACCTACAAGAATGTAGATTCGACTTCTGCTACCTACTTCGATAATTAGGTAGGTGCCTACTTAGTCAATAATCAGTGAGCTAATAACTGGTAAGAAAAACTGACACAGAACTGAGTTACAGAAATCGTTGAGATCAATAAGATTTGAAATGTAGGTGCCCCCGTAAAAAAATCACTATCCTGTCCACTTACTATCATCTGTTCGTCTATACGACAGTGAGTTTGTTGAGTGTGTCTCCAGTAAGTAATCCTTTTTTACATACTAGGTAAATGCCTTGACACACTATCTTACACATAAGGACGAATGTAAATAAATCGGTTGGTTGGTCAAGAAAATGGATGGATGATCACGTCCTACATGCCCAAGTAACTAAGTCTGAAATCCGTATTTTTCCAATTTTACACTGTAACCATAATCAAAGTAAATTTCATGGTTTCTCCTCGTTGAAGAACTGCAGAACAAATGGATTTGAAAATAACAGCAATGGAAGAACAAACACCAGCGCAAAGGGATTCCGGTGTAGGAAACCTGAAGCACAACAAGAGCAAAAGGGATTCGAAAAGACCATTTGAAAAAAATATTCGAAACAACCTCAAAAACTGAGAATAAGTTTCGAAATGTTTGGCCTTCCTTGTATTAGCTCCTATGTACGAGTTTTCAAATAAAAGTAATCCGTGAGACATTGTCGCGATTCATTCCAGTCTATATTTTACTTTAGTAGGTAAGGCATGTGAATCAGTAGATCCTCTCCTCGTTACACGACCCGCTCTGGTCCATGGCAGAGGTATTGTATGATGCAAAAGGTGGTGTAGAACCTTTTTTCTCGACTTGTAATAAATTATTATATCCCCAAAACCAAAACCGAATACTCGATTATTATATCCTCCTACCAAAACTGAATACCTACCTACCTAGCACTGAATTCTGCGTGGAATAACCTCATTAAACATTAATTCGACGGCTTGGTTGGAATCGGCAGCCAAAAACAACCAAGTTTTTTAATATTGACTGAAAATTGTGATATGCTCTGTTTCACACGCCTGCAAATGAAAAACGGATATTCCAAATGAAAAATGCCAAATAATAAGTGAAGTTGGAGAGCAACAAAATATGCATTCAAAACACCCCTATTGGTTTATTATTCTCTGAATAATACACCTATGTAATCGCTCAGCAAAAAATTTTTATAACACCCCCTCAAACTTTTTTCTTTTCCGTTTCAAGGTGCGTAGATTCAAAAAACGCTGCAAAGTCCTTGTCACATGGGTTTATTATTCTATTGGAGTTCTAGAGATTTTTGTTGGCTGTTAAATGTATTGTTTCTTTCATGTGGAATGATTGAAATAGCTATTTCTGATGATTTCCACCAATTTTGGCCCCCAAAACATGAAATAGGTACGCTTTTTTTTTTTTTTTTTTTTTTTTAATCATCTTTGATCATTGGTAGTGGCATTTAATGGTCTTGATTCACCTGTTTACACTTTTCCAATGTTATTGTACACATTGATGGTGATTTCAGACAGTTTTCCAGGTTTTTGACTCATAAAAAACCAATTTTGGGAGCTGAACCTTTGGTAAAACCTCAATTTCCGCGTCTTTGGTCAAAATCGACTTCATATTCGGTCTTCTCGTCCTCAAAAACATGGAAAAATATACCTCAAAAGCTCATGTTACTAACATGTTGTTAAAACGCAAAAAGTACCTATTTTTATACACATTTTCACTCATAACACCCCTGGGTATATTCCGATCGGGCTGAAAAGTTTCGGGACACAACTAGGGCCCAAATGGAGCATGTGTGCGAAAGAACGACTTTTTTAGACCGAAAATGAAGCCTGTACACGTGATACGGCGTACGGCGGACGGCGGACGGCGTACGGCGGACGGCGGACGGCGTACGGCGGACGGCGGACGGACATTGCATTTTTGGAATCTACGCACCTTGAAACGGAAAAGAAAAAATTTTGAACGGGTTTTATAAAAATTTTTTGCTGAGCGAATACATAGGTGTATTATTCACAGAATAATAAACCAAAATGCAATGTCCGTCCGCCGTCCGCCGTATCACGTGTACAGGCTTCATTTTCGGTCTAAAAAAGTCGTTCTTTCGCACACATGCTCTATTTGGGCCCTAGTTGTGTCCCGAAACTTTTCAGCCCGATCGGAATATACCCAGAGGTGTTGTGAGTGAAAATGTGTGTAAAAATAGGTACTTTTTGCGTTTTAGCAACATGTTGGTAACATGAGCTTTTGAGGTATCGTTTTCCATGTTTTTGGGGACGAGAAGATCGAATATGAGGTCGATTTTGGCCAAGGAGTGGAAAATTGAGGTTGTACCAGATGTTCAGCTCCCAAAATTGATTTTGTATGAGTCAAAAACCTGCGAAATCGTCTGAAATCACCATCAGTTTGTAGATTAACACTAGAAAAAGTGTCAACACGTGGATCAAGACGATTAAATGGCACTACCAATGATCAAAGTTAATTTGAAAAAAAAAAGATCGTACCTACCTAATTTGTGTTTTGGGGGCAAAAATTGGTGGAAACCATCAGAAATAGCTATTTCAATTATTTCACATGAAACAAACAATAAATGTACAGCCAGCATTTCTGTAGAATAATAAACCCCATGTGACAAGGACTTTGCAGCGTTTTTTTTTAAATCTAATGTTTTAGTTGGCAAATTGTTGAGATAAGTTAAAATTGAACATTTTAATAAAAATAGGTGTACCCTGAACGCGCGAATTTGATGCTGTATAGCTATATTATATGGCATTTTTCATTTGGAATATCCCTTTTTGTTACCTGTACAACCATATGAAAAAACATTCAGTTTTTGGTATATACTTACAACATCTCAAGGATAGGTACATGGCACAGAAAAGTTGACTTCTGCTAAAAATTAAAGAGCACTGAATAATTGAATTCTGCGTCTAATGATCTGCTTAAACATTATTTGGATCAGCGGTTAGCAGTTGATAATAGGGCAATTTTTCCATTTTGACTGAATTGTTATGCTCGGTTTCACACGCCTGTGACTAAAAAACCGGGTTTCCCATTGCCTAGAGAAGCAGAAGTTCACCTTGGCGTTCAGCTGGCTAGGTTTCATGGAGCCACGCTCCTGCCCTGAAATCAGCGTTTACGTGCAAACAGCGTTCTGGATATATCAGGTAGGTAGGAAATGAGCAGCAGTGTGCGGTTTCCGCCTGGTTAAAGGAGCTTTTACACATTCGGTTCTCTCTCCCGCTGGTCACTTCCACAATTTCACCATCGCCAGAAAAAATGGTATGGACAGTTCCTACTGGAAATGAGGCTACTGACAGATCAACAAAGTGAGTCCCATCTCAATTAGAGGCCACGCCTCTTCTGCCCAGAAATACTAAATAGGCATCCTATGACTGGATAACTATATATATTAAGCATTAAGGTGTATATATACATATCATATATATATTATAAATATATATAACTATATATACATATAATAGGTAGGCAGGTACATCAATACTGGTAAATGCTTATAAGTATTGGGAAGAAAGAGATTTGAGCAAAGCAAGAATAAATTATGTTCTGTTTGAAGAAATTAGTACCTGTATAAGCAAATGGCGTGCTGGAGAATGAATTCCAAGGGAATTCGTTGCTCATTTTGGTAAAACGTTTCCTCACTACTTAAGGAGAAGGCTTCTTTGCCCTATTGCTTCAGTCAGATTGCTTATTGATAATGTTCTAATTTTACCAAGTAGCTCGGCCGTCGTTCGTAGATTCCTACTATGGATCTCAAGGACCTACGACCTACTTATCAAATTAATAATATACAATAATTTTATGTTCAGACAGGTGACAGCAAAGCAGGTAGGTACGCAGGTGGTGGTGGTGGTGGTTGTGGCAGGTTAGTGTCCTTAGGTTGACTAATTTCGCCGAGCCTGTCTAAGGTTCTTCTCTGACGATTAATTGTTCTTTCTCTATAAGTATAATATAATATTATATATTATATTACCCTCTATATATTATATTACCCTCTTTTTCCCATCTCGAGACAACGAAACTTTTTCGTTGTCTTGTTCGTTTTAAAATGCTTATAAGTACCATCCAGTTTTTTTTTTTTTTTGCTTCCTCCTACCGGAAGGTAGGGAAGCCTTAGATTCGTGATCGAGTAAAAAAATAAAAATAAAAATAATGTCCCCTAAACTGAAAATTTCCACTGCCATTTTGCGTTTCAGACATCAAGGAACATTTTTTTCTGGTTCCGTGTCTGTCTGTCCGTCCGTCTGTGTGTCTGTCTGCCTGTGGTCAATTCCTTGTAACGCCCATAGCTACCCGAAATACTGGTCGAAATAGGCTGAAATTTGGAGGGTAGGTGCGGGTTGGGTCACAGATGGTCCCATACAAAAATCATCGAAAAAGTACTGTATTCGTCTGCGCATGCGCAAACGTGAAATACTTGGTTGAAATACTATAAGCGTCAGATCCTCGTCGCGCCCATAACTCAACTGCAAATCATCGTAAAGTGGTGCAATTTGGAAGAGAGATGGTGGTGAGGTGTTGAATGGTGTCAAATGCATTCCATCAAAATCGATATTTTACCAACCGATTCTATAAGTCCGTGTTACAATAAGGGAGGAACCTATACCGCCTACCCAACTTGGCAGACTTTTTTTGTAACTTACAACTTAATTATTTATTATTAATGTGTTTTAATAATGTAATATTGTACGCACGGTGGGACCAGCAGGTCCTATGTAAATAAAGTTCTTTCTTTCTTTCTTAGTGGGGGACTTACCTGCTTCTGATAAATTGGCGTTGATGTGTAGTTGACTGTTGTAGGCTTCAATGACCGTTCTAAGGAAGTAGCTTTGTCGAGTTTGGCAACCAGGGTGGATTTTGCTGCAGAATCCTATGGTAAATTAAACATTAAAAAAATAAAATATACCTACCTACCTACGAGGAATGAATGTATGTACCTATGCATAGGGCTAATAAATATATATATAATATTTAATCGGCAGATTATCACTTTTTGATCCACTTTTGATGTTTTTCCATAACTTCTGATCATCCCCTCCCAAAGTTTTAGGTAGGCACCAACCTCGTTTTTTTTTCTTTCCCATTGGGATACATCACTGAGGGTTTTTTTTTTTTTTTTTAATTTCATTACAGCAGCCTGCTTCCATAAAATGATTACAGGCTAATTACACGCTGGGATAAGTCTACTGTACATAGTGAAGATATTACTTATACTAAACTAATTTCGTGTTGACATTACAGAATATAAGTCACTGAGGGTGTATACACGACGTTCAAGGATCCATGCTTCAGCGGGGCCAACGGTTAGCGACTCCACATTTCTATGCCCCAACAGATGGAGCCAGGAGGAAATCGATACATCGAACGATAGTCGATACATCGAGTGATACGTTTCATTGAAAACATACTATTTTTAGGCCTTTTTCGTAATTTCATGATACTTCACCACTATAAGTAATTTATTTCCCAGTATAGTTACACAGAAAATGCCAACATATCGTCAAAAACTGCGAGTCACATTTTATATTCATCAGGCCGCCAGCGGCAGCACGCCCGCCATCTTCCGGAAGAATTCTAACATGTGATCAGGTTAGTTTAGTTCATGTAACCCTTTTTTCGTGAACTGAATTCCGTGGAGTTTAGTTATTTTAATTGTATTATAGTGATTTCTCGTCGAAAATTTAAAATGTTCTGTGCGAGCGTGTAGTGAGGTGTTATTTGAAGAATCTGTGGTCATATTAGCTTGTGGAAAAGACCGGATAGTGTCATTTTGCGTAAGTATTTTCTTGGAGTTACTCATTCAAAAAATAGTAAAGGTCCCTATTAGGACGACCTCGCCACCACGTTTTTACTATCATTTATTTTATTATCATTTCGATACTTCATTGTATATTATGGGTCTGTCGGCTTGACGAAACGTTCCATAAGCAGCAAACGATTTGAGAAATTCTCTCGGTCCTTAGGAACAATATTGCTGAACTATAACGGTGTTGGTAACCTACATTGGCCCACTCTCTCCGTGAATAACCTGTATAAAACACAAAATTAGCTTCTTATTTTAGTATCATATTACTTCACCCTCTCTACATTTTCATTTCCAATCGAGCCATTAATAAGTTTTGATATCTGTCGAAATCGCTATGGTAGAATCAACAGTGAAGTTCTATCGTTGAGGTAGAGATTATTCCTTTTACCTTGAATAATGATATACTTGAGTACCTATTCGACATTACAAAACCAGTATTTGTCAGTTCGCAGTGTATTTAAGTAGTTGAGTACCAAACTACATTCTGGCTTCGAATACGATTGTTATCCAGGAATACCAAATTTAGCGAGGAATACTTTGTCTAAGTTTAATTTTCCGCCACAGAAGTTCAGTCAGTCCATCCGGATATTCGACAGTCCGGTTTTATATTGTGTCGGATTCGGTCGTTTTCCTACAGTTCTGTGACATTGTATGAGTGGGCGTTGGGTTTCACTCGATTCTGTTGTTATTGACCAGTATGGCATACAGTCTAGGAAGCATGTGGATGCGGTGGAGAGCGCCGCTCTGATCGTTTCGCGGTAAGCCACTTCCTCAGCTTCTGACGGTTGTTATTGCCGATTGTTTGGTAAACTCGGGTTTCAACTCGAACTTTCAACATCTTCAAAACGTTCATTTCACATTTGTCGACTTTCCCTGGCGCTTGGTTCCGTGTTGACCCAATTACAGGCGTTCCATATGTCGGGGATCGCGCGACTCTTTTTTCGCAATATCGGGCCGGGTTTTGGCCCCTTCCACTATTTCTCTCCAGCAGGAATTATTGCCCAACCCGGTCCACTACGTCTGAAGGATCGGAGGATTTTCCTTCCTTTCGACTGTTTGGCAATAGGTACCCGTAAACTGTTTTACAGTGGTGGGGCCTCCTCAGCGACGAGTCTTTACGGCTTCTTGTTATGTAATAATTGTCTCTGCCCAGTTCAATCAAGTTTCCGTCGATGACTTTAGTTTAATTTTTCGAATTTTTGTTGTTTACCTTCGAATATGTGGTTGGTGTTCACTATTCATTTGATCCGACTGTACACTCGTACGAGCTCCGTATGTTTCGTTATCCCGAGTGTAGGTCCTCTCTTACATAGTGTAGCATGACTATTGATTGGGGAGTTGTTTGATTTGAAAAATTGATATCTGAGTACTTGCACGAGTGTACTTACCATATTTGGTAATTACCATATTTTATAATACCTGTGCACTAACAAAGGGAGCCTCTGATTTCGCCGGAATTGTTACGTTGGTTGCAAGTCCGAAATAAATCCACACCACACGTATCTATTTGTCCCTTGATCTGGAGCCAAGAGCCACTCAACATTTATGTACTCATTGGAACCTGCAGTCAAAAAATTGCGAAAAAAAAGTGGCGATATAATACCGAAATCTGGCGGCGATTGAAGCTTACATATAATTTTATTCTGCCGGAGAAGAGTATTATAGATTTTAGTCAGTCGAAAACTTGTGTGCAGAAAAAGAAGCGTTGCGTCGATATTTTTAACGACCATAAAATGAGCAAACCACTATATCGAGTGGGGACTAGAGCTTTACTGAAACAAATCCATAATTCCCGCATTTAACCAGGAATTTATAAATTGGGGAATATTCTTGATAAATTCCTGGCCGACCGGGGATGTTCCCCCGTGGCAGTATCCCCAGTGCCCATCACTAAAAGAATTACTTAGAAAATGCTTTAATCAGGTCTCTACGTGACAGAAAACCTTAAATGAGGTGTATGGAAAACCTGTTGGTAAGTACTGGATTTTCAAGCACTCGATATAGGCCCAGCGAATCAGGTTAATCAATTGACTGGAAAATTGGCAACATTGCCTACTTTAAAATTGGAGGCACAGAACTTGAAACTGCACTTACAGAACTTGAAAATTGAATTGCAAATCGAAATTTGTACACTGTGAAAGGACTTCGTAAAGATATGAACTTTACCAGTTGACGTAATAAATTATAAAGCTTGAATTGAGTGGTTTCTTTTGTTAGTCTTAATTTTGCTATGGTTGGTTATTTTATAATATGAATATTTTCAGTTCGTTCTTATTTCACGTTCCATACATGGCGTGGATGTGGAGGATTCAAGTACTATGGATTATGAATATCACTTGAAATGGCTCAAACACTCATGGTGTCTTCTAAGAAGGGATTACTGTCAGAAAACACTCTGTGCTCAGCAGCTTGTCAAATACCTCGATGTGTAGGTACTACTACTCTCAAGTGATGGATCGTTGATCATAAAGTTGAAATATTATGGGTACCGTGGTAGTTCTTATGACTTGAGATACATAATATCACAGTTCAGCTGTTCGACGGATACAAAAAAAAATTTTTTGCTTCAAAATGAAAACTAAGTGGTCCATATTGGTGAATATTTGTAGTTGATGAAAAGTCCAAATTGGCGTTGTCCTTGGCTAATGACTGATCCCCCCTACCCCGATTTAAAAACATTAATGCAGATTTAAGTCCGTCAGTGATGTGTACCCATGACTGCTTATAATATAAGCCATTATTACCATTTTCCACACTTGGCAAGGGGGTCCCGCCTTGGCGGGAGGGGTGCAATGACGTCACTTGTTGCCGCAACTTTGAAAGCTCATAGAAAAAGAACTATTCATCGTAGGAGAGTGCGGTTGGTCTCAAAATTCTTTAAATGTAACTAAATCCATTCAAAAATGGGAAAGTACTATAAACAGAAGTCTCTGAAGGGCCTCTGCGTCATATTATTATCGACATTCTGGTAAACCGCTGCACAACCAGGCCAAAACCTGAGTCGTTTGCATGAACCTCTGATCTGGTGATTATTGTGAGCGGCGTCATAAGCCCCCCCCCCCCCCCCCCTTATCGAAAAAACCCCCCTTCCAAAGAGCGAATTTTCGAAATAACCTTCGTATTATGAACCATCGAATATTTTCTGTGATTTGGTTTATTATTATTTTCAATAATAAATTCATCTTTAGAAACCAGCATGGGGAAAAAATACCCCCCTCCCCCCAACAACATTTGATGGTTTCCGTTTCAAGGTATGTAGAATCCAAAAATGGAGTAAACAAATTTCTGTCTGTACGCCGTACTACTTTTTTCCCATGTGAACCAAAATCAATGAAATTTGGTTTGTAGACCCATTTGGGGTCTAGTTGGTCCGCGAAGCTCTGCGTTGCTGTCCAGTTACCTCGGGGTGAAAAGTAGGGTTTGAGATTTCCCGAACGCAACTACATAGAACCCATAGGTACTACAACGAAAAGTTTCAGTTGTAGTATGGGTTTTTTTTACGTATTAAAATTGACCAACTCGAGAAAACCCTTTTGAGACCACCCGGAGCATTGTACATCCTGCCATTCGTTTGCACCGAAAAGCTTCGTCAACATGATCGTGAACACCTGATTATAATCACGGATGGCTGTATGAAATCGAGTTGGTTGTCCGTGATATTATTCCATTTGAAGAATGGTGGTTATTTTGGATTTTGTTGAAAGGCATTTTAACTTGAACAAACGTTATACTTCATGAATAACAAATAATAATTTCGTACTTATCAAGAAATACGCCTTATATTTATGAAACTGTAGTTCCCCGGCCGATTGCAGTACTCGATTTTGGGCTTTCCTGGCGGGAGGAAGAGGGTAGGTATAAATGACGGGAAACTGTTCGCAGAAGGGTCATATGTATACAGGTAAATAATAAATTTGTGTAATAATTTGCAGCCTTTTCCCTACAACTTTGAACACTTCTTCGATTCACAGTAGGAAATAACAATCAGCAGGACCATGTGACTCGCTTTCGATTGATTGGTAATGTTTGCACTCTAAAGCCTCCACTCACATTGAGGACAAGGAGCCCCCCAATACGTTGTTTATATCGCTCACAGAGTCCCAGATCTCCAATTATAATGTGTACCTCCCTTCACTTCGTACAAGCGGACAATATTTGAATGGCTTATCGAACTTGGTACGGTCGAGTCTGAGAATATCATGCGAAGTAGTTACCTACTTATATTTAGCATAAGAAATAAGCATTTCTTTATTGAGCCGTGTATGGTTATTTTTAGTTATGCAGTGTGTAATTAGTGCTACAGGTATGAAAGTGCATAATCAGCTGGGCTCATCTCCTGCAGGGCGATTCGGGCATTTTGCCTATTGCCTCACAATAGTGCTATTTTTTGCCTACCTATAATAATTATACTAATATCGGTACTTATTATTTTTTCTTACCATTTATGGTATAACACCTATAAATAGAAAAAATAAAAATTGAAAATTGTCTCTGAAGTTTTGGTTGCTCAACAGTGTGTCTCATTACCACCTTATCCCATTTTTTCCTGTCTCAATTCATCATTCTATTGTACCATTTTTGTTAATCTGAAGTGGTTGGCGGTTTTTAGCAGTTTTCTCGTCTTCAAAAATTAGTTTTCTTCTAACTCATCCTTTCGTTTACCATCACAAATGCTTTTGCGAAATTTGGAATTTTGGACGTTAGCCAAATTCCTCTTTTTTCATTATTTAAATCAAATTATCAACACACATGATTAAATCTCCCTCTAATTGTTTAGTTAGTGTCCAGTAGATTAAGATTTTAATAATTAATTTGATAACTCTGCGAATTATTACACAACGGTTTATTATTTTCCTGTTGGTAGATGCCTCTTCTGCGTAGATAGCTGTTTTCTATGGTCCATGCCTACCCTTGTGCCCCCCCCCCCCCCAGAAAAGCCCTAAATCGAATACCTAATGGAGGCGGGCGGGCAATTACAGTTTCATAAATACGTGGAGGATTCAAGAATTATATCATTAATTATTTGTTGTTATTCATGAAGCATAACATTTGTTCAAGTTACAAGTACCTATCAATAAAATCCAAAATATCATTCTTCAAATGGAGTGATATCCCTAAACAACCAAGTCGATTTCATACGCCAGTAAGAATAGGATTAGCGCTTTGCAAAGGTGTTGTACCTATAATAATTTATTGTCGTACTATCTGAGTGTTGTATTTCCAGCCCTAGATCCAGCTTTAGCGGGTAGTACACCGGTCCCTACCTGACCCAAGGGTTCCTAAAAGTTAACGCCGAACTTCCCATCGCCTTTCTTCTCCCTTTTGTCCTCTCTGTCCCTTGGAATTCTCGGGTGGTTCAGTCTTTTATAAAATGGAACTTATGTTTCGCATCCCCATCCGCGTCACCGTTTGACCAATCCGTACAATAGGTACACCATAGTGGTACTGAAACTTGCAAGTGGTCATTTAGTTTATTGAATCCGACGTTTGTATAGCTATCTCTGTTGTTTCTGCACCTCCCTGTTACACCACTAATTCTTCAGTATTCATTATTAATTATCAAGAAGTGGATCACGGATAGGTATGTCTTACCTGATGTGCTCCATATTTTAGTATATTCCCATCTCAAGCAGACTGTTCCAACCAGTGGGCTATTTGCATGAGTCACAAAAGCGGTTTATAATATTTTTTAGAAGTAGATTCCATGATGAGAATTTTGAGACCAACCGCACGCTCCTACAATAAGTAGTTCTTTTTCTACGGTTTTAAGTTTCCAGAGATTCCTACGTCGTTGCACCCCTCTCGCGTGGGCGGGACTCCCTTGCCCAATGTGACGTAGGCACGTCTGGAAACTTTGAAAATCATAGAAATAGAACCACTTATCGTAGGAGCGTGCGGTCGGTCTCAAAATTCTCAGGATGGAATCTACTTTCATTTTAAAAAATAAAATAAATACGTGCAAATAGCCCATTCCCATCTAGTATGTTTTTCAAGTCTCCCCTGACTGTTACACAACAGTCTCACTCCTTTCTCATTGGATTCTTTCCCAAACCGGATGTGTTTTGCCCAGGACCCGGACACCGATCTCGACCGGGCACTCGCGCTCAGGAAGGAAGGTGGTCGGGAGCCGGCCCGACGGGTTTCAGTTGGTCTGCCTGCCATTGTTTGGAGGCCAAGGTAACCCCGGAGGTCATCCGCCCAGCCCTCCCAAAACCTTGGCAATTTCAGTTGCGACGGACCAGCTTCCTTGTCTTTTTCCAGTTTTTTTTTCCCCCGCTCCGACTCTCACAATGGGCCTATCAATTCATGATCATGCTCACTCCTACCCGTCTGTATCAATACATAAACTATAGTAGTAGTGTTCTGCTGGGGCAAAATATCACAGTGTGCTGATAATGCAATAAGATAATCTCTAGTGTCTTAAAACTTACAGGCATTGCCTTATAAAATTCGGTTCTTGTCACCCATTACTATAAATATAAATATACATACAGGTTGGATTCTGAATTCTCTGAAACGGATTGCAACAGAGACATTTAAAAAAAATTCATGTGATGAAATTTACTCTTCTATATGTAAAATATGTATCAGTCACATAACCCAAGACATTCATACCTAACTGGTACTTTATTTTAAGGAAACTCTAAAGACGTGGATTTACGTTTTTGACCATAGAGATTGCGAGTGTGAGATTTCCGATCTAAGAATCGTTGAAGCTCTCTAATCACTATACTTGGAGGTTTTTTCGATTGTACGCTTAAGAGGAGTCAAATTTTGTTGTAGCGTTGATAAAATTTCCAAAAAAATATCCGTGTTGAAGAGTAAGAGTAAGAGTATGAATGCACGAAAAACATTTTTGTTACCTAGTTGGGTGCGTATCTATGTTTTTTAAATTAATAAACTGTGGAAAACAATCATTAATCAGCAAAATAATATATTTTCAAAATGTATTTATCCAACTACTCCTACAATTATTTAGCAAGTAGGCAAATTACTCCCCTTCTCACAAAGAATCTACTCTGCCTATTGAAAAATTTAGAAGCCTATGAAATAGATTTGTGTCTTCAAAAACTCGGAAAAACAGGTAAAATTGTATTGGGTCATGTGAATAAAAACCAAGCACTTGCTTGGAGCATCTACTAGCTAGTACAAGCATAAGGTGTCAAGCAACTGGTCTCGGCCCTAGCAAAAATGCTTATTTTCGAGCGATTAACCTTCTGCTTTTGCTGACTAGCAAATATGCTAACATGTCTAGCATTTGCTTGAGAGTATCCATCTATTACCCAGGCGTTGTCATGCGACTCGTTGATAGTTGCCTAGTTACGACCAAGCTTCTACATTTCCCTCTTCTTTCCCGCCTCACGCGTTGCTTCTGTTGTTGAAACCAGAGTTCGTCTTGCTTTCATTTCGAGATCGGGGCCAGTTTCAGTAGTTTTTGCTGTATAGGTGTTTTCTTGTCTTTCGTCGTTCTTGCGTTGTCGTTTTCGGCAGTTTCAATTACCTGTAAGAGATTAGTTCGTCGGATGACTTATCGGTTAGTGCGCAACTACGAAAACATAAAAGTCCAAATAAAAGTCAAGTCCCGGCAGTCAAGGCTCAGCGCCACTTTTGGCAAAACAATGACAGTAAAGCAGCTTCAAAAAAGATAAATAATTTGAAGACGGATGTTGAACAAAAGACTGATCTAACAGTTATGGGTAAACAAAGTTGCGCGGGATCGCATGATTTCCGCCATAACTACTACATTTTTCTTGGTAAAAACGAAAATGCGTTGAGAAGCACAGAAGTGATAACCTCCTCTACAGTACCTGTAGCCAACTTTTCAATCTGCCTCCGAGTAGAACGAAAAAATACGTAGCAAATACTGGAGAAGTTGAGCTAAAGCTAGTCTTTATTCACTCGATTTTCGGCGTTACCCAAACTGGATCAAGTAAAAGGTCTTTTTGGTAAATTCCCACAAGCATTTGCTTGTAAAGGTTAGGTTAGCATAAGCACTTGTTAGTTTCAGTCACGTGATTTCTAGCATTTGCTGAAAAAATGCATGTATAAGCTTTTGCTTAGTTTTGTTCACATGACCCTTTGTGTAAGAATTTATACTGTGCTTGTACCATTGAAAACTAAACTCGGTAACTACTATGTAAATCACTGGAAAAAAGCTACTCGAGTCATCGATGTAAAACTACTGTAGTTCGTGCGAAAACCTCGTGAGAATAGCGTTGAGGGTTTCCTTTACTTAGGACTTATTTTGGCTCGCCCAGCGTTGCTACGTTGCATCCGTGAGAATATGCTGACTACCCTTTTGTAAGCTTGTCGAAGCGAGACAACTTGGTACTTATGTCTAGGCGTGTCGATGACCTGAAGTCGGTCGGTCAGCCGGTAGGCTTCCAAAAAGAATCGACCATTGTACTGTTCACGGCGAAGGTGAAAGGCAAAGGCGATTATTCTAATCCGGGGAGATCCCAAACGGGTATGAAAATGCAACGGTCAATCTTTCAATCCTTGTTCATCAGTAAGCGGCCGTACATATGCACCAATGTCAGAATATGATGAGACACCACTGTAATAGTAAAATGCTTGCTAAGACATAAAAATGTAATAAATATGGTGAAAAACCATTTTAATCACGTAATTATAATCAGCTGTCTTGGAAGAATTGCTACTGCTAAATCTGTGGGAAGACGTTCAGCTCGTTGGGTTGGAGCATTTGAGATGGAAAAAGGTCATCCAGGTGTTCCTTGCGCCTGGATTGCTACGGGCCCATGTAGTGGCAATAACCTCCCGTACTGGATGAGCTTCAAGTTTTCCAAGGTGACCAGACTACAGCTGGTGTCCTTCTTCTCCGTAAAATATGTAATCCGAAATGCTGCTTGGTCGACACGTGAGCGTTCATTCGTTTTCGGACGAATTATTGCGTGGTTTTTCATGTACGTACATCACTCTTTTTCTTGGATTCATTGGAAGGGTTATAGAAAAGTTCTGTGATCACTCTGTACATTTCTGTTCAGTCATACTATTCAAGTAAGCTGGATCGCCGCTGCAGTTAAGATGTCGGGTTTCTCAACCATGCAATAGTTTTGGTATCTGAATCGGGAGATTGTTGGCTGCTTCGGATGACAGTATGAGTCAAAAGCTTCGTCGTTAAAGTCACAGATGGATGGAAATAGGGCAGTTATGATGGTTTACAGTTAGCTAAATTCCAACGAAATAAAAATCACACTTTTTTGAAGTCTATAGCAGAGACAAATTTAAAACGCTGCAAAGTCCTTGTCACATGGGTTTATTATTCCACTGGACATACCTAAAGAAATGTTGCTGTTCATTTATTGTTTCATCCATGTGCAATTATTTAAATAGCTATTTAAGATGTTTTCCACCAATTTTGGCATTGATAGTGCCATTTAATTGTCTTGATTCACCTGTTGACACTTTTTCTAGTGTTATTATACAAATTGATGGTCATTTCAGACAGTTTTCCGAGGTTTTTGACTAATAAAAAATGAATTTTGGAAGCTGAACCTTCGTTAGAACCTCAACTTTCCACTCTTTGGTCAAAATTGACTTCATATCTCTCCCAGAAAACACGGAAAACGATACCTCAAAAGCTCATGTCTACTAAAACACAAAAAATACCTATTTTATGCCCATTTTTCACTCAACACCCTTGGATATATTCCGATCGGGCTGAAATTTTTCTGGACACAACTAGGGGCCAAATGGAGCTTGTGTGCGAAAGAACGACTTTTTTAGACCGAAAATGAAGCCGGTATGCATGATACGGCGGACGGACATTGCATTTTCTGAATCTACGCACCTAGAGACGTAAAAGAAAAAAAATGTTGAGGGGGTGCTATAAACATTTTTTGCTGAGCGAATATATAGGCGTATTATTCACAGAGCAATATACCAAAAAATTGATCGTAGTAATAGTAATGTTGCTCTCGTGGTGTCCCCAGGAAAGCCCTAATTCGAGTACTGGAGCCGGCCGGTATGATAGTGCGAGTGCGCGCGCGCGTGTTTGTGTGACAGAATCTTGTGTGCGCTGCGAACAAAAAATGTTCGATGCAGAAAACTGTCTAGTTGTGGTGTACGTCCCTGGAATTTCCTTCTAGAAGAGAGGTCAGTGTCGACATAATCTTGTGTGCGCTGCTGAGGGCTTAATTCTCAACCGTTTTACGTGTTTCTTTTTTGTGTTTGACGCATAATTCAGGCTAGTTATGCCTTGCGTCGCCGGAATTTCGAAATTTATAACTATGGTGGGGAGGGCGGGGAGAACGCGGGATTTTCTACAAACTTGTTTCGGCTGCCCGTATTCTCAAAGCTGACATAGGTATATATAAGAAACAGTAGGTTGTTAGTAACCTAATATTGGATCAATCACAATACACCACCGTAAGGGACGTCCACTACATGTATTACCCTTCGGTATGTTTAACTTGAACAAACGTGACCATGAATAACAACAAATAATTAATGATAGAATTCTTGAATACGAAACTGTTATGGGTTATTTATTTTATTTTTTTAAATGAAAGTAGATTCCGTCCTGAGAATTTTGACATCAACAGCACTGTCCTAAAATTAGTAGTTCTTTTTCTATGACTTTCTTGAAGTACTGACGTCATTGCGCCCTTCTCGCCTGGGCCCCCTGTAAACTTTGACGTCAGAACTTCTGGAAACTGAACTACTTATCGTTGGCGGTTGATGTCAAAGTTCTCAGAATGGAATCTTTCTTCATTCAGAAATAATGTAAACCGCTTTTGTGACCCATGCGCACATCCTATTGCCCCGCCGGATCCAGTACTCTTAGGGTTTTCCTGGGTGGGAGCACGAGGCTATTGGCTACAGAAAACAGTATTCTACGCAGAAGATTAAATAATAAACAGGATACAGATAAATGATGAACCGTTCTGTAATAATTTGCAGCGTTCTTTATTCTATTTTCGGATTCTACGTTCTTACCTTGCAACGGAAACCATCAAATTTTGAGAGGGGGTTAATTTTTTCTTCTTTTTTCCATGCTCGATTCCAGATCCGTTATGAAAAAAACCAAGCCACTCAGCATGGTCGACAGCATTTTCGATATTTCTTGATGTGTTCGTCTTCATCCAAGCCCGACATTCCAACATTGTTCGAAGCCAACGAAGTGCAGAATTGAAATGCATTTTTTTTCCAAATATGTTCCTTCTAATGCGCAGTGGTGGCGTCGTCACATTTCTATTGTTGAATTTGTTTGTTTGAATTCCTACCAAATCTGGGTTTTTTCTAGTGGTCTGTTGCATTGTTTTTGCATATTTCCACTATTTTCCATCTGTTTTTTAAGTTTGAAAAAATTTAAATCTTCAATTTAAGTCAACATTTAAAGTTGCCCGACCTTCTGATTTGAAATCTACACCAAGGTGGTTTTGCCGTTTCAAGTTTTTGTTGGAAAAATCGTTCGGTCAAGTCGGGTTGCCTGAAGGGAACTTGTCTATCTTATCTCTGTGGTATTTTCGTTATCTTGGTCTGATGGGTTCATATTCATCGCTGGCTCAATATGTTCCTATAATGGCATGAAGTTCGAATCATGTTTGATTGATGATACGTACTGTAGTTGAATGTAATATATATATGTATATATAACTGAAGTCAAGTCAGCTGGAGATCAAATAATAATTATTTAGTAGTATGGCGCCATTTTCTATCCATTTGCAACGTGTACCTGTCTCCTTTTCACCTAATGTTGAGGAATTATTATTATTAGTGACTCTCCTGTTGGTTTTACAACATGTTTATCCCAGGTTTGGTTTGGATGTGTTGAAATTCCGTTGATTTGGTACGAGTATATGACCGTTGGTGCTTTGTGTCGTCTTACTGTCCCTGGCATATTGAATAATTTATTTTGTTGAAGAGTGAACCTTACTGAGTTAGTTGAACCTACTTAACTTTATTAGTTTCTAATTGTCTCTTTTTTTGTAAATTCAATTGGCATTAGCAGTTAGCCATAGCCATGAATTAGTTTCATTTACGATTTATATTACAATATAATCATGGATATTTTAAATTAAATTTTTATACCTGCTTCTTGAATAAAATAATAAATCACGTTGTAAACACACAAACTTCGTGAATGAGCAATTTGGAAAAAGTTACTAGGATTCTCCACATGCTGAACACACAAATCAAGCATTCTGCGCCTGGATTCTAATGTTTCTATTGTTCCTAGTTCACATACTAACAGTTTTCTTGCTTGTTTCTGTTTTACATACCAGGAAAAGAAGATCTTGTCATGGAAACAGGGTTTCTCAACAAACACGACAGTGAATATTTTTCTTCAGACGTTACATATGAACAGGTAATTTCTCTGGTTCCTTTCTGACCTTAGCAGTACTCACTGAAACTGTCAAGTGGCTAGTTAGTACAACAACTATTTTAGCTGTTTCCCATTTGACCACGATAAGAGTTTATTATCGATGGTACTCCCCTTCGATGCGAGCAGTTATAATTACTGCTATAACAGAGTCTTGGTCTCATCTCACATCTATTAACTCGCTCAATATAGTTCTGTTGTTCTAACCTTGCCTCTACTGAAAAGTGAGGCGCTTAATTTTTTTTCTCCGTCTGGAAAATAGACTCATCTTGTCGGTAACAACTCTGATTGCTATTTCACGAACTTTTCGAGGAGGCTATTCGTTCTAATTCTCACATTCTGTACAACTTTTTCAGAGCAATGGTTTTGAAAGTGAAGGTTCATTCTTCAGCAGTTTCGTAAACGGCAGTTACAACAACGAATTCGACAATTACCAGTGGGGAATCAACGACGAAGAGTGAGTTGATGGGTGATGTTAATTAAATTTACTTTGTTGTATTTGTTCAAGTCTGGTTTGATCTTACTTGCCTTATCCATTAGTAGCTCTTAGCTTACACAAATGTCGGATCTTTTTCAGAAATAATTTGAATGATACAAGTTTGAATATCATCTCTAACGAAGCACCTATCCATCAAGACGATTTCAACAAATCTTTCAATGATTGGCAGCAGCACATCTCGAATTTAAAGGTAAATTGGACCATTTCTTCACTTTATTATTAACTAGTACATAAATTACCCCCGCCAACCATTACCTTGTCTTCTTTAATGTAATTTAGCTCGCACTCTCGAACAAATCTTCGTGGCTTATCTCTGACGACCAGATGTTGCATCAAAATCTATCTGCAGATTGAGTGTTGTTCTGATGTTTCAAAGTGTTAATTACTTTATTGGTGCGATTATCATGATGAAGCACCTCTCCAGATCAGGGGTTCCCAGGTGGTGGTACGCAAGGACGTTTCACGTGGTACGCGAACAGGCAAAAAAAAAATACATGGATAAAAGGCGGATTTAATAATACTAGTATGAGTGTTCAAAACTAATTAGAAAACGCGCAGAGGAAAATGATATTTTTATAACATACTGAGAAACAGTATTTAAATAAACTTTTGTAAATCAATTGGTATTTTTGTATGAAGATGAACCTTTAATAGGTACTAATATCATAAGATTAGGTAGTGTTACGCCCATTTATCTCAAAAGAGGGTGTGGTACGCAGTGACATAAAGTATGGGAACCCCTGCTCTAGGCGTACCCTCATAGTTCTTCTGGACCCTTCATTTAGATTTACTACCATAGTTGGGTCCGTAATCTGTTTCCAAGGGCAACCCAAGCTCCTAGGTAGACCGCTATGTTTCGGTTCGTTTGTAAAATTGTTCTATTACTGCGTTATTTTTCTCATGTTGCAGCTAAGAGAAGATGATCTCCACGATCCCAACATATTCCTTCAGGACGGAAGGTTACCCGAAATCTTTCCTATCGGTTCCCTCACCACCAACCCTTCCCTTCCATCCCTCCTCGATGACCCTCTCAACCCGGACCTGCTGTTAGATGAATTGGCTGCAGCGGCAGAAATACCTGACGGGCCTGCCTCCCCTCCACCCCACGAAACTAAGTGAGTACGCTCCCTAGGGATGGATAAGGCTTTGAATTTAAATTTCCCCTTTATTATTCATCTGAATTTAATTCATCAGGGCCCAAATAAAAATCGAACCAGAAACCGAGGAGCCGGTCAGTTTGCTTTCTGCAAAGCGCATCAAGCAGGAGCCCATCGACTTTTTCTCTGTTGAGCTTCCACCACCCCATCTCGATGAGCCTGTTGGAGCAGATGAGGGCGGTAGCAGTTCAACCACGCGAGTGGTCACTAAAACAGACCTTGGTCCTGACAATTACGATATCATCGACATCAAAGTGGAAGGTGAAGAAGAGGATGAAGTCGATATTGAAACTATCACTGACTCGATGCCAGGTACGTGCTACTCACATTTTAAATCCCTTTGTACGTTTTTATGAAGCTGAATGGACCATGACTGCTAGGTATTATAATGTTTGTTGCTTAAGGACGACCAACGATTAGCAGAGAGAAATTGGATTGTCAGTGTGTCCTGTCCATGTTTTTCCAATCCCAGGATTTCAGGATTGGGGAACTGTACAAACATAATAATAGGTAACAGCCTAAAATTTAAATAAATGTATAATGACAATTAAAATGTCTAAGGTGATCATAGGGTATGCGCGTAAAGCCCAGTTTAATGTGTTTCAAGATGACGATGCAAACTATAATAAGTTCATGTTCCATTTTTTTCTTCAAGTCACCTTGTTTGTTCCTTTCTTTTCTAGGTATTAGTTCCAATACCTTTCTTTTAAATAAAGCATTATTCAGAAGCCTGTTGTTTTCATACTTATAGATACTCGTAATATGTAATAATAAAATAATTGAAGGATTCATTCATGGATCTAAAGGAACGCAGTGGTTATGAGAGGGCCTGAACCAAGAAGCTATTACAGCGTTGCCAAATCTTGCGCCGTGGCCTTCTCTAGAGCCGGCCATGGTAAAATTCATTGAGCAATAATTGTTAAAAATTATCTTGAGAAAGAGAGTCAGCTTACTATTGAACATATTAACCCATATGAAAATAAGTACGAATTGTGGCTCTCATCTTGTGTTTTTTAAATTTTTATTCATAGCAAGTTTTCAATATGAATGTGAGTTCAAGGACTGTACATAGGCCAACCGACTCCAGGAGTTGGTTAAAGTTTTGGGAGTTGTTAATATTTTGCTAGCAGAAATCGTCTTGTGTGTTCAATAACTTATTTATATTTAATTTATTTTGATTAAACATTGGTTCTTCCAAGAGGTCCGAGGTATAGCTTGCTGGGCCTCCTCGAGAAGAACACATCCATCAGTCTGGTCACCCACTAAAGTGCAGAGAATTTGATCATTACTTGTGACCCAGCTTTCCAAGTGTTTCAGTTACCAACTTAGGACCAAAACTGCGGCGCATGTATAGGTTTTCCAAGTCAGGAATTTTCTAAACCATATTAGGATTTTTCCATTTCTAATTTGAGTCGAATCGAGCAAAATAGATTGACAGTCGGGGAAATACGGAAAAATTCATTATTCTTTAGAATTCCAGGATGTTGTTCTCCATTGAATTTTGACACAGAAGAAATTTGAAGCACTTTCTCCAATCTGGTGTGCGTTGACCATTTTTGCTACCGTTTATTGTTATTCTTCCTGCAATCCACGGTTCTGGCTTGAATTATCATCTTCTTTTCCAGTCATCGAGGCAAATGACATCGACTCCCTTCTGGACCAGTTTGAAGCCTCTGAAAGGGTCAACAGTTTGTGCAAAAACAAGATGAGGGATACCAAACCCTACCATCAAGCCCCCGCACCAACACCCAAAGTGCCACCAATCATTATCAAGAAGATGAATTCACAACTGAAAGTCGAGCAAGTGCCACTGGTCAAAGTCGAGCGAGCCCCATTGCCCAAAGTCGAGAGGCAGCCATTACCCAAAGTCCTCCCGGCATCGAAACCTGCACCGACGGTTGTTGCAGCACCACCAACAGTTGTTGTTCAAGCTCCCAGCCCCTTTTCTGTGCCAAAGAGTGGTCCTGTCAATAAAACCATAATCGACTCCCTTCCGCAGGAGGTTATTGATAGAATAAAGGTTAGCTATATTTTTCTTTGTTTAATTTTACCTCTTAGTCTGCATTTTTAAGGGGAGACAAAGTCTCTTCTATAAGTGTTCGTACCGAACAAATGAAGGACTTGTACGCTTATTTTTCATTTCTCAAAATGTTGCTTTCTAAAAATGTGGGGTGAGGCTTACTTGGACTTTCTATAACCGTTTTTTAAAAGTCAAATTGAACTTACAGCTCGTACCTATATTTTCTTATCTTGTGTCAGAATTGAGCATTTTAGGCATCAAGATTGGATTTCGCTCCCCCCCCCCCCCCCCCCCCCCCGCCTAGCTAATTCAGCTCGTAACACCGTTTACTATAGGTCAAAAATAATATACTTAAATAAAAAACTGACCTCTGACAGTGATGGTGCCAAGGACCTCTGAGGCGAGGTTATTATCCCCAGATATTAACTTATGAGTACCCTCAGCTTTCTTTTGCCACTCATATTGCACCCGTTCTAACAAAGATCTTCCAGAGCGAATTGCCCGGTGTGAGTTTCTCCGTGCATGATTCTACTCATTTTAAATTATGATAAAATTAGCTCGTGCCTTCTGTTACACACTTTAATACACAAGCCTTAACAACTTTAACAACTCTGTTATACACTTCAATAACATTAAATTGTCCCTTCTGGTTTTTTCTTGACTCATTTTGAGTGAATTTATCATGTAATATGTGTTGGCAAATTTTTCCTTAGAAGTCGTCTTTTAAGAAGAAGAAGATAGTACCTGTCGTCCCCGCTGAACGACTGCCCGCCAAAGGAAACTCGCATATGAAAGATGCTGGAGTGTCCAAACCCAAAGTTCGTGACTTTGTAAGTGTCAGAGGTTATATTATCGTTATCATTTGCAAGTATTAAGATTTCGTTATGTCCCTACTACAAGTAGTAATGTCAACATATATTTATTATGTAAAAATAAATTTATTTCATTTCCATTCTAGGCTAATAAAAAAAAAGTGAAGACTGAAGCTGCACAAATGGACCACGATTACTGCACAAACGAAGATGATCAGGCTGCTGTCAAGCTGTCGAACAGAAACTGTAAAACGGACGTCAAAATGGATGCCTGCACTATCATCCAGACTGCACTCCCTAAGCCACCCGTTACTGTAGTTGTGGATGCGTTCTCAGTTACCGAAGAAGACAAGTGGGTCCTGGACAATGAGCAAAAGCTGATGACCAGCATCCCTACCGCATCTCCTTCTCCGAGCGAAGCCTCGAGCAATGCCAGGAACAACTGGGAGAAAAACTCCAAGAGGGACAGCGGCCTGGAGTCAGGAGACGTTAGTGATGCAAGTGAAAGTCCCTCAGACAAGAAATGTCCGCCCAAAACACAGGTTAGTCGCTAAGTATTTCTTTGTTAGTCAAAACTGCTGACAGTTGTATGTGTGTAGGTGACGGTCAGTGAGTGTAGGGGGGCTAAACCGCTAATGATGGATCAGGTAGAACCTGACCAGTGGCTTATCGAATGCATGAAATCAGGGGCCGAAAACGTCTTTTATTAATGCACCTTCGTGCATCGTTCATGTATTGTACATCTATGTACACTCTTTATACCATCAATGAGATTCCTGCGCTACCAGGCCACCACCATCACAATTCCACTCTTTTAGTGATGAGGGATGTTGAATCCACCTGAGGTTGGACAAGTAAGCGGCCTTCGAGGGTCTTTTTAGTAAAAATCGTCTTCCTTTATGGATAAAAGCAGTAAAATGGGATCCACTGCTATTTCTCTAATTACAACCCAAGACTTCACAAAGTCGTAAAACTATGATGAGTCAGCCACACAAGGCACCTTATCTAAGACTAGATTTTAATCATCTTGTTCAACGATCATGACGTTACATTTCTTCTTCAAACTGTATCTTTTTGTTGTGGTTTTTATATCAGTTTGGTTCGGATGTTTATGGTTGTTCATTGCATATTTATTTTGAGGGTTCCAAAATGCCCGCACTCGCGGGGGTTAATCAAATTGGCAAAGAACAGGTTAACATGGCGGCCTTTCAACCTACTACCACTTCGAACTTGTCGAAATTAAATCATTCTTCCAAGGGGAGCGATTTCTGTTTTACGTTTCAATATTATTATTTGTGTTCCCCACGCAATAAAAAGGAAAAACCGTGAAAAATCGAATGGCACATTGATTTTAGGCAGTAGGCGCGAGGAAATAATAGGAAGCGCTTTGAGCGCATTTTTTGCTTTCATTAGGAGGTGATGCTGTGGTATTTTATTTGTTTATTACCGTCATTTAACCAAAAAATTCAAGTTTTCTGAGTACCAGTGCAAAGAATAAGGTATCCACAATTAAATTTGAAATTCCATGTATTTACGCCTTAATTATTTCATCTATTCCAAACTTGGTATGTTACTGTTCTGATTTAAAGCGGCAGTAGGGGGTTTTGCGGTGAACAATTGATAAAGTGATATATTCAGCGTGTATAGGCCTCGCTTTGATGGGTAAGGCTCAAAATTTGAGGGTGGTTTGGTATTGGTCTATCGATAGTCCTGTCGATTCTCCTTGGCGTCTACACCCGTTTTTCGAAACCCGGGATTTTGAATGTGAATATAGACACACAGCAACAGTCATTTCTTGCTTATTGTAGAATTATATAGATAGTGATCATGAAATTTATTTTATAATTTCAGATGCAAACTGGTGATAACTTTGTTAGTATTGAGATTAAAGTAGAGAAAGAAGACTGTCCAGTTGTACCACAAGCTGATTCAGCCGATTATCACACAGAAGTTCCTGTAAGTTGACACTGAGACACAAAGATTTTTCAGTTTTCATAGATCCTGTAGCCCTTTTATTGTAATTCGCTTGTATTCAGAATCCGCTGCCTGGAGTCAACGATGAACTTGAACCGGCCTACGAGCAAGATAAAAACGAACCCAAAAAGAAAAAACTCAACCTCGATGAATACCGGAGTCGAAGAAAATTCGCCAGGCTTAGCTCGCCCGTCAAAACTGGGACAATTGGAGAAGCTATTATGTCTAACAAATGGGTTCAGCGCCCTCCAAAGGACAGTGTCGAAGAACGTAAACGTTAGTACAGCATTATCTAGGAGAGCACGAGATTTATGCTAAAGCTTATGTGTCCTTCTTGGGTATGTTTCTTTCATTGACATCGTACTGCTTGGTTTTCTTCAGCTGTTGAAGAGAAAAATAACAGAATCTCCACTGTGGAAACTCCCAAAGAGGCTTCTCCTAAGAAGTACGACGAAGCTAGAAGACGAAGGAATTCGCGAAGCCATGAAAGGTGATCTTACTTCAATTTATCATTAGTATTGCAAACAACAGTAGTTCCAACTTGCGGTCAACTCGAGGTGGTAGCAGTTGAGTTGTTACTAGGGGTGCTTGGGTACTTGGTATTAACTGGGTTTAAGTCTTATGGTTGTCTGATTTGGTTTTCCTTGTGTGAATGTTGTGTTTGGATACAAATTGTTCAGTCCCTAGCTCGAGTTCGTTATGCAGATGCAAGAGCGCTATCCCAACAGAATTTTCAGCATCTATCCGTCACGGTCGTTTCTGTTACCTAGTTCATATTGTCTGGATCCTTAGCTCCATGCGTCTCCTTGTTCCACGCTTGTTGCGGGAATTACAATTTTTAATTGGTCTTACATGAACTAATATAGCTCACTGGGAATTAGGCCATTAGATCGGGTTAGTTATCCAAGAATTTAGAGTCACGATCCCTCAGCTCAAATTTAGGTATTGATCAATGGTAGTGCGTAAATTTTGGAACTACTTTTCTTGTCCGTGCTAGTCCACCTTTCTTCTCATCTGGGGCGTATTATATTCATGTACTGTAGTCTTGTGCATACTGTATTATGTATATTCATGTGCATATCGTCATCGAGGGTTTTTTTTCACCCGCTCATCAAATGGCATACAGTTGGAACGCTCAAATATCGTAAATTGTTTTATAGTTCACAAAATTCTGCTCTGTACATGTATTTCCTCAGTACAAGTTCTCATCTCTGTTAAATTCCGGGAGTTCGAGTTCGTTGTTCAAAACCCCAGTTCTCCTATAGGGTAAGATCTGTCCTGACCCAGTGTAGTGCACAGTAGTACCTACTAGGGAATCACAAATATTTAATTTCCATGGTTAATAAATTTGTCTTCCTTGTAGGACGAAGTCACGCTATAGACACAGATCCTCTTCTAGTTCTTCTTCGGAATCGCGTGTACGATCCAGTCATATCCGAGGACGAAGTAGAGACCGAAGAAGAAGGTGAGTTAATTATCTATCCTATGTTTCATTACACTATCTTGTACCACCTACTATCTTGAAGAAACTGAGGTACCTATTTACTGTATTAAGTATGTTACTTCTTGCTGAAAAGTGAAGTTGTTTTGAGGGAGTTCTTGTTTACAGTTCATAGAGGTGGCTCACAATTAGTTAGCCTCAAGTAACCCCCCCACCCATTGTGTTGTTACCCTCCGTGGATGGAATACCACCTTGTGGATGCTATAAACCTTCAATGTTTTTCTACAAATTTTATACTATATCCAACTTATTGTGACGAAAAAATCGAAAAATGGACTGAGCATCAAAAATACATGAACGGTAAAAATACGAGTTGGATGAACGAATGAAAAAACATGTACATTATATATGATCGTAGAACATAACTAATACAGACATGCAGGTACAATAGTGAGCTATAAGCTTGTCTGTCGGGGTTGTTAAAAGCTACACTTAACTATGGTTATAATAACTTAGGTAGAATTTAGAATTTAGAAAGCCAGGGAATGTGCAATGTTTACAGGAGTGGGTTATCATTTGAACTTGGCAATGAGCTCCCTCCTGTATATGTAGGCCACATCCCCGTATCTTGCCAAGGCCACCCATTGCCCATAATTTAGTAAATCCCTCATGTCGCCATCGGTCAGTGTACCTCCACCCAAGAAGCGGACTCTGAACTTCGAAAGAACTGTGGACAGACCGCAAGAAAATGTACACCATCTTTGAGGAGGAGCAATGTGTGCACAAGGAGCGAGGTCTTCTGGCTGGTCAAAAGGCCAGCAGCATAGGGAGAGAAGAGAGCCCCTGAATCTCGGTGTTCACATAGGAGACCTTTGCTGATCACTTGACATACTTCCCAGCTGCACTCCGTAATCAAAGGACCTATACAGGCAGCTGCTTGAGTCCGAATAAAATACGAGTTTTTACATTTGTGTGGTTCACATGGCGCCACTTGTATAACAAATCTGATACACACTCTTTAGAAGTGATTTGGAAGGCTACATTTGAGCGTTCATTCTGGACTCCGTTCGGGAGTTTTCTAAACACCAACTTCACTTTTGTGTTTGATGCGATCTTTCACACCGAAATTTGATTCTAGACCAAGGAAGCTTTGAAACAAGGCCTTCTCTGTGCGTCACAAAGAATGCACATGATGTGGGGGAAGAACTTGGTGTGCATAGATAGTTATCCACATGGTGCTCCATGTTTAAAGACAGTTGAGAAGGAGACGGTCTGAAGAAAACGATGCCCCTCCACTTATCCCAAGCAGAATCCTACCCCCAACCCGCCTTCCTTGGAGAAATACGGGGCACTAAAGCCGCGATTACACGAGGCCAGTTGGGAGGCCAGTCGCTGGAAGCCAGTTCACTGGCGCCAGTAGCCGGCTTCGTGTAAACACCACTGGAGCCCAGCAGCGGGCCAGTCCAGTCAAAAAATGCCATGCCAGTCGACCGGCTTGAGGAGTAGGTTTCAGGCCAGCCCAGTTCCCCCCACCACCAAAAACCTGAGGTGGCGTGACTTACCGGAAGTAGCTGATGTCACGTTCCAGCCCAGTGGGCCGTACGCCATCATATTGACAGTAGCTCTACAGTAGTGCAGATTGACCTCACAACATGCCACCGAAAAAGTGGGGCGACGAATTGAATTTGAAGTTCGTCGAAGCCTTCAAGGAATGTGACGGTACAATTGAATGTCTCATGAAGTCACAGCACAAATTGCGCAAAATGTTATTTGATTGAACGCGGGACTGCCTTGATGACACGCTCGCCTCCATGGTTTTTGCCCAACTAGTGCCAGTCATCTGGCTGCGTCTGAACAGTTACTGGTGCCATTCAGTTGGCTTCTAATTAGCGCCACTGCCTACGGGCCTCGTGATGATTAAGGAAGAGGATTTGCCCAGACCATCCGACGCACCTCGATCCACAATATCAATCCATTGTGCGCCAACACTTACCTATGTGCAATATGTAGTACCTACCTATGTAACATTAACACAAAGTCGTATAAAATGTAATTGGCATCAACTCTTTGTATTCTGAAAAATCCCTTCATTATCTCAGGGCACCTCACCGCAGCAGAAGTAGGGAGAGAATCTACAGGTCACGTTCAAGTTCAAGCAGTAGCTCTTCTGATTCCAGGTATCTGTTATATCATAGTACACCAATGTTTGTATTCATATTTCGCATAACCCTGTATGAAAAGATAACAACACAAATTTGAAACCTTTCAGTGAATTGCTTACGCATTTCTTGATATCTTGGATTAGCCTATTGTACCCAGCCAACTTATGGATCTGCGTTGAAATAACAATTGTAGTATGTTCATCCATTTGATGAAGTTGGCATTGGATTTTTATGAATAATGATCTCGTGGATCTATACAAAAATTTGTGTTGTGCAACAAAACCAAATTACGCTTTCAAGCTCCACAAATTTCGATAAAATCCGATCTATTTCAGTAATGTTTTTTCGTTCAGTTTACCTTCAATGTTTACGGTGGTCGTTTGAAGTGTGGGGGTTTCAGGATGGCATATATCCATACTGAAAATCTTCGGATAATTACGATAATAATCATTTTATTTGAAAACTAAATTACAGTACAATATTGTATCTGGATTATCTGGAATGTCAAAACCGGTCAAGATTGAATGGTTTATAACAAAAATGGCTGAAAACCTCTAAAATAAGGGCGGGTAACCAGAATAGTGTGATTTGCCAAGAGTATTGTATTATTTCAATAAATTAGTAGCTACCTGCGTGGAAGGATGGTCAGCATTGAATTATTGAAGTTCCCTTCCTTGTTGAGTTATTTTTCTACAAATTGAAACAAATTTCTTGAAATTAACAGGAAAATGTTCCCCTGATATAATGTTGGTGGTAAAAAAGTTGAAATGTCTACTAAATTAAAACAAAGTTTTATTAAAATTTGGGGTTTTTCGCACAACAAAACTATGTACCTAGTTCTCCGTAGTTAGGTACATATTATTTACTACTGCAAAAATTCACTCTGCTGTTGTTGTTGTCTTCTACCTCATTTTTCTACTGTACTTGGGGAGAGGTGTATGTGTTACTGATGGCCTGAATATTTGTTTATTACTTGATGAAAATTATTTTTCAAAGCGTTCAACACTCAATTTTTGTGAATTAGGTCGTCATCATCGAGATCTAGAAGTGGCTCTGGATCCAGATCCCGCAGCTCGCGGAGTTCCAGGTACTACGACCGTTCTCGATCGCGTTCGAGGAGCTGCTACCGGAGAAGAACTACCAGTCGACGGTATTCCCAGTACGTTTCGACTTCGATTTATCGAGTGGTTCTTATGTTTTAATGAAGCTGTTGGTTATCGAGAATCTACGGCACGTAGTCGTCATCCCTCGAACCTCATCCGCTGTTTTTACTTTTGCCGCAGAAGGGTTTCCACCGATCGCGCTCCAAGGAGATCGGACGATTGGAGTACTGGCGAACGTCAAAAACAAGTTGAAGAACGCAGGGTTATTTACGTTGGGCAAATTGAGGAAGGCACTACCAAAGCTCAGCTGAGAGAGCGATTCCAGTGCTTTGGACCTATCGTTGACATTAGCTTGCACTTCAGGGAAAGAGGGTATGAATAATTAAAATAATATGTGTATACATAACCTATTCATAACATATTTATATGATTTGTTGGCGTTGTCACCCATGAAGAAATTTTATTTAATACCGCCCGTTGACAGCACAATTTTTTATTGTACTACAATAGTAAATTCTTCTCATTGGTGTAGAACTTGCGGAGGAATTTCGAGAAAAAGTAGGTGCTTATACATTCTGTAAAAATGTTTCATTATTTTGTTTCGGGGTATCAACATGTACGAGATCAGTAAAACCGCCAAATATTCTTGAGATTCCTACTTGTGTCGTGAGAGAACTGAAAGATCCCCGTATCCATAATCCAGAAACCTTGCTATTTTTCGCACAATGTGATGGCAATTTACGGAAAAGGCGCAATTGCTACGTTATTTGTATGGTTTGCGTCATGGAAAACAATTACTTCGGCCATTTTCTGATTTCTCTTGTTGTTCTTTACAATAAGTTAAATGCGATAATTTTTGTTTCAGTGATAACTATGGGTTTGTAACGTTTGCATACAAAGGTGACGCTTACAAAGCTGTAGAGCATGGCAATGACAACCCTATGGAGCCTCGTTACGACATCTGTTTCGGTGGCCGTAGAGCATTCTGCAAGCAGAGATACGCAGATTTGGGTAAGTCTCTCCAGCGAAGGCTTATTACTGGTAGAAACTGTGTTATTTGGTTAACAGATGTGTCAGACATTGGTTTACGACTACAAAATGTTGCTTAGTCACCCACAAATCCTCCATCACCGATTTTCTCTAACCCTCAGTTTGAAAAAAAAGCCATTGGATATGATAAATTAATAATAATAGCAATAGAGATTTTCTTAGTAGCTACAACACTTTGACCTATCATAATTAATTTGTTGGTAGATAGATGGTTCTCGATCCTGTTGAAACTTATAACCGCCTCAGAGTAACCTGCTGTGTTGGTTACAGTAATTATTATACAACAAAAACGTTTTTTGTAATTTGGTTTTCTCTGTGAATTGTGAATTTCCTGTATTCTATTTTAATTCGTTCTTTAATAAAGCATTATTTGAACCTAATTAAAATTGCTGTTTTGAAACAGATGTACAGATGTGTGTAACGAAATTTATGTCGTATTGAGTATCATGTTTTCGTTTGAAATGAGTTTGTTAAATCGTTTTTCGCTTCTCTGCCTATGACGCAATGAGAGATTATTAATGTTGAGTTTATAAATTTCGTTTTTATCGTGAAATTAGGTAGCTAACTCCTAGTTACTTACAAAAAGCCTCGTGTTTGTTTGGGCCATGTGGCTTTTTGTGCGACTTGTGGCATTTTTTGACATTTTATGTCTTTACTTTGGCACATGGACCCGAAAAGCGTTATACGGAACCGTTATGCGATACCGGTAAACAAGCGTTACAGTTGATATTCTGATGATTTTCGCTTACAACCGATTCGTTTCTACGGAACTTCATGTTTGCCATTTTTCATCGTACAAAAACCGTTCACCACTCGTTGGAATCGTGTGATTTTATTGAACATTTTCTTGTTAACCGTACCCCTGTACCTGGCGCGGTAACTGAGCTGAGCATCATGAAAAAAAGGCTGGTAAACAAGGTAGTGAAGAACGTCATTACTTACTATTTTTTTTATAGAATCGAATGTGGACCACCATGTAACCCGGATCGTGGTAATCTTGCAACCCGTAAATGATACCGTCAATTATCCCTAAATTCCCATTGGGACATAAAATGTCCCAATGTGTTGCAGACTCGTCTTCATATTGGAGTGAAAACTTCCCAGACAAAAAACCGCTGGAAAGTCCTCACATGGGTTTATTATTCTATTGGACATACCTACAGAAGTATTGGCTGTTCATTTACTGTTCATTTCATGTGCAATAATTGAAATAGCTATTTCTGAAGGTTTCCCCCCAAATGTTGGCCCCCAAAAACACAAATTACGCTGTGTTTTTTTTCTTTCTTTTTCAAAATTATCTTTGATCATTGATAGTGCCATTTAATTGTCTTGATTCACCTGTTGCCTACTTTTTGTAGTGCTGTTATACAAATTGATGGTGATTTCAGACAATTTCCCAGGTTTTTGGCTCAAAAAATGAATTTTGGGAAGTGAACCTTCGTTACAACCCCAGTTGCTCACTCTTTGGTCGAAGTTGACTTCATATTCGGTATTCTCGCCTTAAAAAACATGAAAAAATATACATCAAAAGCTCATTTTACTAAAACACCAAAAAACCCTATTTTTACACCAATTTTTCACACGTAACACCCCTGGATATATTCCGATCTGGCTGCAAAAGTTCGGGAAACAGCTAAGACCCGAATTGAGCCTGTGTGCGAAAGAACGAATTTTTTGGACCGAAAATGAAGTAGGTAGTTACAACGGACGGACATAGCATTGTTAGAATCTACCCACCTTGAAACGTAAAAGAAAAAATTTTGAGGGGCTGTTACAAAATTTTTTGCTTAGCGAATACATAGGTGTATTATTCACAGAATAATAAACCAAAAGGCTCCTAATAGAGTACTACTTGATGATGACGAGGACGCGACCACTAAGGTGATCAGAAGATTGCAAAGACAACCACGAATATTTCTCGATAGAGTGAATCTCCCTCCCATCGTGTCAAGCAGGATGAATGTTCCCAAGATGGTATTTAATTTTAAATTTAAAAAAAGAGCATGAATGCTGGGTTTCACACAACGGCATTCTGTCAGCTACGTTTTGGGTGACAGCTGCCATTAGACAGGGATGTCCTCTCACTGCTACACTTCCTAGTGGGGATTGACGAGATTCTGTGTGCCGCTCTCGAGGAGAACCCAAAACGGGGTATAATTTGGTACCCCATGAAGATGGAGCATTTTAGTGATCTCGACTATGCGGATGATGTGGTTCTCCTCTGCCAGAGACGAAAAGACATGACAAGTAAAGTTGATGACTTGTGTAAGTTCAGCGAGCCAGCAGGACTTGAAATTAATGCGTTAAAGCCTTGCGAACTAACGTCCGTCGCCCAACTGACGGGAATAAACAGATTGAGGAGGTTGAGGTTTCTGCCTGTTTGGGCAGTAAGGTGGCGGCCGATGGGGGTGCACTCCTTGATGTGAAAACTAGGTTGAATAAGGCAAGAGGAGTATTTGCCTCTCTCTGGCCATATGGCAATCCTGTCAGCTTAGTCCGAAGACCAAATTATGCATCTTCGAATCAAACGTAAAGTCTGTCCTTCTCTATGGGTGTGAGACCTGGTTGGCGTCGGCTGAGATCTAATAGGCTCCAGACCTTTGTTAATAGATGCCTGCGTTCAATTATCCGAGCCTGGTGGCCAGGAAACTGTATATATCCAATCTTGATCAGTACCATATGTTTTCAACGACCCATCTCCGAATGTATTAGGGTGAGAAAGTGGAGAAGGGTAGAACACACTCTGTGGAAAGGTGCTCATGAAATCCCTAGGGAAGTGCTCGATTGGAATCTCCAAGGAGCCCGCTGCCGGGGAAGGCTTAAGGGCCTGCAGACCCTGTGTTGAAAACTATTTTCTATTTTTCTCAGGCTGTGATTTACTTACAGTTGTGGAAAAAACGTGTAAATTCACTATATTAGTTGGGGATTGCCCCTACGTCAACCGATCACAAAAATTCATCAAATTTGAACAAAAATAAAATTTTAAATTGGGCTAAAAATTGTTAAAATGAAAATGCCTTACGTAGGGGCCTTTTCGGAAGGCTAGTAAATCATGAAATTCAATGAACGCAGTTATAACTTGTAAAATGAGCGAGCAAAATGGCAAATAAATTTCAACGAGTTTTGAAAAAGGGCATCAAAATACGGGCTCAGGCTTCTGCTGCTCTCTGGCGGCAGGTAGTGAAAGGACAGCTGCTGGCTCTTATCATGGATGCTCCCCCCCCCCCCCTATACTATCCATGCGTTCTGTCGCTGGAGGTTATTTTCAAGGTCGTTGTTCAGAGAGTGAATGCGGTGTTGCAGCACTCCCAAAACGAATTGGCAACGCTGTAACGATGGGCTGGGAAGCTTTCCTCCAGAATAATAGTTCCGAGCTGTTGCTCAGCCTCCCCTCCTTCCCCATCAAAGCCAACCTCCTCTACTGCTTGGAAGTCAGCTTTGTTTTTTCTTAGTTTTACTCATTTACCATCCTACTTTTCACAAGGGTGGGTGAAAATGGTTTGAGACAATAAATACGTAGGTATCTTTACAGTATTTGGAGAAAGTGGGGAAGGGAGCCAAAAATGCATCACATTGAGGTTGGATTCTCCCAATTATTTTGAGTACCTAATTGCCTAATTAAAGCTACACTCAACCATAAACGTTTTTGATTCTTCATAGCTACCTACCTACCTTATCACTTAAGGTATTTTTATCAATTAAATGTTTCATTTATATATAGGAGTGGGGGTAATTATATTAATTCTCTAATTATTCTAACAGTATAAAACTGGGGGGAAAAGTTTCATTATGTAAAAATTACGCGGATTTCCATTTCATATTCTAATTGAGTTGTGTGTGGTGGTTGGACAGGAGAGGGGGTAATTATATTAATTCTCTAATTCTAACAGTATAAAACCGGGGGAAAAGTTTTCATCATGTAACAATTACGCGGATATCCATTTTCATATTCTAATTGAGTTATGGGTGGTGGTTGTACAGGAGTGGGGGGTAATTATATTAATTCTCTAATTCTTGCAGTATAAAATCGGGGAAAAAAGTTTTCATTACGTAAAAATTACGCGGATTTCAATTCCATAGGCTAATCGAGTTAGGGTCGTGGTAGGACAGGGGTGGGGGTAAGTAATTATATGAATTCTCAAATTTAACACGTAAAATCCGGGAAAAATTTGTATGATGTACAAATCATGTGAATTTCAATTAGAATAATAACCTAATTAATACCTAATTAAATTAATAATCTCATTCCTACAGTATAAATTCGGGGGGGAAAGGTTTCATGAAGACAAAATCGTGCGATTTCCATATTTAGGCTTATTAGGTTACTGGTGGTGGATGAAATAGAATGAGGGTAATTATGTGAACTCCATCTAATTCCTAAATTATTACACAACGGTTCATCTACCAAGAAGGGGCTGGATTTTGTTGATCGGTACTTTTGCAACTTGAACAGCCGTTGAAGTATAATTGATGGGCAAGTTATTACACAACAGTTCATTATACTTGACCACAGAAAACAGTGATCTACGCAGAAGGGGCATCTATTTCACTCCACATCAACAATTTCCCTACAGAACTTCATTATTTGCGTTTCTTTTTGCCGTTTTCGTTACTGCTTGTCATCGACAGAATTATTTTAGCAACATTTAACTCGTGATTTAGTTAGGTACCCAGTAACGAGTACGGGGTTAGGTACTAACCTACGGAGGGTCTGCGATCTACATAATACGTACCTATAGAATAGTACATATTATATTATATAGACGGGGAGCTGTGATCTGTAACAGAAGGATATTCTGTACAAAATAATGAACCATTGTGCAGGGATTTGCAGCGTTTTTCACTACCTATTCTGCTCGAACTTGTTGGTTGGGTAGGTACCTACATAATATTATAGGAAAGCCTCGAAAACTTACCTTGTGTAGCGCATCATCAGTCTCTGACCCATGAGTTATTTTGTGAGGTGCTCTTACGTTAGGTAAGTGTTTTAATTTTGAGAGGATTTTTACTGGACATTTAATGGTATGTAAATCAGTGTGTGATCAATAAATGTATCGCCTGAACACAAAGTAGGTACCTACCTATGTGAGACGCATTTCATAAGAAATGACCTTCCCGCACGAAACAAACAATTTAGGCACACAGTGTGCGAAATTTAATTTCATTTTTATGTACACGTGTACTTCACTCAAACTTAAACATGACTTCTCTAAAGATCGATTACACACTGCCTAACTCTTAAGTGTTCTATTTATCGTATTAAAACAGTACTAAGACAAATTATCTAACATGATTTCAAATACCTACTTTCAATAATTAAAATACCTTTCACTACCTATATTGAGTTAAACGATAATAGGAAGAGGATTATTAGGTAGTAACAAATAACTTCTCAAATGTGTTTAACGTTTTATTCAATTACTGAAATTTAAACAGATAAACTAGAACGAGCGACTACTAGTGATTCGACTTGACGGATAAAACGGACGGTAACCCCTATAGGTATGCGGAATAGGATAAAAGTGTGAACCAAAGTACTAACATAATGACAAAATATTACCTATATAAATGACAGAACTACGCTTTGGAACTTGATCATAAATATATCACAATAAATTCATACCTGACACTTTTTCTCGAGTAGTATGTGTGTAGTACAGGATATGAAGAGCTCTGGATTTGTTCAGATCAGGTAACCTTGAATGGGTTGGATTTTACAGTGATATAAGATAAAAAACTAGGAGACAGCGCAGGTATTCGTAACACTGCATTAGGTGGTACTCATACGAAGTGTACCTATGTACCTAATCGTAGTCATGATTTACATCATGAAATCGCAATAACAAAGTATGCTGTAGAAAAGTAAATTGCAAAGCTCAAGAATAGTTACACTGCTCAAATTAGTCTGAATCTAGGTAGGTATTCGTAAATCCTTCAAGGTTCATGTTGATTTAAATCGGGGTTCTAACTCGCTTGTTGCTGTATACGACTGGAGTTGCTGGGAACATAATATATGATGTCAACTTTGATCGTCTTCCTGAACAAAACAATACACAATAGTAAATTAGTAAAATAGTAAATGTAATGTAAATAAAGTTTTCCTACATACACAGATTTCAGGTAGGGTGCTACCTTCTATAATATTACTTTATTATAAATCTGTGCTAATCTGGCAAAACGTCCAATACAGCTGATTTTACAGAACAGCATGTCAAAGTTTTTCAGCTCCAGAAAAGCGCATGTAGAACCAGGAAAATGTGATATTACATAGAAACATTTGATTTGCCTCGAATATTAAGTATTACCTGATTTTTTGTCAGTCAAAGAAAGACCATTTGCTGAGAGATGTCATTGTTAGGCAGATTCAGGATCGAGTGTTGTTTGGATATGAACTGAGAACAGAAAATAACATAATCAATAAATTTTGTGTATACTGATTGCAGCAATGAATTACAAATATCAATACCTTAGAAATACTCGAGTAATATCAATCCAGTATCTGCTTGGTATTTTGACTGATTTGATACCATATGCCACGCGTTGGGAATTTACACTATTTCTTACGTTTTTATTGAGGTTTCCTAATTTATAAAACCAAAAAAAAACCTGAAATTATCTGACATCACCATAACTTTGTATAATAACACTAGAAGTAATCAACAGGTGAATCAAGACAATTGAATGGCACTATCAATGATCAAGATAATTTGCCAAAAACAGGAGCCTAATTCGTGTTTTTGGAGACCAAAATTAGTAGAAACCATCAAAAATAGCTATTTCAATTATTGCACATGAAAGAAACAATAAATGATCAGCCAATATTTCTGCAGGTATGCCCCAACAATGATATCTCCCACCAAATGGTCTTTCACTTCTTTATATTTCTTTTTCGTATTTTCGTATTTCTTCAGTTTATCTTACCTAACGTTATCTGTAACATTTAGTGCTTTGTTAAATTTAATTTAAATTCAGCTTTCTTTGTAATTTCAAACCTTATTACCGAATTTTCAGAGAAAATAAAGCTATTGCAATGGGTAACATTTTCAGAACATGAATTTTTGAAATATTTGTATAGGCAAATACGGTTGAGAGCATCCTAAGTTCATACGTAGATGTTAGCAAAAATTTATATATTATGTAGATTTATGTGCCACTCCAGATGATATCTGTCCTTGGGTAGGCACATGGTAAAAATTCCAGATTTCTCCAAAACGTTTGTATTGCCAAACGAAAGGATGAGTTCGAAGATGAGCAATTTTCAAATTCCAAGGGGGTCAAATTGGCGTTTTTAGGGGCCAAATTTCGGTAAAAACGGCTAAAATTGCAAACAATTGCTATAAAATCATTGGAAGTGGTACGGAAGGTTGAGTGAAGACAGAAAAATACCATTTCAGTTGTTTTTCACACAGAATAGGGGTCAGATTTTTATTTGTTGGGGTAAAAAATTGGTATTAATGGTAAAATCAATATTAATTCACCTGACGTTCTGTGGGGTGGTTAATGACGACGGAGGGACTACCTCGACGATAAAACTATTTTTCTCAAAAGCAAGTGGGTCAAATTTGACGTTATTAGGGTCAATCATCGGTAAAAATGGCTAAAATCACGAAAAGTTATATAATCTCAAGAAAACTGGTATGGATTCTCGCTATATCATCTTTTTACACAATATCAGGAATATTTCTTTGAAAATTCGCTCTTATAGCCATGCTACATGACAGGATTTTATTTTTTTTTTTTTTTGTGCTGATCTGGCAAAACGTGGTAGGTAAGTCCAATACAGATGATTTTACAGGAGAGCGTGTCAAAGTTTTGCAAGTCCAGAGATCGCATGAAGAATCAGGGGAATGTGATATTACAGCGAAATATTTGATCTGCTTCTAATAATAAGAAGTATTACCTGATTTTTACTCAAAGAAAGACCATTTGGTGGGAGACATCACTGTCTGCCAGACTCTGGATCGGATGTTGTTTGGACATGAACTGAGAACAGAAAATAACATAAAATCCGTAAATTTGGGTAGGTATACTGATTGCAATGAATTAGAAATATCAATGAAAACCTTAGAAATACATTTTAATCTATCGAGCATCTGCTTGGTGTTTTGACTGATTTTGACACCATAACATGCCAAGAGTTGGGAATTTACAGTATTTCTTAGGTTTTTATTGAGGTTTCCTAATCTACAAAACCAAAAAACCTTGGAAACACATCCATCTATATTAACCATGGAAACATTCATTTTTTTTAAAAACTTATTGCATTTCAATTTTGACGTTCACAGTAGGGTAGGTAGCTACCTAAAGATTTTTTTATTCATTGCTGCATCGCAGATTGTATCTGCTTGATATTTTGACTGATAGAATTGAAAGAAACAGTAAATGAACAGCCAACATTTCTGTAGATATGTCCAACGGAATCATAAACCATGTGACAAGGATTCTGCAGCGTTTTCGTTTATTATTCTGTGAATGACACACCTATGTATTCGCTCAGCAAAAAATTATTATAACACCCTCTCAAAATTTTTTCGTTTCCGTTTCAAGGTGCGTAGATTCCAAAAATGCTATGTCCGTCCGCCGTATCACGCATACCTACCGGCTTCATTTTCGGTCTACAAAACTCGCTCTATCGCACACATGCTCCATTTGGGCCCTAGTTGTGTCCCGAAACTTGCAGCCCGCTCGGAATATACCCGGGGTTGTTATGAGTGAAAAATGTGCATAAAAATAGGTACTTTTTGTGTTTTAGTAACATGACCTTCTGAGGTATCGTTTTCGATGTTTCTGAGGACGAGAAGACCAAGATGAAGTTCATTTTGACCAAATAGCGGAAAATTGAGGTTCTACCAAATGTTCAGATCCCAAAATTGACTTTTTTATGAATCAAAAACCTGGGAAACCGTCTGAAATCACCATCAATTTGTATAATAACACTGGAAAAAGTGTCAACACGTGGATCAAGACGACTAAATGGCAGTACCAACGATCAAAGATAATTTGAAAAAATAAATAAATAAAATAAAGGAGCGTACCTAATTCGTGTTTTGAGGACCAAAATTGACCAGAAATGGCTATTTCAATTATTTCACATGAAATAAACAATAAATGAACACCGATCATTCCTGCAGGTATGTCCAATAGAATAATAAACCCATGTGACAAGGACTGTGCAGCGTTTTGGTTTTCATGTCCAAACACCACCCGATCCTGAATCTGGTAAACAATGATATCTCCCACCAAATGGTCTTTCTTTGACTAACGATCAGGTAATCTTATTATTCGAAACATCGAATGGATTAAATCAAATAACCTACATGTTGCTGAATGTGGGGTGAAAAAATAGTTTGATGAGGTAGCAACTCAATGAAGGCTTGGTTATCTTCGACAAGTCTGTGTACAAGTGTGTGCTGCCAAATTAATTATTGGGTGTGGAAAAAACATGATATACCTGATTTATCATGTTCTGACAGACCAAGAAAATGTCGAAACCATACCAGTGGAGGCATGCCAACACTGCTAAGTTACTCAACAACTTTTGCCAGACTGCGCTGACCTGACTTAGCACTTACTGCTGATGGCTATTTGTCAAATTTTCCGCTAAATCAACCTTATCATCTTTAGCCCGACCTAATAACTCACTAATATGGACTCATTCACGAAAAAATGAACTTACCATGTTTTTCCAGACCAGTAGAGAAATAAAGTTTTACTACATACACCTATTTCGGATAGGGAGCTATCACCCTACCTGTATGTATCTATGTACATTCTTAGTGAGCGGGTATTGCTAGTAATATTATGTTTAGAGATGCACTGCAAATTATTACTTACACTACCTACTTCTTGTTCCTTCTTGGGGATGAAAGGTTCTTTTCGAATAGGTTCAACAAGTTCAGGTAAACTTGTGTTGCGATGAAAGGTTTCAAGTTGTGGAACCATCTTCTCTGGCCAGAATTGGTCACCACGACCTATTTTCACAATGAAAATGTTAGGTTGTTCTTTAGTGTAAACTACAAAGTAGCACAGCTTTCTGCCAGTCACTTGCAACTGCCTTTGAACCTGTAACCACAAAATGTAGGTATGAAGTTATGTAGGTACGCACCAACTAATGATTATAGAATGGATTACACAGTTCAGTATATTTATGCATCACAGGTAGGTAGTTACAATCTATCCCAACATTTGTTCAGAGCAATTCCAGCCATGCAGCGTGACCATATCAGTGAACTGTGAAGCTTATGACTTCGATAATACTACATTTTCCGCAACAAGAACATTCAGGCCAAATTAAGATTTAAAAAAAAAAATTTTTTTACATACATAGTGAGCCTGCCATACCAAATAAATGTATAGATATATATAATACCTCTAATAACCATTCCAATACATAATAATAATAAACCAACTACCAATATGCTCTGAAACGCCCGCGAATGAACAGTTAGCAGAACTGCAAGTAGGTTAACTTTTCTGAAGCCTGCGCATCAGAAATTTCAATTAAGTACGTATATACCTACTACACAACAGAGAGGCTAAGTACGTCTGACACATAAAACGGCCCGTTGATTCTATGAATTTCCGCCTCACGGAAAAACCTATAAAACCTAATAAATTATTTATGGTTCGATACTAAACTGATAAACCCACGGATCCCTCAGCCAATCATGAGGTTGTGGACGGAGATTTAGCCGCAGGAGATTTGACAACTAAGGTTAACGATTGTTAACAAATAACTTTGCAACGAAGGTTAACGATTTTCGTGGGATGCTGGGTAGGTAACTGAGTTTTACTCCCAAACTACGGAGAACGTACTAATTACGTGACAATCATTAGACTAACACAAAATCTGTTGGCCGCAAAATTCAGTTTGATCCACAGAGGAAACGTGATAGGTAGGTAATTTTTATGCTAAGCCAACATCGTGTGAAAGTTGAATCGTTCAGCTTGATATTGAAAGAAGGTTCATTAAATACCGACGTATTCTCAACTGAGGTACTAGATATAGGTATTTTTCAGGCCGTAAAAAGGGAATCTTTTTGCGGATGTGCCGTTACTGAGAGACCTTTACACATATCATACTGTTACTGTAATAACTATTTCAATTTGTTGCTCTACACAGGAAACACAATAGCGATTAATTAGGTACCTAATTATGTAAATCTGTGGTATCAACTTACTGTTCTGCGCCTCTTTTTGTCGCCTTTGTTACCGATGTTTCTCCTGGTCCACTTCTTCGGCGATGGAGGCATACACTTTGATACACTCGACAGATATCACTACGAATGAACTATAGAATACTGATACTAACGTGAACGAACCGCGTGAGAGAATAAAGAGAACAAAGGAATGAACTAAAAACAACAGAATATTACCTATCAACTTGCAGAGGGAGCTCACGAATGTTATAGTGTCCATGAGGCAATGGAATATTGATAACTAAAAACTAACTGCGCAGTTACAACAACCATCGAAATTCGGCAGGACGCCCCTACCGGCGGGCGCCAAATCTCCAAATCTCGCTGGGAAACTTCCCGCGGAAGCGATGTTCAGCGCACTCTCGTGGTTGGGGGTGCTACTGGCCTTCCCGTCCCGCGCCCCCTTAAAGGGGCTTGGCGCAGGAGCCTCACAGCTGAAGCTGAATATGTGGACCCATCCTGGGGACGGCTGCGAACCTGACTTGGTGAAGTCTTTCACCTCGGCACTACACACCTGTAACGCGGTGTAATAGCAACGAATAATAATGCACAGTGCATTGAATCTTACGTTTAATTCAAGTTGCTACATCGGGTTTTTTCTCTTCTTTGAGGTTTTATACTGAAGCTGCAGATGGGCTATTGGCCGTTCAACCTGCCGTCTGCAACTGTTAGCTTCTTCCCGCACTCTTAGCTTTTCCTTCCACATAGAGCGTCAGTTCCTTAGTTTTCTATAACTTCTTTCTATTTTCTTACTAATTCAACCAATAGCTTCTCCTCTTCTTTACTGAAATTCGCACTTCGCTTTCCATCTCAAAAACAAATTAAACTCGCACTGACGAAAACAGCAGTAATAAACACTATGCGAGAATGAAACACTTTACGGATGACATAAGCATAACACAAAGGTGGATAGAGAGAAATGGCGGAACACAAAAATCACGCCTTATCTCAACGTCATCGGCTAATTCAAGTGGGAAAAGTTGTCTGGAACTGGCCAGAGAAGAGCTACCAAGTAACTTGGATTTAACTATTGCTCCGAGTTAGCTAATCTGCACTTAAACTCCAACATGGTGAAACCGGCCCTAAGTGACACAGTAATTATTTTTGTTACATCAAGTTTGGAGATGGCAGTGAAGAAGAAGAAAAGAAAAATGTTTATTTTAAAAATTCAAAACAGTATTTAAACCAAACGGCATGGAAAGACTTTACCGTCTGCCGGAGGTGCGGGCAAATTTAAGTACTTAATAATAATAATTGGAGATGGCTGTGCATCATCTAATAAATTATTGTGTAATTGTTATAGATTCGATGGCCCCACAACCTACCTACAGCCCTTTCCACCAGTCAAGATCGAATGAAAGCTTTGACAGCCTCCTTCGAGCAGCCCGAGAAAAAATTCTGAGGAGCCAGAAAAACGTCTGACACCTGTTAACAACAATAAGTAGGAAGTATTATGTACACAGTTGTGTTGTAGGAAGTTTAACCATTTTAAATACTTTAGTCTCTCTTTTTAACTTGTAAAGAAATATGAAAAACTCAAAAAAATTTAGTTAATTTTATTCTTTCATTGAATGGACTTCAGAGCATGTTGAGTCTACTGAACATTGAAGCAGGTCTCTGCTACGGTTATGACTCCGCCATTATCAACGTGATTTAGTATCCAATTGGTAGAACGTTTCACTCATTCTGTCTCCCTTCCTTCATTAGGTTATTGATTTCCCCATCTAGCTGCACCTTGTACTTGAAACTTTTATTTTCTCAATTCATTTTCACCTAAATCGATTGATACGCGTGAGATGTTATTGAATGATACCACGTTCATTGATTGAAAACTGCCAAGAAGAATGATTTCGAAAGACTGGTCGTAGTACACATCAGCTTTCTATGCATTTAAAGGGATAAAGGGGTGCAGCTTATCAATCTCGGTAGTGATAAAAACATATATATATATTTTACTAAACAAAGTGTAGCCTCGTTCGTTATTATTGTGATTTTAAGTTTACAACACACCCACTACTTTCTTTTGTAAATAGTTTTAAAAAAAGAATAAAGTAATATAAATCATTTATAGCTCATGGAAGTGACATTTAAACTCCTCCTTCCATGTCTATAAGTTGAATAGATATATATTGTACCGAGTGTTGTAAATATTATATTTTAAAAAAGGACTAGTTGGCTGTGCTCATTTTGTTCAATTACCAAAAGTAAATAAAATAAAATCGAGACTTTTCTTTTTTCGAAGTGAATTTTTAAAACTGTATTTTCATAACCAAAACCGTTGAAGTGCGTTTGTCTAAACAAGCGTTCACAATTTTACTTTGCTCTTGCCAACTCCTTCACACAAAAAACATAATAAATATATAATAAAATCTATCTTGGAAAAAAACAATTGAAAATTGTCCCATTACAAATATTTTTGTGTGAAATGAATGGAATGTAGGTTCCTTCTTTGTTGAGCCAACAAGGTATAGGTCTAGCTACTGTATTATGGAATTAATAAAATTCTTGTTGTATTGAAAATATTATTAAACTGTAGTGAGTAGGAAATCGATGGCTACTGGGACTACCCCTGAGTTATTGGGAATCCTAGAAAAATTCTGTGAAATTCATTTTGGGATTGAATTGAAATTTTCTCAAATTTCATCCGATGTTCGTTGATTGGTCGGTTCTAGTTTCCATTTCAATTGACTTGCAGTTAGTATTGAAAGTCGAATGGTGAGTCACCGATGATTACTTGGGTTGGGTACTAAAAACAAGCTCCTTTTCTAGTGATTATCCAACGAAGAGGAGTTTATATTTATTTTGAAAATTAAATAATTGCTAAGTTGAGTGCTCAATTATAATTTAAAGTATAATTTGTCACTTGGGTTCAGCTGCCTTAATTTGGGTTTGAAGACAGAATTCAATTATTATTTACATCATGTGTTCATTATTTGTATCTTAATGTCTGTTCAGCCTAAAAAGACATTTTGATACGGGAAACAAGAAATTTTGTTTTGATTGTGGTTACCTTTTGCAGGATTTGTATTTTTCGTTGTTTGTAGCGATAGGTTGTTTCGTTTTGAGATTCTGAAGAAAAAAGAAAGTTATAAACGCTGAATTCAGGAAAACTGGCTTGTTAAATTTCTACTGTCGTCTTCCTATTTTATTTCGGAATAGTTTAATCATTTGTGGGGAACCATAGCCACGCCTTCGCTTTGTAAATATTAAGCTATTGCAGAATGTCGAGGACATTTCAAGGCCTAAGGCTTTTGAAGGATGTAATATTGTACAATGCTGTTAATGTTGATCTCCATTCTATCTCTGGACCCTCAAAGAACTCTAGGGTAGGTACTTATTCACTGACCCCCCTCCCATCAATTTTTGTACTCCGCACTTTTTTATAATCTTATCCAAAGCGTTTCAGTTGAAAGTACGTTATCACTTTCACTGAACTATTCGTTTCGGATTGCGTACCTTCCATAATTTATTTGTAGTTAAGTATACGAGTTGATGTATAGTGGACTGTGAAATTTATGGTTGCAGTCGAAATGAACTCTCACGTCATTTGCATACTTACTTAGTTACTTGTCCAATTGAATAACTTCGATGCAGTCAAGTTGGTACCTAAATTTCTACGCAGACTTTCACGCGTACATACATAACACCTTCAACCTCTATTGAAACTTGTTGGTACTGATTTCTCAGTTAAGTTAAAGAGCATGTGAGGGTTCGCTGTGCGCCATTTTTTGTCGATCACGTCAGTTTTAACCGTTTTTTTGTTTGTGCGTATTTCAAAAAGAGTGTGATATTGCTGGAAGTAATTCAACGTCGTCGGATTATGCTCGTTTGACGAAGCACCTATGATGCGATTGATGATTTTGATCACTCCTTTGTATTTACTCCGTTTTTATGATAAATGATCATGATGATAATAATAATACTTACCCAACAGATAATATAATACGGTTCTGAGAGGAATTTATGCTGTTAATGGCCTAATGTATGTTACGTCGATATAAATTATCTGATTTCAACGATAAAGTGGTATATTAAATGCCTGTTATCAAAGTCAGAAAGTATATTTTGGACTGTTGTGATGAAAAGAACAAATTGGAAGAACCTAATTTTTACCTATCAAACGATTTCCCCTTTTTTTCTTGTAACTTTTTCCTTAATAATTCAATCAGTGGGATCATGAATCAGTACCTATTTTGAATCGCGGGTTTACTTTTCCTTATTTAAATCCATTCTGATGTTTAACAGTTCATTTTATTGTACATTTGTCTGGCGATTAATGTTTTCTCACGTTTCTTGAATTTTCTCTCCAAGTGTTTCTATGTTTCCACCCCCCCTAATCGTTCCAATCATCTTGAGCTAGTGACGTTTGTTCCGAACATTTTCTTTCAATTCTACATTATTGTTCTGCATTCTGGTAGCTGTGTGTTTTTTACTGAAATATTTCCGTTAGGGCATTTCTAGTCCACAAGTCGTATCCTTCACATGATACGATTATACCTACTCAGACATTTTTTCGTTTACTTTTATTTTACATGAAACAGAATTCTGTTGAACTCAATTATGTACTATGTTACCTTTCAACTTACGATACATTCTTCCCGAGATTTCTCCCTTTTGGTTGCCTCACTGTCCACACCTATTACTATACTCATTCTATATGAAACTCATCAATATACCATCAATATTTTTGTAAAACTTTCTTGAGTAACCAATACCTAAAATAAAAATTACATATTTACACACTCCTATCACATACCCCTTATTATTGTGCGATTATGTTACAGTCAAATGTGTTCAATAAGTACATACCTTAACGAACTCCGCTGAGATTGTTTTGTTGGATATTACGTATTACCTCTAAGGAACGTTTATTTTTATATTTCAATTCCATTCAAGATTTACCTAAAAGAAATGTACTGTTTAAGTTGTATGATGAGCTATTTTTATAGGTATTCTTGAGTGTTTTGAAAAAAGTCGCATTCAACCAAGTTAATTTTAGTTCTTGTTTGAATTTTTCTTTCTGCATTCAGATAATAAAATCTGTTAACGCATGTCGTGATGAAAATTAAAAAAAATCTACAATGATTTGTTTGTGTTTCTGCACGTTCAACCAAACAGCCTGGGGACGAGATCTTTTGGTGGCCCAAGTGCGAGGTGGGGTTTCGGGGTCATTCCCGATTTAGAGAGCAATATTCACAGCGTTTTCGATTTGAACCCACAAATTATTAGCCGTCTATTTTGGTGTTGGTAATTGTTTTGTTTCACTTTGCTGTAAACTGCGACGGTTGTGCAGGTTGACCCAGAGTGCAATGGGGAATTTTCGTCAAAAATCACGAGAAAAAAAAATCAGAACTTGGAAAAATGGTAGGTAGTTTGATGAAGCTCTTTGTCAAAAATAAACTATATTTTTTTAATGAGGGTGGTTGAAAGTAAAAATGCGGCAAGAAATTAATGACGTACCAAGTGTGTTGACATCTGACTGGCTATTGCCCTGAAGGAGGCGGAGTGAAGTTACCTCTTTATGTGGTATTTATATGGTAAATAAGTGTTAATTTCCGATATTGAACAGAATTTGGCCAAAAATTGGAAATTTGTAACCCACGAAAATTGCCCATTGACATTTTTTTCAAATGAAAAGTACTCAGGAAGGGGTAGTCGTGGAAGAGCCGCCTTTACATTCCTGAGGATTCGTAATTTCAGTTGTTGGTGGCCGGTTGAACACGAGATTATTATGGTGACTACTGGTACTTACCTAGTGAATGGCACGATCAAGACGAGTAGGTACGTTGAGGGAATGAAATTGCCAGGATCTCGTTCAAAACTTTCTTCCGAAAGCGCCGTTTGTGGAATATGCGGACACCTCCCTCATCTGTAGTTCATAATTTCTGAGCCCTTTTCATAATGGCAGGTCGGCGAGGGACAGCTCCATGGCAGACAGCTTCGAACGCTTCTCACCTTACCTAATGGGTTATCAGCCTAATAAGGGGGATGGCTTCTTCTTCCGTCTTCATTCCGAAGATAGCTTGATGACGTGTTCGTCCATGCCTCTCGTCATAGCCCGTACCTTTTTCACCTGGTCCATAAATGACAGTCTCGGTCGGTTGCGGGCATTCGGTCCCTCCATTGCCTCCTCCAGTATTCTCCCTGTCAGTCCTTCGTGCCTCAAGATTTGTCCCACCCAAACGTTCCTCTCAGTCAAAGAGAGCAGACAAGGCTTTCCCCATCCATCCTCTCAGTACTTCTTCATTTGTCACTTTCTCGGCTCATGAAATCCTAAGCATACGGTGGTGGGGGCTGCCCAGCTCGGTCCCGCTATGAAATGGACAACCCGGTCCAGGATCCCGACTCGGTCCCGCTAACGAAATGGACAACCCGGTCCCATCACCGGGTTGTCCAACCCGGATAGTTGATAGCTGTGATAATATTATTAACAGCACAAATAATTGTTCCACTTGGTTCGTTGTAGGTTGGTCATCACAGTTATGAAATACGTCATTATCACAATAGGCTTAAAAGTGTCTTTTAAATGTGAGTAGTATTTAGCAGAAATTATCTCTATATATGAGTATGCAGAAAGTACATAAATTTGGTATTATTGTCTTACTATAATAATTTGTTTATATTATGATACATAAATAAATGAAAGTAATATATAAATTTGCCCACATACCTTAACACATGGAAAATTGCTATGTCCGAAGCCACATCACAATACACCAAAAACTCCTCCCCATTACTAGTCTTTATATTTTTATCCATCCATGTACAACTGAAATAACGTTGCTTCTTGATTGAGGGGGACAAGGCGCTCTCTTCCTTTTCACTCAGTAGGCAATTTGGGTTAGGTTCGGTAGAGATGAGTTAGATACCTGATTTTCAGTGTTTACGTAAAACCGTTTTAGCAACCTACCAATATAAAAGGAATCAACGAAATATTCATATTAATAAGAAAATTAGAGCACTACTCATAGTAAAAACTTCCTTTGCTGGACAAGCTGAGAACTCCAACGACGCTTTTCTTTTTATGGAGGCTTTTACTTCACAAGTTGTGATATCAGAATCGGGATCATGGCGCTGTGGAGTGACGTGTAACACCTCTTTCTAGCATTTTCTCGTAGTTTTTGCACTTGAATTTGTCCGGGGCACAAAATCGCCACCGTGTGATCCCTACCCGCTAAATTTTTATGGAAGCAATACCTATGTCGTTCGTGAAAAGCGGTTACTCTCTCTCTCTGGCTTCCACCACAAACGATATCCACACTTATCTTGAGATAACAGAACGCAATACGTGGGAAGGCAGACGTGAGAAGGGCATTGCCGAATTCGGGACCACCTAATTTGCAGGTCAGCCTTATCACATAATAAAAATACGCGGTCACGGAAACTGCACATGCGGTCACGACGAAACTCGGGTGGTATTGTTTACTCATGTGACCGCCCAACCCCTGAACATTTCATCGCAATCGGTTAATCCCTACTGGTACTTTACTCAGTACCTAAAATTTAAAAAGTTGCGGTCACAGAAACTAATAATGCGGTCACGCTGAAACTCAGGAAATAATCTTTTCTACTAATAACAAACCATCCCTGAAAATGTCATCGAAATTGGTTAACTCCTACTGGTACTTTACTCAATACCTAAAATTTAAGAAAGTTGCGGTCACAGAAACTAATAATGCGGTCACGCTGAAACTCAGGAAATAATCTTTTCTACTAATAACCAACCATCCCTAAAAATTTAATCGAAATTGGTTAACTCCTAATGGTACTTTAATCAGTACCTAAAATTTAAGAAAGTTGCGGTCACAGAAACTAATAATGCGGTCACGCTGAAACTCAGGAAATAATCTTTTCTACTAATAACAAACCATCCCTAAAAATTTAATCGAAATTGGTTAACTCCTAATGGTACTTTACTCAGTACCTAAAATTTAAGAAAGTTGCGGTCACAGAAACTAATAATGCGGTCACGCTGAAACTCAGGAAATAATCTTTTCTACTAATAACAAACCATCCCTGAAAATTTCATCGAAATTGGTTAACTCCTACTGGTACTTTACTCAGTACCTAAAATTTAAGAAAGTTGCGGTCACAGAAACTAATAATGCGGTCACGCTGAAACTCAGGAAATAATCTTTTCTACTAATAACAAACCATCCCTGAAAATTTCATCGAAATTGGTTAACTCCTACTGGTACTTTACTCAGTACCTAAAATTTAAGAAAGTTGCGGTCACAGAAACTAATAATGCGGTCACGCTGAAACTCAGGAAATAATCTTTTCTACTAATAACAAACCATCCCTGAAAATTTCATCGAAATTGGTTAACTCCTACTGGTACTTTACTCAGTACCTAAAATTTAAAAAAAGTTGCGGCCACAGAAACTAATAATGCGGTCACGCTGAAACTCAGGAAATATTCATTTCTACTAATAACCAACCATCCCTGAAAATCTCAACAAAATTGGTTGATGTCTACTGGTCAAAAAACTTGAAAATTTTCTTCTGAAAAGTTATTATTTCCTATGTTGGCCCAGACATAAAACAAAGAAAAACACTGCAAATTATTACACAACGGTTTTTTATTTTCTATATATAGATCACCCATCTGTAAAGATGCTGTTCCTTTTATAGTACCTACCGTAATTATATCTTAAGGTTCACATTTCGACGAGTACAATGAGTACCTACCTACCTGTAATATTATCATTATCCGAATTATAATAACCTTCATTCATAACAAAATTCAGTAACTAAGGAAGCTTCTCAAAGTAAGCAATCGGTGAAATCGAAAAAAACACAGAAAAATTCGCATTTGATCAGGTGATGTTTGAAAAGTTATTAGAAGGTTATTAGAAAAGGTTATTAGTTTGAAAAAAAAGAAAATAAAATAAAGTTTGAACGGGTATTCGGCCTTGAATTTGCGATTCACACTCGTGTTTCTTCTCTTTTTTTCGCGAACGGTTGGTCCTAAAATGCTCCGCGAGGTCTCATTTGACGCAAAAAATTGCGATCTATTCGAAATCGATGGAAAAAATATACCTTCCCATTTGAAGTTTTCGAGCCAGGGCGTTTTGAAAATTGCATCCCCTATTATCTACCCCTTAGAGTAGACTGACGGTAACGCCAAGCTGCGGGGCACAACTAGACCCCAAATGGATGTATACTAAATTCCATTAATTTTGGTCCATGGTAACTAAGGAAAGTGCCTCGTACGGCGTACGGCGGACGGACGAATTTTGGTTTATTATTTTCAATAATGAACCATTGGAATCGAGCATGAAAAAAAAATTCTTACCCCCCCTCAAAATTTGATGGTTTACATTTCAAGGTATGTAGAATCCAAAACTGCAATAAAAATATATCTGTCTGTCCGCCGTACGCCGTACTGGCCACTTTTCTTAGTCACCATGAAAAAAAATTGATGAAATTCGGGTTATAGGTTCCGTTCGGGGTCTAGTTGGTCCTCGAAGCTCGACGTTACTGTCAGTCATCTCTAAGGGGTTCAAAATAGGGGTTGAAATTTTCAAAACGCCTATAGCTTTTTTTTTACGTGAATCTTTTTTCGGTTTTAAATAGTTCTTGAACTTTCGAGTTTTTTAAGACCACCCGAAGCACCGTACGTCCAGCCGATCGTTCACAGTAAGGCCCCGAAGTTTGCACCGACAGGCATTTTCGACTCCAGTGTGAATGAAATTGTATACAACAGACGAAATCTCGTCACCAGGGACGCGTCGATTTTATTAGTGGGGTACCTAAGAGGTCGAGTTGGTTGTTCTGTGATGGTCCTTTTTACGCATACCCCTAAAAACCACACTCCAGTCAATGAAATCGACCTCCAGGCGATTTGACACTTCTTTATCACTCTGGTTTATTGAAAATGAGTTGTTTCAGGTATAAATGTAAAGGTTGAGGCTGAAATAAGGGGGGGGGGGGGATCTAGGTAACTACCAGCTACCAGATATATTGAAAAATGAAAACGTAGAAAGAGTAGCGATCTTGATTAGTTGTGGAGATGAGGAACAGTTGATCGGAGTTCCTCAACTCGAAAATAGTACTGGACTATTGCAAGCCCAGGCGGTATTTGGAGCCATTCAAGAGTGGGGTGCAGCAGACAAAATTCAAGCAATGTGCTTTGACACCACAGCTGCAAATACTGGTCGGGTTAGGGGGGCTTGTGTTTTGCTGGAGCAATTATTGCAAAAAGAACTTTTGTATTTAGCATGCCGTCATCATATTTTGGAAATTATTTTGAAAGCCGTGTTTGATAGCAAGATAGGCTCGACCACTGGTCCTGAACCTAGCGTTTTCAAAAAATTTCAAGTTGGGTGGCCTAAGTTCGACCAAACTAAATACAAAACTAGTCTACATGATGATAATACGAGTATTAGATGCAAAATTAGTAACATTAATCAAGTTTCACTTTTTTTAATGGATGCCTAGAGGTCGATTTCATTGACTGGAGTGTGGTTTTTAGGGGTAAGCATAAAAAGGCACATTTGCTGAAACGGACCACGTTTTGAGATGGGAAAAGCTGAATAACATAAAATCTATAGGATCTTGCGAAAAAATTATTGGAGTAAAAGTTGAAGAAGATAACATGTCAAATAAAATAAGACCAATTTCAAGTCTCTAGGACAAATGGTTACTATGTTATGAGGAAAGAAATAATATTTTTATGAAAAAAAGTGAGTTTTTCTAAACTTTAACCTTGATGCGGCACGGGTTAATGTTATCCGATCGACCTAAAACTTTGGGAATCTCATTTTCTAGTCAAATGGCACCTTTTAGGGGGTTGCCTCGATTGAATTTCGAAAGTTGACTTTTTGTGACCACAAGGCAATAGGCAAAATTTTTTTTGAGAAAATCACTTCTGGCAACCCCCTAAAAGGTGCCATTTGACTAGAAAATGAGATTCGCAAAGTTTTAGGTCGATCGGATAACGTTAACCCGTGCCGCATTGAGGTTGACGATCAGAAAAACTCACTTTGTTTCATAAAAATACTATTCTTTTCCTCATAACATAGTAACCATTTGTCCTAGAGACTTGAGATTGGTCTCATTTTATTGAAAATGTTGTCTTCTTCAACTTTTACTTCCATAATTTTTTCGCTACATCCTGTAGATTTTATGTTATTCAGCTTTTCCCATCTCAAAACGTGGTCCGTGCCAGCAAATGTGCGTTTTTACGCATACCCCTAAAAACCACACTCCAGTATATGAAATCGACCTCCAGGCGATTTGACACTTCTTTATCACTCTGGTTTATTGAAAATGAGTATGTTTCAGGTATAAATGGTATAATGATGATAATACGAATATTAGAGGCAATATTAGTAACATTAATCAAGTTTCACTTTTTTTAATGGATGCCTAGAGGTCGATTTCATTGACTGGAGTGTGGTTTTTAGGGGTATGCGAAAAAAGGCACATTTGCTGAAACGGACCACGTTTTGAGATGGGAAAAGCTGAATAACATAAAATCTATAGGTTCTAGCGAAAAAAGTATTGGAGTAAAAGTAGAAGAAGATAACATGTCAAATAAAATAAGACCAATTTCAAGTCTCTAGGACAAATGGTTACTGTGTTATGAGGAAAGAAATAATATTTATATGAAATAATGAGTTTTTCTAAACTTCAACCTCGATGCGGCACGGGTTAATGTTATCCGATCGACCTAAAACTTTGGGAATCTCATTTTCTAGTCAAATGGCACCTTTTAGGGGGTTGCCACGATTGAATTTCGAAAGTTGACTTTTTGTGACCACAAGGCAATAGGCAACAATTTTTTTGAGAAAATCACTTCTGGCCATCCCCTAAAAGGTGCCATTTGACTAGAAAATGAGATTCGCAAAGTTTTAGGTCGATCGGATAACGTTAACCCGTGGCGCATTGAGGTTGAAGATCAGAAAAACTCACTTTGTTTCATAAAAATACTCTTCTTATCCTCATAACATAGTAACCATTTGTCCTAGAGACTTGAAATTGGTCTCATTTTATTGAAAATGTTGTCTTCTTCAACTTTTACTTCCATAATTTTTTCGCTACATCCTGTAGAGTTTATGTTATTCAGCTTTTCCCATCTCAAAACATGGTCAGTTTCAGCAAATGTGCCTTTTGGTTTATTATTTTCAATAATGAACCATTGGAATCGAGCATGAAAAAACAAATTCTTACCCCCCCTCAAAATTTGATGATTTACGTTTCAAGGTATGTAGAATCCAAAACTGCAATAAAAATATTTCTGTCTGTCCGCCGTACGCCGTACGCCGTACGGGCCACTTTTCTTAGTTACCATGAAAAAAAATTGATGAAATTCGGGTTATAGGTTCCGTTCGGCGTCTAGTTGGTCCTCGAAGCTCGACGTTACTGTGAGTCATCTCTAAGGGGTTCAAAATAGGGGTTGAAATTTTCAAAACGCCTATACTATTTTTTTACGTAAATATTTTTACGGTTTTAAATAGTTCTTGAACTTGCGAGTTTTTTAAGACCATCCGGAGCATCGTACGTCCAGCCGTTCGTTCACAGTAAGGCCCCGAAGTTTGCACCGACAGGCATTTTCGACTCCAGTGTGAATGAAATTGTATACAATTCAAACCAAATCTCGTAACCAGAGACGCGCCCACAATAGGAATTTGTGAATACGGCCAATCATTGGTAGGGATCACCTGATTATATTGGCGGAGTCTGAAGTCGAGTTGGTTGTTCTGTGATATTATTTCGCTTGAAAAATGATGGCTCTTTTGGAGTTTGTTGGTAGGTAGTGAAACTTGAACAAACGTTGAAGTATTATTGATGGGTAAATTATTACTACGGTAAATCATTACTCAACGGTAAATTATTACACAACGGTTCATTATACCATCTACGTAGAAGGGGCTGGAGTTTGTTGGTAGGTACTTTTGCAACTTTTTTCACTCCACATCAACAATTTCTTTTCAGAACTTCATTATGTGTGTTTCTTTTTGTTAGGTACTGTTTGTCATCGGCAGAATTATTTTAGCAACATTTAACTCGTGATTTAGGTAGGTACCTAGTAACGAGTACGGGGTTAGGTACTAACCTACGGAGGGTCTGCGATCTACATAATATGTATATAATAGAATAGTACATATCATATTATATAGAAGGGTTATCTATACATAGAGCTGTGATCTGTAACAGGAGGGTATTCTATACAAAATAATAAACCGTTGTGCAGGGATTTGCAGCGTTTTACGCATACCCCTAAAAACCACACTCCAGTCAATGAAATCGACCTCCAGGCGATTTGACACTTCTTTATCACTCTGGTTTATTGAAAATGAGTATGTTTCAGGTATAAATGTAAAGGTTGAGGCTGCAATAAGGGGGGGGGGGGGCGGATCTAGGTAACTACCAGCTACCAGATATATTGAAAAATGAAAACGTAGAAAGAGTAGCGATCTCGAAAATTCGTCCGTCCGCCGTACGCCGTCCGCCGTACGCGGCACTTTCCTTAGTTACCATGGACCAAAATTAATGGAATTTAGTATTCATCCATTTGGGGTCTAGTTGTGCCCCGCAGCTTGGCGTTACCGTCAGTCTACTCTAAGGGGTAGATAATAGGGGATGCAATTTTCAAAACGCCCTGGCTCGAAAACTTCAAATGGGAAGGTATATTTTTTCCATCGATGTCGAATAGATCGCAATTTTTTGCGTCAAATGAGACCTCGCGGAGCATTTTAGGACCAACCGTTCGCGAAAAAAAGAGAAGAAACACGAGTGTGAATCGCAAATTCAAGGCCGAATACCCGTTCAAACGTTTTGGTTTATTATTTTCAATAATGAACCATTGGAATAGAGCATGTTTATTTTATTTTTTTCAAACTAATAACCTTTTCTAATAACCTTCTAATAACTTTTCAAACATCACCTGATCAAATGCGACTTTTTCTGTTTTTGGTTTATTATTTTCAATAATGAACCATTGGAATCGAGCATGAAAAAAAAAATTCTTACCCCCCCTCAAAATTTGATGGTTTACGTTTCAAGGTATGTAGAATCCAAAACTGCAATAAAAATATTTCTGTCTGTCCGCCGTACGCCGTACGCCGTACGGGCCACTTTTCTTAGTTACCATGAAAAAAAATTGATGAAATTCGGGTTATAGGTTCCGTTCGGCGTCTAGTTGGTCCTCGAAGCTCGACGTTACTGTGAGTCATCTCTAAGGGGTTCAAAATAGGGGTTGAAATTTTCAAAACGCCTATACCATTTTTTTACGTAAATATTTTTACGGTTTTAAATAGTTCTTGAACTTGCGAGTTTTTTAAGACCATCCGGAGCATCGTACGTCCAGCCGTTCGTTCACAGTAAGGTCCCGAAGTTTGCACCGACAGGCATTTTCGACTCCAGTGTGAATGAAATTGTATACAATTCAAACCAAATCTCGTAACCAGAGACGCGCCCACAATAGGAATTTGTGAATACGGCCAATCATTGGTAGGGATCACCTGATTATATTGGCGGAGTATGAAGTCGAGTTGGTTGTTCTGTGATATTATTTCGCTTGAAAAATGATGGCTCTTTTGGAGTTTGTTGGTAGGTAGTGAAACTTGAACAAACGTTGAAGTATTATTGATGGGTAAATTATTACTACGGTAAATCATTACTCAACGGTAAATTATTACACAACGGTTCATTATACCATCTACGTAGAAGGGGCTGGAGTTTGTTGGTAGGTACTTTTGCAACTTTTTTCACTCCTCAACAACAATTTCTTTTCAGAACTTCATTATGTGTGTTTCTTTTTGTTAGGTACTGTTTGTCATCGGCAGAATTATTTTAGCAACATTTAACTCGTGATTTAGGTAGGTACCTAGTAACGAGTACGGGGTTAGGTACTAACCTACGGAGGGTCTGCGATCTACATAATATGTATATAATAGAATAGTACATATCATATATAGAAGGGTTATCTATACATAGAGCTGTGATCTGTAACAGGAGGATATTCTATACAAAATAATAAACCGTTGTGCAGGGATTTGCAGCGTTTTTTTTTTTCGATTTCACCGATTGTTTACTTTGAGAAGCTTCCTTAGTTACTGAATTTTGTTATGAATGAATGTTTTTGACCAGTAGAGATCAACCAATTTTGTTGAGATTTTCAGGGATGGTTGGTTATTAGTAGAAATGAATATTTCCTGAGTTTCAGCGTGACCGCATTATTAGTTTCTGGGCCGCAACTTTTTTTAAATTTTAGGTACTGAGTAAAGTACCAGTAGGAGTTAACCAATTTCGATGAAATTTTCGGGGATGTTTTGTTATTAGTAGAAAAGATTATTTCCTGGGTTTCTGCGTGACCGCATGATTAGTTTCTGTGACGGCAATTTTTTTAAATGTTAGGTACTGAGTAAAGTACCAGTAGGAGTTAACCAATTTCGATGAAATTTTCAGGGATGGTTTGTTATTAGTAGAAAAGATTATTTCCTGAGTTTCAGCGTGACCGCATTATTAGTTTCTGTGACCGCAACTTTCTTAAATTTTAGGTACTGAGTAAAGTACCATTAGGAGTTAACCAATTTCGATTAAATTTTTAGGGATGGTTGGTTATTAGTAGAAAAGATTATTTCCTGAGTTTCAGCGTGACCGCATTATTAGTTTCTGTGACCGCAACTTTCTTAAATTTTAGGTACCTACTGAGTAAAGTACCAGTAGGAGTTAACCAATTTCGATGAAATTTTCAGGGATGGTTTGTTATTAGTAGAAAAGATTATTTCCTGAGTTTCAGCGTGACCGCATTATTAGTTTCTGTGACCGCAACTTTTCAAATTTTAGGTACTGAGTAAAGTACCAGTAGGAGTTAACCAATTTCGATGAAACTTTCAGGGATGGTCGGTTATTAGTAGAAAAGATTATTTCCTGAGTTTCAGCGTGACCGCATTATTAGTTTCTGTGACCGCAACTTTCTTAAATTTTAGGTATTGAGTAAAGTACCAGTTGGAGTTAACCATTTTCGATGAAATTTTCAGGGATGGTTTGTTATTAGTAGAAAAGATTATTTCCTGAGTTTCAGCGTAACCGCATTATTAGTTTCTGTGACCGCAACTTTTTAAATTTTAGGTACAAGGTAAAGTACCAGTAGGGATTAACCGATTGCGATGAAATTTTCAGGGGTTGTGCGGTCACATGAGTAAACAATACCACCCGAGTTTCGTCGTGACCGCATGTGCAGTTTCCGTGACCGCGTATTGCTTCCGAGTCTGCGAAGCAGCGGAAGCCTTGTGTTCACTTTCGTGAGCCAAAAAATTTTTGTCTTCAGAAATCAAAATTTCCACTTGCATTTTGCGTTTCAAAGCCTACTGAACAAATTTGGTTCCGTGTCTGTCGGTCTGTGAGTCTGTGAGTCTGTCCGCATTTCCTTGTTACAGCCATAACTTCCACGATTTTGAATTGATTCAGCTCAAATTTTGAGGGATGGTGCGGAGAAGGCCCCTTGAGGTCCCATACAAATTTCAACATGATTGATCCAGCGGTACGCCCTGCGCATGCGCTAACGTTAAATTCAACAAACACGCATAACTTTCACAATTTTGATTCAATTTCGCTCAAATTTTCAAGGGTTATTTGGACAAGGTCTAGTGAGTTCCAGTATGAATTTCAGCATGATCGGACCCTCGGTGCGCTCTGCGCATGCGCTGGCGTGAAATAGATTCAATTTCCTTGTTACAGCCGCAGTAACCAAAGATTTCACCCAATTTCAATGTAATTCTCAGGGATTAAGCGGGTAGGGCCCATTGAGGTCCCATATAAATTTCAACATGATAGAGCCAGCGGTTCGCCCTGCGCATGCGCTCTGTCTGTCTGTCTGTCCTTCTATGCACGGCCAAACGGCTCGACGGATATCGACCAAATTTGGCAGGAATATCCAGTAGGCTCCCAAGTTGTGCAACGTCGCATTTTCAATTCCCTGACCATAGCGGAACTATGGTCGAACATGGTCAACTCCTGAATGGCTTGATGGATATCGACCAAATTTGGCACGAATATCCAGTAGGCTCCCAAGTTGTGCAACGTCGCATTTTCAATTCCCTGACCATAGCGGAACTATGGTCGACCATGGTCAACTCCTGAATGGCTCGACGGATATCGACCAAATTTGGCACGAATATCCAGTAGGCTCCCAAGTTGTGCAACGTCGCATTTTTAATTCCCTGACCATAGCGGAACTATGGTCGACCATGGTCAACTCCTGAATGGCTTGATGGATATCGACCAAATTTGGCACGAATATCCAGTAGGCTCCCAAGTTGTGCAACGTCGCATTTTTAATTCCCTGACCATAGCGGAACTATGGTCGACCATGGTCAACTTCGTTAATTGAAATGGTAACCCCTATTTTTTATCGCGTATTCGTAATCTACGTGAAATTCTATCTACGATCGACCCTTCGGACTACCCCCGCGGTCGACCTTAGCGCATCCATGGGCCCCTCCATGGTCGAATCCCGAATTGCTCAACGGATATCGACCAAATTTGGCACCAATATCCGGTAGCCTCCCAAGTTGAACGTAGGCGCATTTTTAATTCCCTGACCATAGCGGAAATATGGTCGACCATGGTCAACTCCTGAATGGCTTGACGGATTTTGATAAAATTGGGCACAAATACCCGGTAGGGTATGGGATTTTTCCGTCGTTTGTTGGTTCCACGATACTGCGTACAGCGAATCTCGGATAGCGAGCGAAGCGAGCGGTCAGGCTAGTTATGTATAATGGACGTAATGTATTATGGAAGTCATGTTATGTATAATATGTATATTTCATGTAATGTTATGTAATGTTATGTTATGTAATGTAATGTTATGTAATATGTATATTTAACGTTATGTAATGTTATGTAATGTTATGTTATTTTGCTTCCGAGTCTGTTCTATTTTATAATGGGTCACTCTGATTGTGACGAGGAAGCTCCTGTGCCATCACCTTGGCAGTGTATTTTTATTATGTGATAAGGCTGACCTGCAAATTAGGTGGTCCCGCCGAATTCTGATCATGTTTCGACGGGACCGAGTGGTCCAGACGCCATGCTTCCCTTTCACTCGATCGGACCGAGTCGGGGATCGCCCGCGGCGGTAGCACCACATTTTGAAGGCTCGAGCATAGTCACCAGGTGGAATGTCGGTCACTGATTATAATTAACGACTTACCTACAACTGGTTATCAAGAGAGAAAAATGTTTTTAACCTACTGCCGGGCGCGCCTGTTTGAGTCACACAACCAGGCGCGCGCCGCACTAAGTGCAGCATGTCAAATAATCTCTCTATTCTTCAATATGTTAGTTATTTATTCGTGGGAAGGGATTATTTCAGAAAAATAAAGTCATTTTGTATGAGTTCGCATTTCTTTCAACAACAATAAAATCCTACTTACCATATTTTCAATTAAAAAAAAAGAAACGAATAATATCACATTTGACATGCGTCATCAAACTGCATAAATGCATTATATTAAATGTTTTGAAAAATAATTATATAAATCAGACAAGAAAAAGGAACTAACTTGTTACATTATCAACAGCCACATTATTTTCATTATAAATTATCAGACCATCGGTTGCTTACTAAAGCCTAGCAATTTCCGCGAAAACCATATAGAACATAGGTAATAAAATTATAAACGCAATTTTTGAAAAACTATAAAATACAAACACTTAGTGGAACAAAAATATTGAACACGAACGTATTGAACACTCAAGTAGTACTATTGAAACAAAATAAAATTGAAATATTTGGGTGAAACTGATATTAGTAGACCATTGAACAAAAAATGACAGGCGTTTACAGTTTTTCCGCGTTTATTCTTCTTCCTCATCTTGGAAAGCATCTCCTGTAAAATTGCAGGTTTGGCACACTATTTGTCGAACACAATGAACGCGTAGGATGTCTTCATCATTGACAGTATGTGCCCTGCAAAAATATACATATAACATGTAAGACGTGTAAAAAGTAAATACCAAAATACATTGTTACCTATCGAACATAAACTCAAAATTTTCAGATTTTTTTTTGACATTTCAAACAACATCCAGGAAAATTCTAAAGGAAACTGACTAAAAACAGGTGAAACTAAAATAATAGGTAGGTACCTAAGCTGCAAAAATACTGACCATCAGGCATACTATAAAAAAGAGGTTGAGAACCAAAATAAAGAATAAAAAGTTGAGGTAACAATACTTACATGTCGGGAGAACGGCAAACTGCGATCGAAAAAAGGTGACAGAAGAGTCGAGATGACCAGGCGCGCGTGCTGAAACTGAAGTAACGAGACCGGGCGCGTGCTGCACTTTGTGCGGCGTTAGTAGACCATTCAACTTTTGTTATCTGATTGCAACTGACTGATGACAGCTGGATGAGTGCGAATAGTGTGCGCTGAGCGGAAACATGATGAACTAGGATTACCCAAGCTCCCGAGTCATTTCATCGACTATGACCCCCCTCAAATTGCAAGAAACCGCTCCTGCCGCACAAAGTGCGGGCGCGCGCCCGGCAGTAGGTTAAAAACGTTGTTTTACGATTCTGTAGGAAATTTATTATAGGTTTATTCATTCGTTTTTTGTATAAACAATACCAGAATAGTTTTCAAATTTGACTCCCTTCTTCATGAGGATGTTCAGAAGTTTTCTTGTTCCTTACCTTTTTTCTCTTCTTGAGCCGTAGTGCTTCCCACACATAATTAGGTATGTATTCGCTCAGCAAAAATTTTTTTGAACACCCCTTCACAATTTTGCTTCCTCACCAGCGTGGGTAGGAAAGTCTTGGATTCGTTTGAGTAAAAAAAAATGTATACCCTCCAGAATGAAAATTTCCGCTACCATTTTGAGTTTCAGACATCAAGGAACATTTTTGGTTCCGTGTCTGTCTGTGTTAATTCCTTGTAACGCCCATCCGAAATAATGGTCGAAATCGGCTGAAATTTGGAGGGTAGGTGCGGGTTGGGTCACAGATGGTCCCGTACAAATTCATTGAAAAAGTACTGTAACTTTCGTCTGCGCATGCGCAAATGTGAAATACTTGAAACGGCCATAACTACTGAAATTAGTCCAGACTTGGACTAATCCGGACTTTGGAGGGTCGATCAGGAATAGTACTACTTTGATCGTTCCATATTAATTTGGGATCGTACTGTAACTTTCATCTGCACATGCGCGAACATGAAATGTTGACCATTTCTTTGAAACGCTTCTAAATTCGCGAAAAATATTTGTAAAGAGCTGAAATGTTGAGGGTACACGCGGGTTGGATCGCAGATGGTCCGGTTTCAAAGTCTGCGCATGCGCAAACGCGAAATACTTGAAACGTCCATAACTGCCTCAAATATCGTTGAAATGAGTTCAGATTTGGAGGGTCGATCAGGAATCATACTTCGATAGTTCCATACGGGTTTCATTGGAATCGTACTGTAACTTTCGTCTGCGCATGCGTGAACATGAAATGTTGACAATTTCCTTGTAACGCTTCTAACTACGCGAAAAATAGTCGTAGAGAGCTGAAATTCCGAGGGTAAGTACACGCGGGTTGTATCGCAGATGGTTTCGTATCAAAACGAACCTACCCAACTTTCCTATACATTCATGTGATTCAAGTGAGGAAGCTATACTGCCTAGTCGAATTGGCAGACGTTTTTTTCTTTACGTTTCATGGTGCATAGATTCCAAAACTGCAATGTCGTGTCCATCCATGTCTACCTTTATTTTTGGTCTAAAATATCCGTTCTTTCGCACACAGGCTCCATTTGGGCCGTAGTTGTGTCCCCAAACGGCAGCCCGATCGGAGTATACCCAGGGGTGTTATGGATGAAAAATGGGTGTAAAAATATGGTTTTTTGGTATTTTAGTAACATGAGGTTGTTTCGCATGTTTTTTAGCGACGAGACCGAATATGAAATGGCTAAACAACAGGAAGCTAAGGGGGCTCCCCCACGCCTTTTCTGATTACCATTTTACCAATTTGTAAATGCTGCCCTCACCGTGTAATTATAATTTCCCCTAAGAAACGTGCTTTGAAACGTTTTTCTTTAAAATGTTCATGAATTTTCCTTTTACGATGGGAAAGGTAAAAAGAAGTTGATTAAAATTCGATCTGGTAGGACGCGCCTACCTACCCGAAATTTAGCTACGAGTATCAAGCATATTTAACATCCAAGTTGTTGAACCACCAATCTAATAAGTAATTATCGTTGATTGCGTGTTGAGTTAGGGACGGAGATAGCCGTGGTAACAGATGCATTGATGTAATTTTCCAAGAGAATTGTCAGATAATAGTCTTTTCTTACGGCAACTAGAATAGCTGAAGTAGACCATCATGTGCACCAACGACAGTCATAATATGGATCCCAAGACCTGGGCGGGTAACTGACGTACACCTAAGGAACCTGTTGTGTCTTCTGAAAATGTGGAATTTGTGTTGGTCTCAACGGTGCATTTTTTTAATGTTGCCTGAGTGGACGGTTGTCCACTAAATTGTAAAGTTTAAAAATCTCATCCTGCGCCTACTCAAGTAGGTAGGTAGGTACCGACACTATGAAGAAAGGGCGGTGAACATGTTTTCTTGAGGCCAATTTGGTTGATTCGAAGTACTTACCTGCCTATTATTTTATCCTTTTCATCTGGAAAGTCAACTTTCACCAAAAACCAACCTGGGTATCCTACCTTCATTTCCAATTTGGGGTGATCCAGCACCATTGGATTCCAAATTACTTCCACGTTCCTATTACAGTATAAGTCGCTTAGTTTAAAGGCGGATAAAGGAATACGTCGGATATAAGGATAGAACAGTCAGGACCCGGTCGGCTGTATCACACCGGGAATTAACCTGTTGTAGTGGTCAAAAGGTCGGTCATAGTGATCATTTTTTGAGTTTTGGGGGTCAAAAGTCGACAAAATGGGTAAAAATGGCTGAAATCTCCCAAAATTGGTATATTCACCAAAAGTGGTATTAAATGATAACTCGAGACAGAAGATAGCTTTATCGGTTTTAATGAAAAATTTCCTCAGAAAATAATTAATCAAAAGTATGTCAATTGTGGGGGGGGGGGCACAATTCGCCTATATCGGTAAAAATGGCTAAAATCACCACAAATTATATAGGTACAGTAGAAGTCGCTTATAGAGATTGGTCGCGTATAGTGATTGCTCCCTGTCAGTCCCAATTCGATCACTATAAGCTACTTCTACTAAAGGAATGGAAGTATGGTGATACCGTCAGAAATAGGTGTTCGAGAAAACCATGGAATCTTGTTCAGAAGTGCTCATAACGAGTTTCTAGTCGGTTTTCCGCTTGATATCTCTCCCTGTGTACGTAGGTACGTATTTATGTTGGATTTCAACTTCCTCAAAATACGGTCTTTTTTGAATTTTGTTCAGCTTGTTAAACTCTTCAATTTGAATTAAAAAAACGAGCTGTCTGGGTGGAAAAGTAAGGGAGTTACGACGGGTTCTCTAATTTTTCGATTTTCAGCTGTATAACTGCCGTAAAAATAGGCCAAAATTAGTGCGTTTGGTACCACAATGTCCGTTAGGATGTCTAGATCATGCCTATTATTGATTTTAAACTCGATCGCACTCGCTTTGGCTGACTGCAAAAATAATATCAGTTCAACATATTTATTCTAGGTTTAATAGCTAAATGACGTTGTTGTGGTGTCAGAAAGTGGTTGAAAGTGAGATTTCTATGCAAGTTTACGGATTTTGACCGAAACGGGCGGCCCCTGCCACCAAACTTGTATCCATACTATTATGAAAAACATGGAAGTATTGTTAGGCAATTTCCACGCCGTAAATTTGTCTTAATTCCTAGTCATTTTGGACGTTCTTATTATGAAGTCAACGAGTTTTCAGGAGCTTGCTTTATTCATTAATTCGTTTAATTAGGTAAGATCTTCGGTTACTTGGTGACTTACCATGAGATAAGAAAAGTAATTGGTTGATAGGTAAGGTACCAGGTATCTGTTGGTTCCTATTGCCCGAATAAAATAAGTTCAAGGTAAACAGGTACATAAGAGAACAGAAAATCAGAACAGAATGGGGTTAACTACAAATTTAGGGTATCTAGACCCTACGTACCGTTTCACCGTTTCTAGATAAAATTGAGGTGCACAGACGAAAAACACTACCCGATTTTGATAAAATATTGTAGGCACCATAATTTTGGTATTCTGAGGAGTTATTTCTGCTCGTATTAGAAGTAGAATTACCATACCTTCCGGAGGAATACGTCGCCACTTGCTAGAGGAGTAGCTACCTGGAGGCGAGCACTGTCGGTGTAAAGGACATCATCGAGAGAATACGTCTACTCTGAGGATGATGTCCTTACAACCGACATCGCTCGCCGCCAGTGCTCGATCAGCTTGTGAAAACGGATTCCTCCGGAAGGTATGGTAATCCTACCATAGTTTTGCCTCGGTATCCCGCAGTAGTTGGTCTCTTCGGAAAATTTGGGATTTGGAGACCCTAAGATCCCCAAACCTACTGAAATTTCGCTCGACGACGAAATTTCGTCCAACTTTCCCCCCTCAGATGATGCAGTTCAACAAATCCCCATGTTCTTCGACACTAAAAGGTCCGTTTTTCAGTGCCAAAGAGCAATACGCTGATGAGAAGTTATTTCGCACGAACTGGACGCACGCCGACAGTCTCTCAGATCCGCGAGAATTTGGGATCCCTCATTGCAGACGCCCTATTCGCTTCGATTCCTATTGAACTACGAGAATGTGTGAGTCGCTTTTGGTATCACGGATTTGCCGAGGTTTTCACTACATTATCAATGTCGAATAGGGTATGAAGATCATTCATCATTACCTAACTATTCGTAAACGGTTTGCTTCTTCACGGGGAAGGCAGGAAAGCCTTGTACCCATTCATTCAAGAGTACAAAATGTAGTTATGTACGTTTCATCCAAAATCAATATTTCCTTTCGCATGTCATACATCAAGGAAGAAATTTCAAACGAGCGGAGATTTCGTGGATATGTGCGACTTGGCCCACAGATGGTCTCATATGAATTTCATTAAATCCGACTGTTAGCTCCGTCTGTGCATATTTACAACACTCCCGTATTTTCGTTTCAGCACGACCAGTTTCGATGAATTTGTCAAGAATCGTGTAGGTAGCGTAGGTATTAGCTATAAGGATAAACATCGGAAGGACAGCTGCGTCTGGATTAATTTCCAAGGGTCATACGTCCCATAGGGAACTTATCGAGAATATCTCGTCAAATTTGGCCGGAATTAATAGGTATCTACCTGGGAGTGCTTGACGTGTGTTTGGTACCGACCTGCAATAGCTCCTACCGTAGGTACTTAGTTAAAATATTTGATACACCAGCTCTTTGTGAGTCATATAGTTAGTGATGACGTGAGGGCCCATCCACTTGGCAGATATATTTCTATAAGCCATTTGCTTACCTAGTTGATATGATTATAAGCAGGTATCCACTATGTTCACAGATTGGTTTGGAACCGAAATTGAAAGGGCCGTCCGAATCGCTATGGACATCTCCCAGCGTTCAACTCACGGGAAATCTGAAACTTTCTGTTCTACCCTCCCAACGCCACGCTCACGTGATTACACATAATGCTATCCTTGGTAAGTATTCAGTATCATAATGTATAATATAAGTAAGTACTGTACTGCTGCTTGCAGAAATTGTAAGATCCCGCTAAACAAAAAGAATAATACCTGTAGCCATATCACGTTTCCATAATTTTACTTGGTTGGGGTGGCATCAAATAGAAGGAATAGGAACATAGGAAGGTGTCGTGGTATCCTCCCAGAACCACAACCTTACTCTGCAAACTTAAGATCTCGCAAATAAACTCAGAAGTGGGGATGAAAGACGCAGGAGAGCTGAGGGCAAGCCTGGGGATCCCCACCATCTTCCACTAGCTGGAGGATGGAGGGAGACAGCTCCCAAGCCTATACAGGGTGTTTCTTAAGTAGTGAACCACCCTTTCTAACTACGTTATTTTCAGGAAAATGAAAAAAAGCTTCTAAAGTAACCCCCCTTCATTTTTTACAATGAATTCAAATATCTCATTCCCGCACTTTGCGCATGCGCGGAAACATGCGCAATTGACACCAACTTCGGTTTTTCAAATTGGTACCCTGATTTTTTATTGCAGATTCAGATTCTACGTAAAATTTCATGAACATTTGACCCCTCAATCGATGAATTTGACTGCGCAGAACCTGTTGCTCAGCTGCCAAATTTCGCAAAACTTGGCGTCTAGTAATCCCCAAGTGTGGCACATGATTTTTCATTGTTTTTCAACGCTGATTCACATGGTGCTATCCGTTTTTTGATTTGACTCGATTTGAACGAAATAATGGCCAAAAGTCGGTTATTTTGTACGAGAAAAAAAAACGTGTTTTGAGGCGTGTGTTTGCACATGAATTAATAAACCCTGGCTGCTCTCCGAGCAAGACTGCCCTCTTGGTAGTATACCTCGACGATCTCGGTCATTTGAGTTGCGTTTAATCGGGGAGGCATCTTGATAGAAACTGAGAAAAATAGTTTGCACGAGAAGTAGATTAAACCTAACTATTGTGCCTCCCAGACTGCAAATTACTTGATCTGAGCGATAATATGAGACATGCAGTCACTTGCTCGCATATTGGAAAGGTTCAACAGTCATCAAGTGGAGACACGAGGGACAGAGTTCGATTTGAACGGAGGAAAACGAGGACCACTTTTAGAACGGATTATGTAATTTCAGGTGCAGCTGCAAGGTATTATTATTTTATTTTACAAATTCCTTCGCTTCTGTTGAGACTGGAAGAGAGGATAGGAATAGCAAATTATGTAATTCATGTGCAAACACACGCCTCAAAACACGTTTTTTTTTTCGTACAAAATAACCGACTTTTGGCCATTATTTCGTTCAAATCGAGTCAAATCAAAAAACGGATAGCACCATGTGAATCAGCGTTGAAAAAAAATGAAAAATCATGTGCCACACTTGGGGATTACTAGACGCCAAGTTTTGCGAAATTTGGCAGCTGAGCAACTTTGCACGCTCGCAGAACAGGTTCTGCGCAGTCAAATTCATCGATTGAGGGGTCAAATGTTCATGAAATTTTACGTAGAATCTGAATCTGCAATAAAAAATTAGGGTACCAATTTGAAAAACCGAAGTTGGTGTCAATTGCGCATGTTTCCGCGCATGCGCAAAGTGCGGGAATGAGATATTTGAATTCATTGTAAAAAATGAAGGGGGGTTACTTTAGAAGCTTTTTTTCATTTTCCTGAAAATAACGTAGTTAGAAAGGGTGGTTCACTACTTAAGAAACACCCTGTATATACTCGCCTCCTTCGCCTTTTTAATCATTCTGCGCTCTCCTCTAGTCGCTGACTACTCTCTCTCCTCCTTACCTCGTCTCTCTCCTTCACCTAAAAGATCTTGGGCATGGTGGTGATTCGCTCATAACCAAACCAAGCAAACTACCCTAAAAGATCTCGGGCATGGTGGTGGTCCGCCCATAACCAAACCAGGCAACGCTCCTAAAAGATTTCGTGCATGGTGGTGGTACGCCCATAACCAAAGCGGACACACTCCGGAAAAGATCCTGGGCATTGTGGTGGTCCGCCCTTAACCAAACCGGGCACATCCTCCCTCACACCGCTTGTGATGAAGGCGCCAATTTCAAATTCATCACACAAGGTATGTGTACTTATTGTCCTAGTTCCATCAGATCAGATGAATCCATTGCATTATGTACCAAGTCATAAACAACACTCGTCGAAGACAAACGCGAAAAGATGAAACATGATCGTATGATAAGGGAGACCAATTTTGCTACAGCTAATAAAAACTAGATAGGTACCGTCGGGGCGGATGGCTTCATTTGGGCTTTGGGCAGGTGAGATTGGGTCAACAGGTCAACTGAGGGCTGAGGGCTAAAAGTCGGTGGATCATTCAGTAGAGACTGCCGATTCCTTCTCCCTGTGCGTTACTACTTGCCCGCTGTGCTTCGGTTATTTTTACAAGTGGTTTTTGGTTTATTATTTTCAATAATGAACCATTGGAATCGAGCAAGAAAAAAAAAATTCTTACCCCCCTCAAAATTTGATGGTTTACGTTTCAAGGTATGTAGAATCCAAAACTGCAATAAAAAAACGCTGCAAATCCCTGCACAACGGTTTATTATTTTGTATAGAATACCCTCCTGTTACAGATCACAGCTCTATGTATAGATAACCCTTCTATATAATATGATATGTACTATTCTATTATATACATATTATGTCGATCGCAGACCCTCCGTAGGTTAGTACCTAACCCCGTACTCGTTACTAGGTACCTACCTAAATCACGAGTTAAATGTTGCTAAAATAATTCTGCCGATGACAAAGAGTACCTAACAAAAAGAAACACACATAATGAAGTTCTGAAAAGAAATTGTTGATGAGGAGTGAAAAAAGTTGCAAAAGTACCTACCAACAAACTCCAGCCCCTTCTACGTAGATGGTATAATGAACCGTTGTGTAATAATTTACCGTTGAGTAATGATTTACCGTAGTAATAATTTACCCATCAATAATACTTCAACGTTTGTTCAAGTTTCACTACCTACCAACAAACTCCAAAAGAGCCATCATTTTTCAAGCGAAATAATATCACAGAACAACCAACTCGACTTCATACTCCGCCAATATAATCAGGTGATCCCTACCAATGATTGGCCGTATTCACAAATTCCTATTGTGGGCGCGTCTCTGGTTACGAGATTTGGTTTGAATTGTATACAATTTCATTCACACTGGAGTCGAAAATGCCTGTCGGTGCAAACTTCGGGGCCTTACTGTGAACGAACGGCTGGACGTACGATGCTCCGGATGGTCTTAAAAAACTCGCAAGTTCAAGAACTATTTAAAACCGTAAAAATATTTACGTAAAAAAATGGTATAGGCGTTTTGAAAATTTCAACCCCTATTTTGAACCCCTTAGAGATGACTCACAGTAACGTCGAGCTTCGAGGACCAACTAGACGCAGAACGGAACCTATAACCCGAATTTCATCAATTTTTTTTCATGGTAACTAAGAAAAGTGGCCCGTACGGCGTACGGCGTACGGCGGACAGACAGAAATATCTTTATTGCAGTTTTGGATTCTACATACCTTGAAACGTAAACCATCAAATTTTGAGGGGGGGTAAGAATTTTTTTTTTCATGCTCGATTCCAATGGTTCATTTTTGAAAATAATAAACCAATATTTCTGTCTGTCCGCCGTACGCCGTACGCCGTACGGGCCACTTTTCTTAGTTACCATGAAAGAAAATTGATGAAATTCGGGTTATAGGTTCCGTTCGGGGTCTAGTTGGTCCTCGAAGCTCGACGTTACTGTCAGTCATCTCTAAGGGGTTCAAAATAGGGGTTGAAATTTTCAGAACGCCGTATCTCAAAAACTTTAGATTGAAGGGTATGGTTTTTTTTACGATATTAAATTTGTCTTGAGCTAAACAATTTTTTAAGACCACCCGGAGCACTGTACGTCCAGCCGTTCGTGTGCACCAAAAAGCTTCGTCAACACGATCGTGAATCAAACGGTATAAATCCGGCCGGGATTTCATCACTAAGGAGCACCTGATTGTAATCAAGGATGGCTGTATGAAGTCGAGTTGTTTGTTCTACGATAATTATTTCATTTGGCAAGTGATGGACTATTGGATTTTGTTGGTAGGTACTTCTGAAACTTAAACAAACGTTGAAGTATTATTGATGGGCAAATTATTACACAGTGACAAATTATTACACAACGGCAAATTATTACATAACGGTAAATTATTACTCAACTGTAAATTATTACACCACGGTAAATTATTACACAACGGCTCATCTACCAAGAAGGTGCTGGATTTTGTTGATAGGTACTTTTGCAACATGAACAACCGTTGAAGTATTATTGATGGGCAAACTATTAAACAACGGTTCATTATTCTATCTCCGTAGAAGGGGAACCTATACAGGTAAATTATTACACAACGGTTTAGGTAGGTACCTAGTAACGAGTACGGGGTTAGGTACAATCCTACTGAGAGTCCGCGATCTACATAATATGTGTAGAATATTACATATTATATTATATAGACGGATTATCTATACAGAGAGCTGTGATCTGTAACAGAAGGGTTTTTTTAATTCTAATTCTCGGGGTTTTCCGGATTAATTGTTGTTGGTGTTGTAACAATTGTGTTGTTGTTGTTGTGTTTGTAATTGTGCTGTCGTTGCTGTTGTGTTGATCGCGTCCATGTAGCTTCAAGTATATTAACTGTATACCTAGGTAGGCTTTCTTCCCTCTGATACAGAGTTTTGGTACATCCAACCTTCAGTTTTCTTCGGTACCCACATCAAATTGTTTCTCTTTCTTCGAAGATTTGATTTAAAAAAATAATGTATTTTAAATACTTATTTGAACCCCAAACGGTCCCAAAACTCAGATGTTTGAAACTCAAATGCTGTTGACTACAACTCAAATGTTTACCTGAAAGTGTTTGATGTGAAAAAGACTTCGAGTGGGCAAATTCCATGTACGTATAGGAATTTTTTATTTTTGATCTCAGAATCAGATTTAGCACCCTTGAAAACATGCCTCTGCCAATTTTCATCTCAAAGCTCCGTGTAGCTTGGGCTGAGGGTTCCCCCAGGCGGAGGCGGGGGTGAGGGCCTTTACCTATTACATCATCTCGCTTTCTTCCCTCTGGTTTATCGCCCACTTTTGATCATCGGATACCCCTCATATAGCACCTTTTCGGAAAGCACTCGCCGAGATCTTTTACTTAAGAAAAGAGAACAGGTGAAATTACCCATTGTCTGTATTTTTTTTTAAATTAAAAAGACAATTTTTGTTAAAATAGTGGTGTTTGGTCTCCCAAAAATGTTTTTATTTCATCCCCCAGTGTTCTAAACTAGTTTGAAAAGGTTGGTTTGCTGCAGATAGGTATCGAAAACATAAGCTGTACCAAAGTGACCTTACTTGGGAGGGGGAGATTTGAGGATTCAAGGGTGAGGGTAAGTGCAATTTTAAGGTTGGAATGGAAACACCACATTCAAAGGAATGGGACCATGAACGTTGAAATCGGACTTCTTTATTGAGGAGGCACTTGTGGAAATGTACCGTAGCAAATGAAAACCGTATCTGTCGCCCGTCCCGATGGTAGGTAGGTACCTACGTATTATAGGCATGCCTGTGGATGACTCGTTGTTTTGAGGATGACAAGAAACACTGATTTTGATGAAGGCAGCGGGGAAATGTTGATATAATTGGTGGAACACGCACCTAAAGGTAATGTCAATATAAGGTTAGAAGTGCACACATGGGCTGTATGTATATGATCTGGGACCATACATTGAAGTTGTGATGGCTGATCGACCGTCAATTTCCTTTTATGCAGAAATCGGACAGGACATTGAAGAGCTGTTGAATAAAATGAGAGACGAGGAGCTTCAACGGAAATTGGAAGAGCAGCAGCGAATGTTCGATCAAATGTTGGAAGAACAAGTTCAGTCGATCCGTAAAAAAATCATAAGAGAATTTTATGTGTTGAGCTCTTTCAAGATGAGAGAGCTGTTCAATCAAATGGAGGCTGACTTCAACGTAAGAATTGTTTTTTTTTCTCGCCTACCTTTTTAGTAGATAGGTACTTACCGTAAGTAGGTACATAAATAATGATTATTTTGCCTACCGACTAACTATGAAGTTGTGACAACATCGTAAAAACCAGCTCCACACATGCGTTATTCGCCGAGCACCGAGCAAATGTTCGCCCAGTGTGGGGTCGGATGTTCGCTGTTCGCCATATCTCGAGCATGCGATGCTCGGTTGCTCCGTCTGGAGTCGTATTTTGCCCACATCAAAGGAGACGAATATTCGCCAAGAGCAACGAGCATCAGCCGCATCCACACATTCAGCATCACGGCTTTTCGATTTACCTACCTTCAGATGATAGTAACATAAAGAATTGAGTCAGTTTCTAATTAAATCTACCGTTGTTGAATTTATGGAATTGAAAATGATTGCTACTGTTACAAATAAAAGGATATTATACAGAATAGGTAGGTGGTATGCATTATCAGTAAAACTTAATAATAATAATACAAAAAGTAAATAAAGTAAAACCGTCTAAATCAAAGTTCGTAGCCAGAAGTTTTTTGTTTGGAGCACTTTTTGTAAAAACAAACGCAATACCTTATTTTTATTTGAAAATTCACAAAAATTCATGAGTTACTGTTTAGGTGGGTACAAATATAATGACGTCCGATATCTCCCATCCCCATCTTATATTCGGCGAGACTCCTGGTAGGGAACGTAAATTCAACTCATTTTGCTAAAATTCAGTACGCGTTACACTTCATGTCGAGAAATATATCTGATGCCTCCCTCGCCCCTAAAGCAATTTTCATGCCCTCCCCCCAATTTCTCCCGAAACGACTCAGTTATCCAACGAAAATTATGTCCGATACCTCCCATCCCCGTCATTATAGGTAGGTACTCTTGAGGGGCCACATCGACGAAACCGTGATCGCCAATTATTGTACGAATGTTTGTCGTTCCCGAGACGAGCATGATGCTTGGCGAACTCCGCATGTGTGTGTAGGGATGGCGAATACCAAATACCATCGAACAGCTCGGGGTTTTGCCTCGCCAAGCATGCGGCGCTCGGTGAGTACCGCATGCGTGGAGAAACAGTAATACATCCTCCTACTAGAAAGATAAAATATAGTAAATAACTTATGTTTCCTACTAGAATATAAATACTAAATTACCCAAAATAATTAAATCTAGTAGAATTTTGCAACAGGGTTGTCTTTTTTTGAGGGGGGGGGGGGGGTGCATTTTTAACTCACACCGTCTTTTTAAATCATACTTTAAGGGTTGTTATGGTGAGAAATACGTTTTTCCGATCCAGAAAGGGAATTGAGGGTGATTCCAATTTTTGTGATGTCTACCTGTTAGTTTTTGTTTAATATTTCGCAAGTTACAACTCGCACGTTGATTCCTACCCTCTAGTGTTGCGATTTCTATTTTATAAGAATCTTTTTCTTAAACAAAGTTGAGTTTTTTTAGCTGCATAGCTACAGTTTCTCCTGAGATAGTCTGCGAGAAGCTGTGTTGTTTGTACCAAACTGTACCAAGACTGGTATTGAGACGGACTTTTTTAATACTGTTTGTTTTGTAAAAATTCTAAAAATAAAGTTTATTAAAAATACCGTTTGGAACTATCTATGTTTCTCTCTGCTGTTCATATCGTATCATGAATTTTATTCATACTAGTTTCTGGGTAGATTTATCAACAGAAATGGTGGCAAATTTGGTGGAAAGATGAAGACAGGTGGGGGTGTCGAGTGTACCCTGTGACCTGGTCGAATGTACTGTACCCACCAGTGGGTAGATTAAACTATTTCTTACTTTTTGGGGTTTTTTTTTCAATGCAAAGACGCTTATTTTAGGACTTTTCACAATTTTCTTCTATTAGTAGGTGAATAGTCGCAGAATACAAAGAGTTCTTGATTTTGAAAAAAAAAGTGGACCGTCACTAGCGCCCAATTTTGACTTATGGGGTCGAATGTTCCCCACTTTCCCCTACCTACACTATGTATCATGCACCTAAAGGATGGTAGATAGACCTCAAAGTATGGAGACAAGTATTTTTGTTGAAATCTGAACACTGATGAAGGTAGGTACAAGATGTGCTGTTTCAAGTTACACCTTTGTCTTAGGATAACTCAGGATGTCTTCGAAAACGACATTGTAAAAGGACTCACCACACATGTTTACGTTTACCAGGAAGAATGGAAGAAGCGGGAAACTTTCTTGTTGACGGAAGCGGAAAAGGAGAGGGTCGAGGGAATCCGGCTTCTGGAAGAGGCGATGAAGTGTGAACTGGACAACGTGACTCGTCTTCATGAAGACAAATATACGTCCCAGCTCAAGTTCCTTGTCGACTGGGAGAAAGCAGAAGCTCACGACGAATACCATATAAGGACCATGTGAGCTTACAGATTCACAAATATCGAGGGTAGAAGATCATAATGACATAGTCTAGCTGGATCATCCGTTCGTTTCGCAGCACCTCAAATTCTTTCTTATACTGATAAGTTTTTCAGAGGAGCAGGGTGCAGTTATTATAGTACTTACTTACCTTTTGATTTTGATGGTTATCCAGAAACCTCCTAATGGAACTGGGATAGGCACAGTTTAGGTAAGTAGGTACCTAGTACATATTTTTTCATACGAACTGATCGAACGTAATAGGTACCTGCGTAACTTAGGTAATACAACCTATGGGTTTTGGTTCACAGCCTCACCAATATCAAGCTGGCTCGAAGTATAATCGGAAACTGCCAATGTTCCTAAACGGAAAGTGTGTGAAAGATTCATGGATTCTGTATTCTCATAGTTACCTACATTCGTATGAAACCATCTGGGAACTTCCAGGCACCCAATAATTTTAATACAATTCGGCAGTCCACCATCCTCACAGCTTGAATCGCTTAAAATAATTATACCTCGTACTAATGATCTCACATTTCAAGTTTCATTCAAATCGGAACACATTGTAGGTGTTTTAGTACTATTAGACAGTTTCCCCAACCCCCTCTCCCACAACCACCTCCAAGACCAATATTTACGATTTCGATGATCTCTAGGTAGGTGTTTTACTACAATTAGGCAGTTGTTTGAATAGGTGCTAGTAGAAATCGTTGTGGTTTTGACTCGAAACTTCCCACTTGAAAATCTCACAGAGTGGCAATAACGAATAATTATTTATTCATGCTCCTGTCAACAGTTTTGATAACTTACGTTGTTATTGATAAACATTATATTTACCTAGGGAACTCCAGAGGAAGTGGGCAAAATTATTTGAAGACGCTAAAAATGCGGAAAACGCCAAATTTAGAGCTGAGATGGCTGAGCGCAAGGCAAAATATGAAACGGAGATTTGGTCAACAATCACCAGGGAACGTGAAAATGCTGATCAGCTTCTATACGATGTCGTCAAGTTTTCAAAAGTAAGCTGAATTATCAACTATTCCACAGCTTACCTTCATACGCAAGTAGGTAAAAGTTGTGTGCGTTTGATGAAAATGAGTGTTCATAGAGAGGATGAGTCGGAATCTAGTATGGCTGTTTTCAATCAGTCCAATTAGTAGTAGGTAACAAGGGTTTTCTTCGAATGCACCAACTGATGTTTTTGTTGCCGAACGTCAGGGGGCTCTTACTTAGACTCAAGCGACATTTGCAGGACTCCAGGGATATATTTATATATTTATTATATGGTATGCGTGTATGTATGTATGTACATACCGCGAAAAGTGGCTCTTGGAACCGTCGTAAGAATCTGAAATTTTGACAGTATACTCCTTGGGCTCCCAGAATTTGAAGTAGTTTTTTGTATCGACGACGCCAAGGAGAGGCGCCACATCGCTGGAAGTGGCGCCGCAAGAGCCAAAACATAGTGGGTAATCGTGGGATCTTACGACTTCAAGTTTTCAGGATATAATGTCATGTTTACTGGAGATAACGCGAGGCTACTGGTGAGCGGACCCACTAGTTAGGTACTGCACTGATCGTGTTATTATCTCACAGGGTCAGCTGTTGACTCTGGACGAAGAGATCAGTGCTCTTAGGGATAGATTCGCTGAAGCCTGCGCCCAAAGAGACGCCAACGCCGAGGACATCGAAGCCTGGAAATGCGTTCTTCGCGACCTCTTCAACCAGTTCCAGAAGTTTATCAACTTTGTTCTCAAAGAAATACCCGGACAGGCGAATTACTTGCTGAGCTTGAGTGAGATTATAAAAAACCGTAAGGATTGTTTGCCAAGGGTAAGTGGTACCTGTTTTAAAGCTGTAACAATAGGGTTGATCTTTACACTTGGCCATGCCTAATCCCAAAATCAGGAGATATATTAGGTACGTACCTACTACCTATTTTAAATTTTAAATTGTAGACCATTTTTATTTAGGTACGTGGTATAAAATATAATCATGGAAAGCATTCGAGGGCGATTAGTCTCTGATCACTAGGTACTGTGCAGTATAATATTATGTATGCAGAGGAAAACCGGTATCGATCGACCATTGCCTCTATTGCCATTATTTGTTAAATTGGACAGAATAGCCATTTTGTGATCTCTCAAGACAATAATTAGATAGGAATGTAGTCAATGTCTTCTAAAATGGTGGAGGCAAACGTAAGTTTAACGTGAAGCGAAAAGCCGGAAATTGCATTACATGTAAGTACAGTATTTTTTAATTAGAAATTATATAAAAATGAATGTTTCTTCCTTTCTTTGTTCCTATGAGTTCCTTTACCACTCATCCGATTGTGATGAAACTTGGCTTTCATAAAAAGTGTTGTTCATTGTAAAAATCCACCCCCGCAAAGGTTTCTGCAAACCCATTCAAAACAAATAGGTACGGGCAAAAGTTAACAAAGGAAAATATTCCAGTGTTTCAACAATAACAAAAATCAACATTTAAAAGAAAACTCCTGCTAGGTAATAAAAATAAAATTTTCTTTTATAAAAACCATAACAGGTATGTAATAAAAAATGAACTTTCCTTTGATACAAACCAGAACCATTTTGCAATATCTAGCGCACGAGTGGCCTGCTCACGCGTCGAAAAACATTTATTCTTGTACGGACCAGACGGGGAAAAAAATTGTGTAGGTATCCAAAAGCACTTCAGTAAACCAAATTGTAACACAAACTCTTTCCTTCTTTGGGTGGCATTGTAACTTATAAAATGTGAACTTGTTAACTGGGTAATAATTGTTAGCTTGAAAATCTCTAGTTTCAGGGAAACTACCTATCCTTTATTTTGTTTTAAAAAATAATGTCATGACTAGCTTATAGTTAACGTTTTTGTGTAAATTGGCGGTGGGGAACATTCGACCTTTTTTGGAAAACCTTTGCTGTTTTGAAAAACCTAAAATTTGACATGGAAACCGTGAGTATGACTTGGAAAATATGTGTATGGTGCTTGTGCTATGAATAAAAGCTCTATTTTTGTGTGTAATTTCCAGCTTCTTCACTTTCTTTTATGAGGTAGGTATCAGTCTCTGGGTTGGTTCTCTAATAGAAACTGATAAATTGGGTCGAATTGAATGTACAGCACAGCTTGGTCGATTGTATCCGAGAATACGTTCTAGCATTTCGTACATTAGGTACCTGATTTGAAGTTCGTATTTTGAGCAATGTAAATAAAATCGTTCGATGACTTCCATTTTTTATGAGAAAAGTATTACAGCTAATGTTTGATTTTGAAATTTTTCGAGTGAGCAGTCTCCAGAGCCATTTTCTTGTCAGGGAGTCGAATCTAACCGGCTTTCCTCTTGATTCGTAACGAGGTACCTACTTGTTTTTAGATTCGTATTTTTTATAATTCTTCTGATAGACTAGGGCAATAACTACTTATTCGTAGGTGCGAAAAGACGTCGGATACCACCGTTATATGGGCTACCAGAAGCAAAAGGAGGAGAGCTGGGATGAAATCCTTGTTAGACCTATTGACAAAACCAAAGACCCGACGTTATTCGATTGGAAGAGCCAAATAAATATCGATGATGAAGATGATGACCGTAGGAAGATGAAGGACAAGAAGCAAGAGGAAGAATACTTGAAGGAATTGGCTAAAGGTAAATTGAATTCCTTACAACAATACAAAAATAGGTAGGTATGTACCTAGATAGGAAGTTTCCTTGAAACGAATATTGAGATATTAAGTTCATTCATAATCATTTAGGCAAACAAAGCGACGAATGTATCGAAATGATCAAGAAAATGAGTGAATGGATACTGAAGAAAGCTGACAATGTGCAGATAACTCCATCAGTGTCTTCTTTGACTATTAGTAGCAAAAAAACTGCGGAAGCCGAAACATCTAAAGTACCATGGATTGATCCAGAAGTAAGTCTTGATAAGTACTTTGTTCGCCGTATGGTTATTCCATTCGTGGAATTCGTGTAGGTACCTGGTTTGCTCTAGGTAGTTTATGTAAAATTCGGGCTAGTATTTAATTCTGGAATGCAGTTTTAATTAGCAGTTACTAGTTAAAAGTAGGTAAGTAAAAGTATTAGTAAGCTACTAATTTTTTTAATTAGTAACTTTTTTTTTAAATTCAATTGGCATTAGCCATGAAGTAATTTTATTTACGATTTATATTACAGTATAATAAATATAGAACATTGGTATTTCAAATTAAATTGTTACCTATACCTACTTCTCGAGTAACTTATATTGACCTATTTAAACATTTTTCTTAACTTTTTTCCCAACAGGTTCTACAATATGTTGAGTATATGGAGAAGACCGTTCCAAAACCGCTGGAAATGAGAAGATCTCAGAAGGAAATATTAGAATCCATGGTTAGAAAGGAGTCGAAAAAATTGCATAGTTCCGTTCCCGTTGTGGATTCTGATTTGGAGTTCCCCGACCCATGCCCAGAGCCATTTGTTGCCAAGAGGATCGATTCCATTCTAAACATATTGGATGCCCATCCGTACCTGAGAAAGGCGATTAATGAGTCCTGATTAAAATGGGATGAAGCACATTCAGATCTATGGCATAATGTATTCGTACATAACAAACAGCATCTAAAAATCTAAGCTTGTAGAGCTCGCTTCACGAAAAAATAATAGTTGCTATCAGTAGTGGCATGTAGGAATGTAGGTAGGTAGGCAGACACTAGAGATGCAGGCGGAGGTGTCAACTTGCGTAGGAAGGTAATCGATGCAGCAGAATGTATTTAAACTTGAGTTCAAATGTTTCAAAAATCCACTAAAATCAAAAGAAAAACGCTGCAAAATCCTTGTCACATGGATTTATTATTCTACTGGACATACCTACAGAAATGTTGCTGTTCGTTTATTGTTTCTTTCATGTGCAATAATTGAAAGAGCTAGTTTTGATGGCTTCCACCAATTTTGGCCCCCAAAAACAAATTAGGTAGGTACGCTCCTTTTTTTCTTTTTTTTTTCAAATTATCTTTCATCATTGGTAGTGTCATTTAATCGTCTTGACCCACGTATTGACACCTTTTCTAGTGTTATTATACAAATTGATGGTGATTTCAGACGATTTTGAACATTTGGTAGAACCTCAATTTTCCACTCTTTCGTTAAAATCGACTTCATATTCGGTCTTCTCGACGCCAAAAACATGGAAAACGATACCTCAAAAGCTCATGTTACTAAAACACATAAAGTACCTACTTTTATACACATTTTCACTCATAGCACCCCTGTGTATGTTATTCCGATCGGGCTGCAAAGTTTCGAGACATAGCTAGGCCCAAATGGAGCCTGTGTGCGAAAGAACGAATTTTTTAAACCGAAAATGAAGCCGGCGGAACAACCTTGAAACGGAAAAGAAAAAAATGTTGAGGGGGTATTGCAAAATTTTTTTGCAGAGCGAATACATAGATGTATTATTCACAGAATAATAAACCAATATTATTCACAGAATAATAAAACAATATTATTCCCAGAATAATAAACCAATATTATTCACAGAATAATAAACCAATATTATTCACAGAATAATAAACCAATATTATTCACAGAATAATAAACCAATATTATTAACAGAATAATAAACCAAGAAAGTACCTATTTTTAAACCCATTTTCACTCATAGCACCCCTGGGTATGTTCCGATCGGGCTGCAAAATTTCGGGACACTACTAGGGCCCAAATGGAGCTTGTGTGCGGAAGAACGAATTTTTTAGACCGGAAATGAAGCCGGTATACGTGATACGGCGGGCGGACATCGCATTTATGGAATCTACGCACCTTGAAACGGAAAAGAAAGAATTTTGAGAGGGTGTAAAATTTGTTGCTTACACATGTGTATTATTCACAGAATAATAAACCAATAACTTGAAAATTAGTAGGTTACTCATAATTTACTCGTACCTGACCGATTAGAACATGTTGTCAGGTTCCATTAATTTTACTGAAAATATTTTATGGAGCCGTATCAATTGTAATTATATTTCTCAAAGATTTTTCGTTTCGTCTGTTCTTCAACCGATTCCCATTAAGCTTTCAGGGATATCGAATATCGGCGTTAACGTCGCAAACGTCGTCAGGTAGGTTTTGTTAGTATTTGAAATACTCCGATCAACTTTGAATAATCAGTACCTACCTATGCTTTAGTATACTGATGATAAATTTCAGCGCCTCCCTTCTCGTCTACGCTCCTCCTGTATTCCGTGTTGGCATGTTTTCTCCCATTCGTATGGAATGTAGGCAAGAAATCATTCTTCGTAAAATATATAAGACTAGACTTTATAATTATAGACTTTATAATTTTTCAGATTTCTTTCCCACACACAGTGCGTCCAGGTGGGATAGTTAACGAACTAAATCCTCGCGATTAAATCGTGGAAACCCATTTCAGAGAATGAAAACGGTGTTATTGAAAGGTTTTCTATTTCCAGGATACTTGAAAAATACATGTTATACTGGTTTATGTGATCAAACCAGTCCGTATCAAACAATAACTGAGTTATTGTTTGTTACGGACTGGTTTGATCACCTAAACTGGTATAACTGTGTATTTTTTCTTGTATTAATGGAAATAGACAGCCTTTCAATAAGTCCGTTTTTATTCTTCGGGATAATTGAATTAAATAGATCTAAAGACACTGGAGACTACCAAGTAGATCGTGTCTTTGAATGAGGGGGGAGGGGGGGGAGGAAGAAAAAACTGTGTTCTTCGAATGTTCTACTTTAGTTTTACCCCTGATTCGGTTTTAATTTGATCGTGTTATATTCTTATTTTACTACTTGAATTTGATCACGTAGACGTTGGTAATTATGAGGCAGCCCTCCACACCTTGGCAGTTCAGGCAATTATTCTGTATTCACGAAAATTGGTTCGGATTGCGTCAGCGGTAATCATTATTCACTAAAACGGTTCCTCAAAAAATCTAGATTGCGTAATATGTCACAGATTGTTGTGGTTTTGTGAGTTGATTGTAAAAACGACAGTTAATTCATTGCAATGATCATAACATTTCAAGCGTTATCAATCATGGCAAAATTCAACAACATCTTTAATTTGAGCTATACATGGAGGCTGAATGTTTTGTTCAATATTTTCTATTAAACGTGGTACATAGGGTCCACAGAGTCAAAAAACGCTGCAAAGTCCTTGTCACATGGGTTTATTATTCTGTTGGACATACCACCAATTTTGGCCCCCAAAAAACGAATTAGGTACGCTCCTTTTTTTTTTCAAATTATCTTTGATCATTGGTAGTGCCATTTACCTAACCGTCTTGATCCACGTGTTGAAACTTTTTCTAATATTATAATTTTACAAATTGATGGTGATTTCAGACGATTTTCCAGGTTTTTGACTCATAAAAAAATAAATTTTGGGAGCTGAACGTTTGGTAGAACCTCAATTTTCCACTCTGGTCAAAATCGGCTTCATATTCGATCGTCTCGTCCCCAAAAACATGGAAAACGGTACCTCAAAAGCTCATACACTAATACACAAAGTACCTATTTGTATACACATTTTCACTCATAACACCCCTGGGTATATTCCGATCGGACTGCAAAGTTTCAGGACACAAATAGGGCCCAAATGGAGCTTGTGTGCGTGCGAAAGAACGAATTTTTAGACCGAAAATGAAGCCGGTATGCGTGATACGGCGGACGGTGGACGGACATTGCATTTTTGGAATCTACGCACCTTGAAACGGAAAAGAAAAAATTTTGAGGGGGTCTTATAAAAATTTTTTGCTGAGCGATTACATAGGTGTATTATTCACAGAATAATAAACCGAAAGGGTAAGTACAGGAAAGTGTGGTCTTAATTTTTTTTAAAATGTTTTTGGGTCACTACACATCTCGAATCTGAGGTTCGCCCCATCTGGTTTTGCCCGAAAACTTGGTTTTTTCTCTACAACATGTAACCTTCGGCACTTATTTAGTTTTTTTGCCTATATCTCGGAAACAATCCCTTTTTCGTAAAGACCACCGTGTAAAATTAAAGTAGGCAAAATTTCCTACACTTTCTGTGGGTACATTAAAACATAAAATATAGGACATTTTGATAGGTAGGTACTTTGATATTGTTTATGGAGGTAAAAACGCGTAGTTTCCGAGATACAGGCAAAAAACCAACATAAGTGCCAAAAAGTATACAGTTGCGGGGTAGGAGGGGGTGGGGGGAGGGAGGTTGAAGAAGGTAGATTATTATATGTTATACTACTAGCTAGGAAGATGATATCGGGTGGAAACTGGCGCATTCCATTCCAATCCAGACTACTACGAGATAATCTTCCTACTGCCGACAAAACTGGCTTCCGTTCCATTTGTCCTTGCGTCCTAGTGTTTGTGTAGGACTTCCCTATCGTGCCTTCGTCGCAGAGTGACCCATAGCACTTCGTCGAATTATGGTCGTGCCCAGTGAAACCGGTTTAATGAGTGGAAACGAGTATACGCTATGTGAGCTCAGCAGCGATGATCATTTAGAATTCGACGAAGTCATCTTCAACGTCGCACCTGAAGAGGAAAACGAAGTAGTAAGATTATTTCATACCAATTTCAACTGATTCGTATTTTAAATGACAAAGTCGAAATAGCCACCATGTTATTGGAATAGTAATTGGGAATAAATAGATAATATTAAAAACATAATATAATAATAACAAACACACACACATAACATAATATAATTATTATGATGACAACAACAATGATAGTAGGTACCTGCAGTTATTGAAAATAAGGCCAAAGTAATAAACTACCCGACTCGAAGTGTATTTAATATTGATTCTTGACTCTGAAGAAACTTCGCAATCCCAAAAAAGACAACAATCAATAAGTAGGTAGGTGCATTTATTATTCAACCTTGATTACTCAACAATCAAGTTCGGGACCACGTTAGCTTTGCAGAGCTCTGTCAGTAAAAATACAGACGTGCTATATCAACCGTGATGCAGATCAAACCCACATATATTATTAGAAACTCTAAGAATTTTCCATAATCTTGCGGTCAGCTTTTGGTTTTGAGCGACTCATCATAAAAAATTATAGGCACCTACCAGACTTCATCCAAAACACCAGTTGAGAACAAACTACCTCATGGTAAATCGGAATTCTACCTACTATTAGATTTATAATCATACTATTAAACGACTACTATAAGATCATTCAAAGGGTTACCCATAACTTGAGGTAGTTACCCATAACTTGAGAACTTGCTTCGTCAAATGAATAACCGTAAATTTCAGCACGTATCTAACAACATGTTATAAATCACCAAAATTATACCTAATAGCGATACCGATAAAAGATTGATTGGATTTTCATATTTACGCTCGTTGTTGAAACTAGACTGACTGATGATAACCCAGAATCTCACCTCTGCTGCCTGAAGGATAAGATGTATGGGTAGGTTCAGAGTTCATAGTGATAATTCCCATGGTAAGGGTCCACTACGCATACTATTTGCGATATCCAAAGCTGGGAGAAATATTGTACAGAATTTGTTCAGTTGAAAAGGGGAAGCCAAAGGAACCTATTGATGTTGTTGATTGATTGAAACTATCGAAACCATGAAGTTTTTAGTCCATGAAAAAATGTAAATGTGGGACGAGAAATGAACAATATGTTTTATCAATACTTGTTTTAAAATCACAGGTCAGTTTCAATCAGTTCTCAGACTAGCTGTTATCTAGGGTGAAAATATCACAATAAAATAGGAATATCGATTTTTTTTTTTAAATAAAATGGATAGGAAGCAAGAAGATGAGTCATTGCTTAAAACGACTCGTGAAGTGGAAAAAAATAAACAAGTGAATTTATTGAAACGAACTGAGTAAAATGAATAATAAAACATGTGCATTTTCTCTGTTTTCGCGGAAAAATATTGAATCATGGACAGGTTTTTGGACGCACGAATTGACAGTACCGTACTGCATATCCACATTAAACGCTTTTCCGTGAAAACTGAGAAAATTACGCTTACAATTTTTTTTTTAATGGAGAAATTTGGGGATAGAAGGATTGGGGATCCTTTCAGGTCAAAACAGGAGTGAAATTGGCCTCTGGGCTCACTCAATTTATTGGGAAGGGTCCTCACTTCGTCATTCTACTCACCAGCCCTACAGAGGCCTCCAGTGCGAATTTCATAATCGCACGTCAAACCAGGAGTAAAACTAGCCTCCGGGCTCACTCAGCTGATTAGGGAAGGCCCTCACCTCATCATTCTTACTCAGCAGTCATACAGTGGCTCCATTTCGAATTTCATCCTCTTAGGTCAAACGAATGAAATCAGCTTCAGGGCTCACGCAGCTGATTAGGCAGGGTCCTCACTTCGTCATTCTTACTCACCAGTCCTATAGAGGCTTCCACTGCGAATTTCATCATCGTACGTCAAATCAGAAGTGAAATTAGCCTTCGGGCTCACTCAGCTGATTAGGGAAGGCCCTCACCTCGTCATTCTTACTCACCAGTCCTATAGAGGCTTCCACTGCAAATTTCATCATCGTACGCCAAATCAGAAGTGAAATTAGCCTCAGGGCTCACTCAGCTGATAGGGGAGAGCCCTCACCTCGTCATTCTTACTCGCCAGTCATAAGAGGCTCCATTTCGATTTTCATCCTTGCAGGTCAAAATAGGAGTGAAATTAGCCTTCGGGCTCACTCAGTTGATAAGGGAAGGCCCTCACCTCATCATTCTTACTCACCAGTCCTACAGAGGCTCCATTTCGAATTTCATCCTTGTAGGTCAAACAGGAATGAAATTAGCATCACGGTTAACCTAGTAACTTAGTAATCGCCTTCAGTAAACAACTACCTTGCATTCTAGGACATCAGGTGTATGGAAACCAGTACTGTTTATCGGTAGTGCGTCACACTTTTTGATGTCGGTCGGAAATTTTAGATTGTCTCCCAGCCCAATTATATCCATGGTAAAATGCTAACGAAAACGGAGGTGGAGGTGAGTGTGTTTGTGTTCATGTTTTGGTCTATTATTTTCAATAATGAAGGTGCGGCGACACTGCCACCGGACTTGACTTGACCTCACTTGCGTGCCTGTCTGAACCCATCCTTTGTATTTCAAAGGGGAGCGGCGAGACTGCGACTGGACCTGACTTGACTTGACTTGAGCCACCCACCGGACTCCGTTCTGATCCGATCTGGATGGGTTGAGACCTGACTCCGGTCGCCCCTCTACTGCGATTTTCAACCCCTCGCACCCCCTCGAGGCATCCAAAGCAGCCCCCATTGCTCTCTTCTCATCCTAAAATAGTTTTGATGAGCGCGAAATTTTTTTGCTGAGCGAATACATAGGTACCTATATTATTCACAGAATAATAAACCAAAATGTTTACAGCACACCCCTCAAAATGTTTTCTTTTGCGTTAAAAGATGCGTAGCCCGCACGCCGCCGTATCATGAATACCCGCACGCTGCTGCGTTCAGGCATTCATAATTGTACCAAGTAGGCCCGTGACAGTAGAAGTTCCTCATTTAATTTAACGTAAAATCTGGCCAGTCCTTGGTGTAAAGAATAACAAGATTAGCGTAATTTATTTTCATATTTCTATCGTACAAACTACAATTAATCCTAAAGCTGCGTCCACACTATGCGGAACGTGCGGAAGGCGACCCGACTGAGGGCGATCTCAACCCAACTCGAGTCGGTCCGGATCAAAGGAAGGCGATCCGCTTGGAATCAGAAATCACAATGTGGACGTGCGGATCGCCCCAGTCGGGTTTTTTTTCGCGATTTGCGGCCCAATAATGCTCAACTAACTTTCGAAGTCAGAACATTTCATCCTGAAAAAGTTCGCGAAGCCTACGTCGTTCCTATACTCGTAGTTGAGAGCATCTACCTCATCAAGTAGCAAATCTTTCATAAATGTGCTGGCACTGTATTTTGGTTTATTATTCTGTGAATAATACACCTGTGTATTCGCTCAGCAAAAATTTTTTGTAACACCCCCAAAATTTTTTTTTTTTCCGTTTCAAGGTGCGTAGATTCCAAAAATGCAATGTCCGTCCGCCGTATCACGTGTGCAGGCTTCATTTTCGGTCTAAAAAATTCGTTCTTTCGCACACATGCTCCACCCTTGGGCCCTAGTTGTGTCCCGAAACTTTTCAGCCCGATTGGAATATACCCAGGGGTGTTATGAGTGAAAATGTGTGTAAAAATAGGTACTTTTTGTGTTTTAGTAATATGTTAGTAAAATGAGCTTTTGAGGTATCGTTTTTCATGTTTTTGGGGACGAGAAGACCGAATATGAAGTCGATTTTGACCAAAGAGTGGAAAATTGAGGTTGTACCAGATGTTCAGCTCACAAAATTGATTTTTTATGAGTCAAAAACCTGCTGGGAAATCGTCTGAAATCACCATCAATTTGTAGAATAACACTAGAAAAAGTGTCAACACGTGGATCAAGACGGTTACATGGCACGCACAATGATCAAATATATTTAAAAAAAATAAAATAAAATAAAAAGAGAGTAGTACCTAATTCGTGTTTTGGGGGCCAAAATTGGTGGAAACCACCAGAAATAGCTATTTCAATTATTTTATGTGAAAGAAACAATAAATAAACAGCCTACATTTCTGTAGGTATGTCCAGTAGAATAATAAACCCATGTGACAAGGACTTTGCAGCGTTTTTTCCTACCATGCCGAATACTGGGGCGAACCCAAAATCTTCGAGGGCGGACGTGGCGAATTTCACCAGCAGCAACTCCAAGCACGATTGCTGCAGCAGCTGCTAAAATTGTCTCTTCCTCGTCACTCATTATTCACAGATCAATAAAGAAATTAAATTCGCTACAGTGAAATGCTACGGACCCAGGAAAACAGAACTCGAAGGAGACTGGAGGCGGACTGAGGGCGATCGCCCCGTCCATACTACTCTTGTATGTGGACGGCAAGCTGACCCGACTGTTCCTATTCACCTTTTCGGATCCGACGAGGGTGCCCACCCTCATTCCGCATAGTGTGGACGAAGCTTTAGAACCTACATTTCTCGAAGATTGGCGCTCGACCGCTACCGTAATTCTGTGTAAATTCAACTTGCAAATTATGACCCTTTTTTTATACCAATACTAAGAGCAGTGTAATCATACGTATGGTAAAGTGTGGAAACTTAGTACCTATCTCATTTGAATACTCCTTTCTCCTTTGGTATTTCCTACTTAATTGTAGGTGGTGGCAGCGTAATAAAATAAAGACCCCTTCTGTACTTCAGTAACCAGAAGTACAGTCGTATCTCTCCGAGGCCCTCGAGAACCTCGTAAAGAAAAGGGCAAAGGGTAACATATTTTGCGGTCTAAAAAATTCGTTCTTTCGCACACAGGCTCCATTTGGGACCTAGTTGTGCCCCGAAACTTCACAGCCCGATCGGAATATACCCAGGGGTGTTATGGGTGAAAAATGGGTGTAAAAATACGGTTTTTTGTGTTTTAAGCAAAATTAGCTTTTGATGTCTTTTTCCATGTTTTTTTAGGGCAAGAAAACAAATTATGAAGTCAAGTTTGACCAACGAATGAAGAATTCAGGTTGTAACGAAGGTTCAGCTCCCAATATTCATTTTTTATGAGTAAATGAGCCAACCTTGGAAATTGTCTGAAATCACTATAAACTTGTATAATAACACTAGAAAAAGTTTCCTCAGTTGAATCAAGACCATTAAAAGACACTATCAATGATCAAAGATAATTTGGAAAAAAAGGAGTGTAATTCGTGTTTTGGGGGGCCAAAATTGATGGAAACCATCAGAAATAGCTATTTCAATTATTTCACATGAAAGAAACAATAAATGAACAGCCAACATTTCTGTAGGTATGTCCAATAGAATAATAAACCCATGTGACAAGAACTTCGCAGCTTTTTTTTATAGTTTTGGTTTATTATTCTGTGAATAATACACCTATGTATTTGCTCAGTAAAAAAAATTAAAAAAATCTATAACAGCCCCTCAAAATTTTTTCTTTTACGTTTCAAGGTGCATATATATTCCAAAACGCTGCCAAGTCCTTGTCACACGGGTTTATTTCTAGTGGTTTCCACCGATTTTGGACCACAAAAACACGAATTACGCTCCTTTTTTTCTAAATCATCTTTGATCAGTGGTATTGCGAGTTATTTGTTTTGATTCACCTTTTGACACTTTTTCTAGTGTTATTATACAAATTGATGGTGATTTCAGACAATTTCCCAGGTTTTTGGCTCGTAAAAATGAATTATGGGAGCTGAAACTTCGTTACAACCTCAATTCTTCAATCTTTGGTCAAAATCGACTTCATATTCGGTCTTCTCGCCCTAAAAAACATGGAAAAATATACTTCAAAAGCTCATTTAACTAAAACCAAAAAACCCTATTTTACACAAATTTTGCACGCATAACACCCGTGGTATATTCCGATCGGGCTGCAAAGTTTCGGAACACAGCTGGGGCCCAAATGGAGCCTGTGTGCGAAAGAACGAATTTTTTAGACCGAAAATGAAGCCGGTATACGTGATACGGCATACGGCGGACGGACATTATTATTGCATTTTTGGATACTTCGCACCTTGAAAAATGAAAGAAAAAATTTGAGATATATAGGTGTATTATTCACAGAATAATAAACCAAAAAAATAGGAGCCTAATTATGTTTCCGAGAAACAATAAATAAACAGCCAACATTTCTGTAGATAAGTCCAATACAACAATAAAACCATGTGACGAGGACTTTGCAGCTTTTTTGGGATGTGTTGAACCAAGTTTTTTAGTCCCTTGGATTGGGTAGAAAAAGAAAGCTCCCCAATAAATGGTTTACCAGGACGGCATGGGCAGGCATGGGCAGGACGGCATGGGCTTTCGGTTTATTGCTCTGCAAATAATACACCTATGTATTCGCTCAGCAAAACATTTGTGGAACACCCTCTCAAATTTACATTTCAGGGTGCGTAGATTCCAAAAATGCAATGTCGCCGTATATCCATCCATATCTACCTTTATTTTCGGTCTAAAAAATTCGTTCTTTTGCGCACAGGCTCCTTTTGGGCCCTATTTGTGTCCGGAAACTTTGCAGTCCGATCGAAATATACGCCAAATATGTTATGGGTGAAAAATAGGTGTAAAAATGGGGTTTTTGATGTTTTAGTAGTATGAGCTTTTTTTTACCTTTTTCCTTGTTTTTTTTTAGGGCGAGAAGACCAAGTATGAAGTCGATTTTGACCAAAGAGTGAAGAATTGAGGTTGTAACGAAGGTTTAGCTCCTAATATTCATTTTTTAGTGGTCAAAAACCTGGGTAATTGTCCGAAATCACCATAAATTTGTATAGTTACACTAGAAGTAGTAGTAACAGGTGAATCAAGACAATTAAATAGCACTATCAAGGATCAAAGATAAATTGTCAAAAATTTAGTCAAAAATAGTGAGCTAAATCGAGTTTTTGAGGGCCAAAATTGGTGGAAACATCAAAAACAGCTATTTCAATTATTGAACATGAAAGAAACAGTAAGTGAACCGCCAACATTTCTGTAGCTATGTCCAACAGAATAATAAACCCATGTGACAAGGACTTTGCAGAATTTTCATTATCTGAACGTATTATCACCAGTCTACAAAACACACAAGAATTTGTTAAAAAGGTATCGTTGGAATGGTGCGGCGATAATGAGTGACGCTTAGTATTGGTTTTTCAGTTTTCATCCAAACGTCGTTACGCAACAACCTGATAAGCGAAAAATTGGAGGTTGGATTTTGCATAACTGGCTTGTAGCACGATTATATCAGTATAAACGAAACAAACAACGGCATCGGCCTATCTTTGGGGAATGTTTTCTTCAGACGCATTAATCCAATGGTCAATTTCCGTGTGTATGAATTTTTTATTTTTGATCCCACAATCGGATTTTGCACCTCGACCCCCCCCCCCCCCCCCCCCCCCACCACCACCTCTGACAATTGTCATCTCAAAACTCCGTGTAGCTTGGGTAACTAACGGATAGAAGGAAAACGAAATGGCTTCATAAGTGGATGGTTCTGGGGGTTCCCCACCTGGCGGCCGCGGGGGTGAGGGCCTTTACCTATGACGTCATTTCGCTTCCTTTCCACTGGTTTATCGCTCACTTTCGATATTCGATACCCTCATATACGAGCACCCCTCGTAGCACATTTTCGGAGAGCACTCGCCGAGATCTTTTACTTAAGACAATAAAACAGGTGAAATTGGCCATTGCTGTATTAGTCAGACTTCAAGTACAGGTTAGCTCAAGTCATCAAAATATTAATCAAAATCGACCAAAAACAGCGTTCTCCAAACACGCTGTCCAGGCAAAGTTCAAAGGGTTCTCCTAGATATCCCAGAGGATGTAGAACTATCACCTTGGAGGTATTTTTGCCTCCAGTCGGTTCAGTTCATCTTGCATAAAGAGGATAAGAAACCTCGACGTAAGAAACCTCGACTACCCATGATAGGTACCTCAACACCGTTTTACTGAAGTGTTAATGTTAACTGAATTTATGCTGTTAGTAGCATCAAAGCACTTAAAAACATTTCCTATTCATCAGAGTTGTAAGATGCATTACCTACCTGTGTCAAAACAAAACTTTAGAAACATTAAAGATGAAAATCTTGAAAAAAAAATTGATTCTGTTCGTGAGGAATTCAACAAATATCTTCCCAGTACATGCCATAGGTACATACTAACTGCATGACTGTATAACTTATCCAGCGGGGCACAGATACCTACCAATGATACACGATGTAGTTAGAATTTATACGTGGTTATCTCGTGAAATTTACGAAACAAGATTGGTCACGTTTGATCTACAAACTTAGTACGTCTCAGCAACTCTGTGAGCACGTACATGAGGTGACAGGTTGGCTTGTGGCGGTTTGGTTCGAGCCCCCTGGCAGCGAAAATAGATAGTTTGTTTTGACCATCGACGCCTCTCCCAACCAGCTATAGAACATCAGGCATATAGGCACTGAGACTCGGCGGGGGAACGCGAAAGAACGCAGAACGAGAATAGATGTGTGGGCTTGACGATCGTTTTTAGAACTTCAAATTCTTGTCATTTTGTGTTAATCCTGGATGTACAACCTGTGGATATTGATGAGATTCTCGATATCGACAATGAGCAAACATTGCTTCATTACAAATCAAAATGCGGTGCAAATTCTTCCACAACGCTTATTTGCATTGTATAAGCATACCCTATTTTCTACAAAATGCATTATTTTCTACATATTTATGTAAGTATACCACTTTTGTTTAGATAGCAATACTTACAGTTGAAATACATATAGCTGTACGTAAGAACCATCGTTATGAGCTGAAATTCTGAGGGCGATTGCTGTTTGATATCCAGTTGGCCACAGTGCTGTGTAATTCTCGGGGAGGGGATAAAAATTGCCACAAGCCTCCAAATACCTCTGTAGTCACAGATAAATCAGTTGCTATTCATGAAGCCCCAGTGCTACTAAGTTTAAAACTCGGCAAGGGGGAAAAATCTACTCCAACTATTCCAGAGTGATCCAAGCCATGAAGAAACCAGCTTTCACCCAATTTGTCCACCGATAAATATCCACGATCTACATAGATACAGGTGGAAATGAAGTCGCTGATCAAAAAGCACGAGAAATATCTTCAGAAGTAGTAAGTCCCGAACTGCATACTCGACCAAGGTATGTTTGCGAAGGCAATGATGAGGCAAAAGCTGTGGGAGATAAAAGTCGGTGTGACACCATGGTCATCCTTTAAAATATTGTAACCACGAAACCTGCTATATGGAAAACCGTTCAAGAGGTGTTATTTGAAGACTAGGTACTTGAAGACTCAAATCGCTGAATCTGTGCTATGAAATTATCGCTATCCATTTTAAAATCACGATAATGTTAAATAAAATTGCGATTTTCACTTTCATTTTGCTTGGCGTCAATGGCTCAGGTATTGAATCCGCGCATTGAAAAGATTATTATTATTATTTTTTAAAGATACCGACTTCGATACCGACCTTGTTCGATTACGATTTTGAAACGTAATCGAACAAATGAGGAATATTTTAACACCTTTTCGTGGTTCACTGAAAACACTTGGTTAATTAGCTGGAGGCTCAGTGTCTAAAAACGCAGCAAATTATTACACAACGGTTTATTATTTACTGCGTAGATCACTGTTCTGTGGTCAATACCTGCCCTCATGATCCCCCCCCCCCCTCCCCAGGAAAGCCCTAACTAGAGTATTGAAGCCGGCCGAGGAATGAAAGTTACATAATTATTCCGTGTATTCAAGAAGTCTGTCATTGATTATTTTTTGAGTTATTCATAAAGCATAACGTTTGTTCAAGTTACAAAAGTACCTATCAACAGATCCAAAATAACTAGGTATCATTCTTCTGATGAAATACGAAACAGTCAACTCGACTTCGTACAGCCATGCGTGATTATAATCAAGTGTTCCGTAGCAGTTATATCTGTGCTGGATGTATACCGTTTCATTCACGATCATGTTGACGAAGCTTTTCGGTGCAAACGAACGGCTGGTCGTACAATGCTCCGTGTGGTTTCAAAAAATTCTCAAGTTCGAGATCAATTTAAAAACTATAAAAAAAACAATACTCTTCTATTGAAAATTCTCGAGTGGCTTTCTGAAAATTTCATCCCCTATTTCTCACCCCTTAGAGTGACTGACAGTAACACCGACTTCGCGGACCAACTAGACCCGAAATGGGACCTAAAAACAAAATATCATTAATTTTGGTTCATGGTAACTAAGAAATATGCGAAGTACGACGGACGAACAGAAATTGCTGTATTCCATTTTCCAATTCTACGTACCTTGAAACAGAAACTATCAAATTTTGACTCTGTGGGGGGGGGGGGGGGGGGTTAATTTTTGTTTTTGTTTTTTCCATGCTCGATTCCAAAGGTTCATTATTGAATATAATAAAACAAAAGTAAGTTTCTTATTTCGAAAAAGTGAGTCCTCTCAGCAGGCAATTTCCTACGGAAATCGGTTCAAATTTGATTTCTTCCAACATTATTACTGCAAACCCACAATAGCAAGGTCCTTTCGCACAATCCTTAGGTGTCGCGACCGGGGAACTGGTAAACTTTAGTCGGCAGTCTTTGGTCGGGACACTAGAACACAAAATAATGGGAGAATGTTGTGGCCCCCCACAATAAACCGTTGTATGCCGTACAATACTCGGGCGGATGACCGGCCGTAACGAGCAAATCGTCGCCTCATTATCCTATTAAACCAACTAGGAAAGACCGCCCGCTGCGATTGAAGCCCATTCACAACTCCTGAATTAAACAAAAAATAGCGGATATTTCTTCCACGGGGAATTGTTGGGGGAATGCGTTGGGATAGGAGCTGAGTGAATGGCGAGTGCCGAACCGGTTGTGGTGGGGACGGCTGGCTTCACTGCCCTCCCACAACCCCTAGAACATTGAAGTCCGCGCTCTTGTCCGATCAACGAGTGCTATCTGCCGACTCTGACAAACCCCAACCCGTTAGCGATCTGTACAGTACAAGGTATGAATGACTCAACATTACCCTCATGCACTGCGATGGTTGCCTGTAGAACGAAAGCACATCCTCTGAGTTAGAAACCTCTATAACGTTACTACTTATTACCGGCAATTTAGAACATAAAAAGAGGGTCGACTCTTGAGAAACACAAAACACCTGTTCTACGAACAACGAGTAGAAGACGTCTGCACACTGAACCTCCTTCTAATTTGCTAAGAATTGTATTCCCTCGCGATATCATCTACAACAGGTACATGAAGAAACTGCTTTTACTTTACCTTAGCAGAATTTCGAAGCTCAAGCCAAAATTTCTTGGTACAGATTTTTTTTTTTTTAAGTTTATCCAAACGAAGCCATTTTGCGACATTCTGAATCCATCCCTAGATTTCAACACTATGTTGAACATGTACAAAGGCGAAAAGGGAGACCTAATCTTACAACAATAACGCTGCAAATTATTATTACACAACGGTTTATTATTTTCCCTTCTGCGTAGATCATTGTTTTCTGCGGTCAGTACCAACACTCGTGCCTCTCCCAGGAAAGCCCTAAATCGAGTAATTACAGTTACACAAATAATATGCATTTTGGTTTATTATTCTGTGAATATTACACCTATGTATTCGCTCAGCAAAAAAATGGTATAGCACCCCGTCAAAATTTTTTCTTTTACGTTTCAAGGTGCGTAGATTAAAAAATTGCAATATCCGTCCGTCGTGTCTACTTTATTTTTGGTCTAAAAAATTCGTTCTTTCGCGCACAGGCTCCATTTGGGCCCTAGTTGTGCCATGAAACTTTGCAGCCCGATCGGAATATACCCAAGGGTATACGGGTGAAAAAATTGGGTATTTTGGTGTTCTAGTAACATGAGCTTGTGAGGTATCGTTTTCCATGTTTTTTAGGACGAGGAGGCCGAATGTGAAGTCGATTTTGACCAAAGAGTGGAAAATTGAGGTTCTAACGAAGTTGCAGGCTTAAATTTACGTTAAATTTTGGTCTAAAATCATCGTCCTTCCGCACCCAGTTTGGGTCCCCATTTGGGAACATATTTGGGTCCTAGTTGTGCTCCGAAGCTCGGCAGCCCAATTAGAATATACCTAGGGGTGGGAAAAATAGGTGTAAAAATGGGGTTTTTGGAATTTTTTTTTACGTTTTAGTGAACATGAGCTTGTGAAGCATCGTTTTTCATGTTTTTTAGGGCGAGAAGACCGAATATGAAGTTGATTTTGACCAAAGAGTGAAGAATTGATGTTGTAACGAAGGTTCAGCTATCAAAATTCATTTTTATGGGTCAAAAACCTGGGAAATCATCTGAAATCACCATAAATTTGTATAATAACACTAAAAGCAGTATCAATAGGTGAATCAAAACAATTAAATGCACTATCAATGATCAAAGATAAGTTGTTTAAAAAAAAAATAGTAGCCTAATTCGTCTTTTTGGAGGCTAGAGTTATAGCTATTTCAATTATTGCACATGAAAGAAACAATATGTGAACACCCAACATTTCTGTAGGTTGTATGTCCAATTGAATAATAAACACACGTGACAAGGACTTTCAACGTTTTTCCTATATGCATGTAGGTAAAAAAAGCATCTATCAAAAAATCCGAAATAACCACCTTTCTTCAAAAAATGAAATCGCATCACGGAACAACGACCTCGACTTATTATAGCCACGCGTTATCATAATCTGCTGTTCCCTATCAGTGATCTGAGCGTAGTTGTGTATATCGTACACTCATGTTGACAAAGCTTTCTGTTCAAACTTCAGGGCCTTACTGTGAACATATCCGGACGTACAATGCTCCGGGTGGTCTCACAAAATCCTCAAGTTCGGAATCAATTTAAAAACGTCATGAAAAAAACATGCCTGCCCTTCTATTAAATGTTGTCGAGATACGGCGTTTTGAAAATTGCAACTCCTCTTTTTCACCCCTTAGACCCTGCTAGGCCTCAGTCAGTCGATCAAATTTGAATTTGTATGTTTTCTTAATTCTGTTCTGTATTTAGATAGAGAAGATAATGTTCCGAATTAGTCCGGATCTTGAAGTTGTGTTTAGCCACACTCATGTTTCCTTGATGCTTATTTCAAGAGTAATACATTTTAGTTCAACGCGTCAGCGTGACGTGGGTGTGATACCTATTGGTTTTGCATCAACGTTCTTTGGTCAAATGTGCGAGATTCCTTCCCACGAGTAAGCTACGTCCTCAAAATAAAGTCAAGTTTGACCCACTCTTCTTTTTTTAATAAAAATATTTTTATTATGGAAATAGTCCCTCCATCGTGAATCACCATCCCACACAACGTCAGGTGAATTAATATTGATTTTAGCCCTTAATGCCAATTTTTGACCCACAAAAATCCAAATATGACCCTTACTCTGCATGAAAAACAACTGAAATAGTATTTTTTCTGTCTTTACTCACCCTTCCATACAACTTTTATTAGTTTGATAACAGCTATTGGCAATTTTAGCCGTTTTACCGATTGTTGGCCCTCTAAAAACTGAAATTCGACCCCCGTAGAATTTTTGAAAAATGCTCATCATTCAACTCATCCTATTGTTTGGCAATACAAACATTTTGGCGAAATTAGGAATTTTTAGCATGTTCCCAAGATCAGATATCGTCTGGAGTGACACATAAATAAATAAATAAATAAATATATGTACATATATATTATTTTAGCAAAAATTCAAACTATTGCATAATGTATATATATTTATTTATGTGGCACTCCAGACGATATCTGACCTTGGGTACATGCTAAAAATTTCAAATTCAAAGTTTTCATATTGCCAAACAAAAGGATGAATTCGAAGATGACCAATTTTCAAAAATTCCAAGGGGGTCAAATTTGGGTTTTAGGGATAAAAAATTGGTAAAAACGGCTAAAATTGCGAACAATTTGTTTAGCATGTACCCAAGACCAGATATCGTCTGGAGTGACACATAAATTAATATATATGTATTTATAATATGTACATTATGTACAAATAATTTTTTTCTTAAAATCTAGGGATGAATTCAGGATGCTATGAAACGTATTTGCCTGTAAAAAAAATATTTATATAAAAAACTCGTGTTCTAGACATTTTGGACCCATTGCAATAGTTTTATCATTTGCTAAAAGAAAGAAAAATCTTGGATACGCCAAAGGATTCACATTGCACGGCGCAAGTGATTGCTCAAGACCGATCATTTTTGCGGGTTTAGTATAACGTAGGCATATTATCATGGTTTGAAACTAAGATTTCAAGCTATTCAAAAATACCATTGGTTCTATTATAACATTACCAATTATTATTATTCTGCGAACGCTACCTTATGTAACGTTTAGATTATAAGACTTACTGACTCCATCAACGTTGGAAAACCAATGTTACAAGACCGTTGTCCGGGTTAGCCATAAACCGGCGCGGCGTTTCCAACCGGGTAATGGCGTTTCTCGTTTTATTTGCAAACATTGCATCTTATAATGTTTGCTCAGGTTTCTGTTTGAGTTTTATTCCTATTCAGTTCTATTCTACTTCAGTCAATCCAATGACTGAAATGAGGATTCCAATCTAAACTCCACTTTCTGCTAGTGGTTTAATATTCCTGACACCTTTGGGATAAATTTGAAAACTGATTGAACTCCATTTAAACCAAATTATTTTAGAAGTACTTGAATCATCCATCAGTTACATACTAGTACCTTGTCAACTTTCATTGCTCTGGTGGAATTTAATCATGACATTCATCATAGTACTACTTGAAATATGGCAGCAAAGTCACTTTTTCTATCGTAAATGTGGATTATTTTCCTGTACAACTGTAAAAAACTAAAATACTTCTGTGGGAATCAGCGTGGTGTTGAAAAATTGATTGTGCGATTTGGTAGGCGATTTCAAATGGAAGAATGTGAAACATTGAAAGTGAACACCATGCCGTTTTGAGTGGAATTCAAATCAATAAAAAAATGAGAGGTTCTTATTTGAAAGGATGAGTTGATTGGAGATCTGAAACTATCGTTTTAAAAAACATAAAAGTATTATAGGTATACAAGTCTAGTTGGCCTTTTTGCACTTACGGCTTTAATTTGTGCTTATGATAAGTACCTACCTATTAAATACCTACTTAGTGCCTTATAATTGTATTTACGATCTTCATACATCCACTTGCAAAAATCCCGCGATAAGTTTTTCGATTATATAGTAACTCTTCAAAAGCTATTGTCCTATAGTACCCCACCCAACTATTAGCCTTAGCTATTGGCCTTACCTGTCGGTAGTTAGCACCATTCAGTGTGGCTCCCCCAAAATAAATTTTTTTGACCCTGAATGAGGACTAAATATGTTTTGGCGCTTATAAATTTACACCAGTAGGTATAGATATAAGAAGGCAGTTGCGGGTGTTCTAGTGGGGCCTTTGTGTGCGTCATTAGGTTCTATACATACGCCAGCTCGCCTCACAGTAGAGATACATTAATAGGTAAACATCAGTTCTTCACAATATGCCTCTTAAATATACCGGCAGCAGTCATTAAAATGTTCTCCAAAAAATACAAGGGAGAATGCAATAAGATGTATCTATCCACTGTAACTACTTGGAGATTCTGCACCCATGGCTTAAGTGCGTTCAAGAAGTATGTAGGTACCTTAAGGGAAGCAGATGGTTGCAGATGAACAAAATGTTAAATGCACCCACCAGAACTGTGGCTAAGTTGTCCAAAACCCTAAGTCTCCAACTTTCAAATTTCAAAAATCGAGAAAAACCTTTAGGTTTTACGTACCTACTTAATTTGCCTGATGAAAATCGAACTTTTCGTTAACCACTTAACGGCTGAATCTGTCGGGTATTGACGAACTGCTATTTGAAAATTGATCAAGAGTCGACTGATATGTATGATAATAATTAATATTAATTAAGATGAATTCGCCAAACTTGGTACCATATTTTGAACATTTCATCAAAAGAAATGGTGTTATAAATAGGTAGGTATAGGAAAAATAAATGTCCGCCACATTGTAGCCAAAGATGGTGTTGTTAACAAGATTAATATTTATAACCGTAATTATACTCACATTACCTAATTGCAAATTATCGAATTGAACCAACTTTTTTCATAGGTATTATGTCCTACGCAAATTGTTGTCTTGTACGTGGTAGGTATCTACTTGGTAATTTTGTGTATGGATGTTAACTTGGTATGTGGATGATTGGTAATTTAATGTTGAGTGGGGTATTTCACTCGCTTTTGTTCCATTTGTTTACCTCATTATCTTAAAGGGACATTTTCAAAAAGTCGATAACGATCAAATAATCGTGTCTAGTGGGTAGTTTACCTACTTCTACGACGAGAATTGGTGCTGGTATTTCGACTGGACTGCACTCTGCACACGAAGACATCTGTGTATTAAGGCATAGTGAAATACCTCTCTCTTTATCACAGTCGTTGTTAGCTCAATTCTCTTTCGACTTACTGTCAAGCCTGTCACAGGTTTATCTCCAATTAAGGAATTACAAATTGCATTTCCTCCAGGTTGGAGGTTTAAAAAGAATCTTTTGCATGCCTTTTCAACGATTCATATTTATTGTACATAGGTATAATTTGTCTTCATACTATGGTGGATTTAGGGGGTTCTGTTGGTTGATTTCAGGTATCTAAATATGCACCAATAATTTCGAGGTATTAAATGTAATTGTTTATAGCGTATCTATCGATATATCATAATATCTATAGACAATATACTTAACATAATAATATCGGTAGGTAGGTACCTACCGCCTGCCTAATGGAGATAAAACATTTTTCTCCGTGCATGATTCTGATTGCAATAAAAAGCCCGGGATTCCCACAGGGAAAGAAACCCAACAATAGGTATATCGTAATTTGTCACAGGAAAAAGGTGATGATGCTCAACGTTCGCTTCTAGTTGTGAACACGAGGAACGACTCCCGCATTCTGAACCATGTCAGTATACTCGTGATTAGGTCCTACTTATACATGATACGTTCTGCGTGGTAATAACTATGTAGGTACCTACATACTCGTACCGCTCTAATTAAAAATTCGTCCAAATATTATTACCAACAGAAGTAGGTACCTCCTATTTGGTTTTAGCAAATTTCGACGAAAATAAGGTACTGTAATATATCCAAAAGTCTTGGTAAGCGCATGAAGTTTTGAACATGTTTCGCTAAAAATCTGTTTTAGGGCATTCTGAATCAATCGTTTAACTCCATCATGGAGTCATTTTTACACCCTCACAACCGAAGACAGAGGTGCCTAGTATTCATGTGGGAACCGATAAATTAAATTTCCTTCAAAATTAAAATTTCCGTTTATTTTGAGTCTCAGACCTCAAAGAACTGGTACCTGGTACTTGGTACCTGGTACTTGATGCTTGGTACCTGGTACTTGGTACTTGGTACTTGGTACTTGTACCTGTTACGTGGTACTTGGTACTTGGTACCTGGTACTTGGTACTAGTTTGGTGAAGATTCCCAATCCCCCCGGCACCAACACCACATATGAATTTTATTTTTCTTACTATACCTACCTTTCGTTTGCGCATACGAAAACACCAAGTGGGTAGTCGACGCCCTCGTAACTACTCCAGTTCCATTCAACAGATTTCGCTGTTCAGGAATCACGCAGGATGGGTTAGTGATGGTCTCGTAAGAATTTAATGTTGATCCGAATGTTCGCAGTCTGCAAATTTGCTAACAGAAATAGTAAATATGCATCTCAACCCCATCAGGTGATTACAACTGACGCAATTTTAAATCTAAAGATTTTTTCAGGTAGCTCGACAACAAATTATCCCATGAATGGAGAGGCACCAGATAAAACGTGCAGAAAGGTGAAACGGCGCTTTTTTCGTCGGCTTAAATACCTAACTTTCTTGTTTCAGTGATATTTTATCGTAGTGGCAGTGGCCGTCCTTGCCCTTCACACTTCAGCTAATGTTCTTTGACGGATTGAAATCTATGACATCACAGGTCTCTCAACGGCCACGTCACGTTTGCCTCGTGAAAAAGTAAAACAAAGCCCCGCCAACCGGTATTCGAGAAGGTCGCGAGCCGCTTCTAAACAACCGTATTGAAATTCCACGAAGAAATTCAGAGTCATACCACAGATAATTCCAAAGATAATTATCATGCCACAATAATTATTTAGGTACTTAATACGAAGAGAGGTGTTTATCACTGTGCTTATGTACCTACTTGGCTTTCATCTTCTGCTAATGCTTATTTCTTTGAGACTTCCAAGTTTTAGTAGCATATCTGGACAAATTCTAATCGATTGCTATTTAGGCAGCTGCCGTCCACTGCCTACGATTCCATCGATTATTGAATTTCTTATCGTTCAACATGAGTAAATTGTATGGGATGCAAAGAAAGCTCCGTTTTATTCAACGGATAATTATATAATTATACAATTTTATAATAACATAAAATTACCCGTGCGTTGCACGGAGAAAAGGACAGAAATTTGTCTGCAGTGCTCACTCATTCTAATGACGGCGGGGAATTCATGCCTGTTTGTTACCCGCCGGTGTTTGAAGAGCATGCCGGAAAAAACCGCATCAGATCCGTTCAGTCGTTTGTTTGGCCATCCACCCAAGAAATAAGTACTACATAAAAACTTCGAGTTTTATGTTAGAAGTTTATAGGTAAGGTTTTCAGGGGTCATGGGAGTTACCAGTAAAAACTAGATGTTTCATACCAACTTCATTTTGATCGGAACAATATTAGCTTCTAGGCTAATGTGAAACACACACTGAAGACCGTCCTTTTAACGTGATAAGGGAGTCATTATAGTGTAATGTGTCATTAAATAGTATTATGTTACCTATTATAGTAATATAGGCAATAGGTACTGACTTAGGTCAGACGGATTTGAGGTTTTCATCATTTCCTCTTGTACGGATGGTTGAACCCCACATAATTATAGGTAGGGTAAAATACATGTCAGATTTCTTTAAAACACCATGATACTTTTAGATACGAAGCCCCAACTCGATTCTGGGCCCAATAACCCCGTACAGGCCCTCGCTTATGCATGCTATACGAATGTGGCATACGGGTGCAGGGTAGGTAGCTATTGAGATCAGAGCTCAAATTAATTTACTTATATTTATGATACGATTTGTTGACTTTTGCTAATAGTAAATATTGCTGTATTTGCATGATGTGGCTTTCAATTTAGAGTTTCAAGTTCAGGAATACGAACTAAAACACAGATGGCGCAATCCGCATAAAGGTCATCATACTAATATAGCGAGTCTTTCATTTTTTTTAGCGCAACATTAGGCACAAGTAATGCATGTTGCACCAAAATGAAACACCCGGTATACGCATTAATCTCTAGGGCGAAGGACATCAAAATCCTTGTAGGTAAAGGTCCTGAATCAAAGGCTCCTGAAGTTCCCTGGTAAAGGGTTTGTAGGATGGAGTGCGTCTGTGTGGATTAGTTCCTAATACTGAATCTAATGCTATATCTCGACTAAGTGTGGAAATTGCAAGCGTCAGCTAATCCTCCCATTTACATAGATTTAGTTACTATATTTATAAATATACATGCACTACCATTCGAAGATTAGATGAAGGCAGAGAGCCGATTTCTCAACATCACAAAAAATTAAATAATTTTCAGATCCTCATTACAAGGCATTGAATTACTTGTACCTGGTAGAATAATCGCTATGTTATCATTAGTTTCGCAAATGTTTTGAGAGAAAAATCAAAAGAACTCACAAATTCAAAGTCATTTTCTGCAATAGACTTCTAACATTACGAAAGTAATTACAATTCCGCAAGATTGCCCAAATTTTTATATTGAGCAACTGTGAAATATAACTGTTGAAACTCAATATCAAATAACTCATTTGGCCAAGCAAAAGTAGAGAGCATTAGAAGTTTTGAAAACCTTAAAAATAGACCTTTACCAGTTGTCAAATTGGGCAGTATCAATTTGAGATTACGATCAAATTTTCGACGAAAATACGCTAATGCAATGGGTCCAAAGTATTTAATGCCTACCTTCATGAATTTTTGAAAAATAGTGATTGTTAGGGCCATTTTGAATCCATTCATAGAGATTTATATTTGTATACGTATATATTCATTTATTTATTCATCGCTTCCCATTTTACTTAAATTCGTCTCTATTATATTACTACCATATTGAATGAATTCTTGTAGAAGTGACCCGATATCCAGATGTTCACCTTGAAGTTTGATTAACTCCAATTTTGATTGTCATACTCCAGACCCTCTTGCGGTGAAATCAATATTTGATTATTCAATTCACGATTGGAGCAGTTCTACTTATCTTATCTAATCATCTTCAGGCTGGGAAACGCTATCACAATAATTGATAAACAACTATCTGGTGAATAAAGCAACCGGATATCGTACGATTACACTCGTATTACGATGTAGAGTTCTAGCGATAATTCACTCCAAGCTGAGTAGGAAACCAAGATTTTCCTCTACCCACATTCGCGTGTGAGAAAGGCGTTGAAAACAGGATGTACTATGGGGAAATTGCTTGAATATTTACACATCCACTGCGCAGCATCAATTCGCTTGGCACCGATGAGCAGGATAGTTGGATCAGATGCAAAATTATAGTTGTTAATCACCAGTATTTCAAATTCGATGAAAGAACATTGTAATTTCCTTACATTCCAAGTTTTCAGAATTATTAATTGTTGTTGCAACCCTTGTTAAGAATTTTGGAGTTGGAGATCCATTCTTCATTAACTGACCATCTCAAAATTAAGATTGATAAATAATTAAGAGTAGTTAGGGTTTCACATAGAAAGATGCCACAGTAAAAGTACTGAAAGATCTAGAGTAGGCAATTCGGCAATAGTTCCGAGCTTGGCAGCGTTGTTGGCAGACAGTTACTACAGTGAACGAAATCGATATACAGATTCAATGATTCAGAATCATTCTTCTTCACTCCGGGCATGTCAGGTAAATAAGCTCCCGATTCCATGGGGTGGAAGCTGCGGGACGTTTCATTACCTTACACCTCTTATTCCGTCGTTCCTCGCGCGAACTATTGATTCGAACCGGAGATGATGCGCAGGTCCTGATGCTCAACCTCTCAAATCCAGCTGTTTCAGGCGTGGGTGAAAATCAGTGGCCTAACGGGTTTTCCCAAGTATTTGGTTTGGCAACGTTCGTTTTCATTAATCCGGTCTGGAGTCGATTCGCAAGGTCGGTACTCACTTGTTCCATCATCCACTTTTTCCCTACTGTGTTTAGCAAACCCCGATGTTGACGATTATATGGGAGCCTGTTCGAGTAAAATGCAATATTTGCTGTATAAAGTCTTAAATAGTTTGTCTGCAAAACATGGGAATCGTTCTACCTTCCTGCCTATTTAGCCAATAAATTACGTGAATGACTGTAATAAGCCGTTGTCAACTACCCAATATCGAACACAGAATCCATTGCAAAGTAGTAGATACCAGTTAAATAAGCTTGTAGGCAGGTACCTTATTATATTAGAACCAAGAACAAGCATTTGGTTGTATAGTAGTTTGGCTGCATTTTCGGTTCTATAATAGGTAAGTGCGTATGGAATGATCAGTCACTCAAGATAATAAAGTATAAGCTTGGTCACTTTGTTTTTCTATAATTTCTCTAATACGTGATGTGAACCTGGTAATGAGAGGGGCCTGTTTGGACACCATAGTCAAGTTCGGCCCACTTTTGTATGTAAGTATGGATTTCACGTCAAAATATCGTCTAGTTTAGCCTACTGGGCGCCCAGTCCATGGCGATCAGTACAACGTCAATTTCATCTATAGTGTTGTTTTCATACCGCTTTTGGAAACTTTTGAATTTTTCTGGAGCAACCATAAATGATAAATAGTAAGGAAGTGTTCGATACAATATATAATCAAACCATCTAAGACCAATTCATTAGGATAATTGTTAGGAAATGCTCGTAGTTTGAACCCATGTCTGTAGATATGAAACACCTGTTGACTGTAGGTGGAAAATTGGATACTGTAGGCCAGCGACGCGACTTAGTTCTCCGATTGAGTAACTTTCGGCAACATAATAGTGCTCGACAGTGTGCTGAGGGAGTTTGAGGGTGGTAAGATACTCACAACCTCAGTTCGCAACATTCAGGGAGCATACCCAGCGACTCATAGCTTCGAGAACACGGCGGTTATTGAAAATTATAAAATGCGAGTAGAAGAAGAACTTTCAGAGTAAAAATCAGGAGCACAGAGAGTGCAAACGCCCGTGAAACCGCGAGCTAGGGCCTACCTTGACACTCGAATGCCTTCAACGACTATCTAGCCTGGACGAAGCAGTGACCGCGGGGGTCTTGACACTAATAATATACGTAGCAGATTAGCCAGCCCGCTGGCAGTTCGACGTACTGAATGGCGGTTTTAAATCACACCTACTTCTCAGACGCAGAAAAAGTGGCGAATGTAACTAAGTACCTAACTAACATGGAAAATGCGCCACACAACACTATGCAGCATACATATTATACCCGTTTAAGCGTAAGCAATACCTACAATGTAGTTTAGCAACAGTGTTTCTAACATAATCTGAGATACTTAATTTCACGCGAATAATTAGCCCGATTTTGCTCAAATTTGGTGGGTACTTGGGGCTTAGCTCCTAGATGGTCCCCTACGAATTAAAGAACGATCGCATCATTAGTACGGCCACTGCTCATGCGCAAACGCGAATCCGAGGAAGGTACTCAATTTCTCACGAATAAATGGCCCGGTTTTGCTCAAATTGTGTGGTTATTTGGGATGCTGCTTCTAGATGGTCCCCTATGACATGCTGGGACCACTGGTGGTTTTTGCTCGATTTAGGGCTTTCCTGGGGAAAGCAGGCGGGTGGGTATTGACTACAGAAAACAGTGATCTACGCAGGAGGGTATCTAGAAACAAGAAAAAGTGGGCAATTGTGTAACAGTTTGCCAGGTTTTTGTTGATGCATTTGTAACGGCATACCTAATATGCCAAAAAATAATTACTAAAAATAACTCAAGGTTTTCTACGCCGCTGACTGGTATTCCCTTGATTAAAACCATCGTGAAGACATGTAGGGTAGAGGGTGAAAAACAATAATAAGGGATGACAGCGTTTTTATTGGACTTTACTGGTTATCGTGATGGTGTGGGTGGGGAGGGGGGTTAGACCGAAAGGAGGCCACGATGTAATTAATATGATGCCGTAAACGCACTAACGCACAAAGTATAAATATGGACTGTTGTTGCGTGTAATTGTGATTTGTTACTGAACACAATGGCAGAATGTGTCCATTGCTGCCATTGTACACATTGTTTATAACCTGTTGTACTCATGATACCATTTAAGAATTCCCTTTCCTGTATTCTGATTGGTGGCTAATCGTTTCGACAATTGGATCACATACACTTTCCTCCATTGAGAAACAATAATTGGAGGGAATATCTCATTTGGTTTATTACGTAAACATTTCCAAGTGGTCTTCTGTTAACTGCACGAGTAGATAACGATAAGACAACTACATACCAACTTGCTCGAATGAGTAACTTCAAAACTTAAGGAATTTCTGTGAAATGACAGTGACATGTCCTTCACATGACGTAAGACCGTGCAATTATTATGTCAGGGCGTAGCTATATATATTATATACCTTCACAAACCAAATGAGTCATTACCTATGGTGAATAAAAAAACTTCACGCTACCTCACAATAAATACAAAATTCAGTGCAGCAATCGTACATTCTTAATCTATTGTTGATAAATTCTATATAAAGCTCTTGCAAGAAACTGAATAATTTATGGTTACACTGTTTGGGTTTACGTAACAATAAATTATTACTTCCAATATTCATTTTAGCGAATTTTCGAAGAAAAGGAAGCTATTGTTCTCGGTCCAAAATTTTTAAAACTCGAATTTCTGAAAGATTTTTATACCAAAATCCGTTTCAGTCCATACTGAAATCACTGCCGAAAGACACCAAAAATTATATGTATATATATATATATATATTTATATATTTATATATATATATATATTTATATATTTATATATGTATTTGTCATTCCAGACGATAACTCTCGAAAGAATTGAGATAAAAAGTTCAAATTTGCACGAAAAATCTGTCTTGGCAATCGACAGGCTAAGTTCGAAGATGGGCAGAATCGGGCCACTCTAAGGGGGAGTTTTGGGGAGTTTTAGGGGGGGGGAAATTACCCATAAATTCCCAAAATGAAACAGTCTGACAAGTGACACCTCATTTTAAAGGTTTTTGTACGCTGAACACGATGGTGAAATCAGAATTGCGATATCTCATTCCGTTCTCAAACTGGAGCACATTGAAGATGAAGGAACGTGGTTATTTCTTGAGATGTTCTTCCTGGTTCGTCTGCTCTAATCTGATAACGGAATGGGATATCGCAATTCTGACTTCACCATCGTGTTCAGCGTTAAAAAATCTACAAACCGAGGTGTTACTCGGCAAAAATTGGAACAAAAAATGTGTTACGTATCCAATACCTACTCTTCTGGTATTCAAAACATTTTTGATTTCCCCCTCCTCCCCCTTCCACCCCAAATTTTACTTTGCGTAAAACTACTCCTGTTTTAATTTTGTATGGTATCAAGTTGGGAAAACATTGGCCGAAAATTAATTTTCAGAAAATTTTAGGCGGAGGAGGAACATGCCGAAAACTTCGAAAATTCGCTCTTATAGCCATGCTGCATGACTGTGGTTTTTTTTGTTCTTCTTCGTTTTGCTTGAATTAGATATTCCATAAAAGTGGAGAGCAATCTACCATTCCTTCTTAAATGGTAATTTTTTGCTGTCCTTTAAGATCTTGTTAATGTTTATTTTGCTCGTAGTATTCAAGATGGGCCATGATTATTAATGGAATACTTTGCAAGTAGGCGATGTGTCAGTGCATGTGAGTAAAAGAACCCTGACAACCCTGATCTATGGTAGTCCAAACTTGCCCTTTTACAACACCTTAAATTGCTGCACAACTTGTAGGTTTCTTCACGAAGCAGTTCGATTTTTTTTCTTGACCGCTACAGACGTTACAGGTACGTTCACGCAAGGTTCAGTGAAGCTGAATATTATCACAATCAAAAATCTGTGCGCTGTTAACCTGTGCAACTCCGAAAGTAGCCAACTCATTTTAAAATTTACGCAGGAGTCATATATGGCCTCATTATTGTTTTCACCTTTATTGAGGAGTTGGAAGCTTAGAAGATTCACTCCACCATCGTCTCAAGATCAAGCGGGGACGAAAGGTTCTAGAGAGGTTCAAGCAGCTATCAAGTAAAATATTTATTTATTTATCTCCGGGCGCATGGTAGCGGGCACATTTCGACATGAAACTAGGAAGAGATCCTCCATGCATTTTCAGTATTTCACATCGCACAGAAGTGTGGTTTTGTACATCGCGAGATCATGTCCCATTGCAGTTTTTATATCAGAACGTTCGATAACCCTCGATGATCTGGGGATCACGCATTGAGTGATAGACTGTTTCTCCAAAGTGCAGCATTGAAAACATTGAGCGTGCCATTCAAGTATCACGTGGTCCATTAGGACCTCCCAATATATAAGGCATGTGATTAAATACCGTAGGCATTTGAAATGAATAATTAATTATTCAATGTGGGTTTAATTTATCACGGTAATTGAAAATAGTTTATCATGAATTCGCCCTTCTCAGAAACAAGAATGAAAATATGCCAGATGATAATCACATCAGTTGATTGATCGCCAATTTTGGGTTATCACTGTGGCTGTCAATGTGTGATATAAATTTACACAAGTGAAAGCGGGAAATCTAAGGTCGAGTTAGGTAACTAAATTTTGTGGTAAGCTGTCGTCCTTATCTTTCTAATAAAGTATAGTTCTTCCAATAATTAGGTACTCTCCTAGTCATTGATTCAATCATGGTAATGTGTGCAATTTTATGACTGCGAAATCGGTCGAATGGAACCGAAGTTAAGAGCATGAGGAATTTCATGTTTGCGCATACTAAGCAGACGAGCGTTGCGGTCAGATTTTGATGAAAATCATAAAGGTATCTAACGTCTTATGACTGGCAAAACTGGCAAAATCAGTTACAAACCCATAGCGTTTTACTCAGTTATTCCACCGATAATCACCAAATCAGGATGATCTTGGGGTCTTTCAAGCCCTAAACATTGAATTTCACGAAACGAAATACGAAATTACGGCATGGTACACCTTATTTACCAGTATGATGTAAACCGATGTATGCATGCATGAATCTTGAATACAGGTTGGTTGTTTACCAAATATTGCACCAGACAAAATATATATTTTACGAATTACCATTCCCATTTGCCCGTTGAAAGTTGAAAAACGCATACCATCAACTAGGACGCAGTCAAGTTCGTTGTAGTACACAAATAAAAGTGTAGATTCTTCATCAAACAAGAATCCAGCTACTTGGTCGTTTCTATGTCAAGATTCATTCAAGTTTTGTATTATAACGTATGGGTACCCACTCAACATGAAAAGATTCATTTCCACTCACGCTTTTGTCAGTATGTAGGTATCATAACATTATTTGAGAGGTATCGATTTCAAGGTTCTACTCAATAACAACTTCGAGACCTCTGAAGTAGTTCAATTTACCCACTTATGAATCAAAGTTATCACCGTTTTACACAGTTGAGCAAATGGAAGGCTTTTCGTAATACTCGTAGTATTGCTGTCGACAATCTGAATCGATCTCGCTGCCTTCAAGTAAAACCTTGGTACAAACTATGTTATGCATAGTTCAACCAAAGCATGGGTGGTTCATGTATTAAGTATGACTGAAGTATTATGTGCATTTCAGGTCGTATATATCTATGAATATCCAATATAAAACTATATGTATGCCAAATACAATAGATAAGTTTTTTAAATTTCATTTTTTGCGTGATAAAAAACTGGCCATTAAAGTTGTGCCTGAATGTCTCAAATGCTTACCGTTACAGAGTTACATAAATCCGAAGTCACGTTGACCATGACAATGAACTAGAATAGCGTCACATCCTGCCAGCCAATTCGAATCCGCAACTGACGGCGCCCCTGGCAGTGAACGATTTGAGTTAGGCGCCAAACAATAGCGTGAGTCCCAAACGAGGATTTATGACCAGTTTTCCAACATATTGCAGATTTATGGTACCTCGTATATAATATAAAATAATAACTCTGAAGCAGGATTCAACTAATAAATTGTTGATGATTCCAGCCATTTTTTCTATTTTGAACCCATAAAAACTAAACACTGAATAACTTCCTATTTTTGAAAATTGCCGATCTTCAAACTCATCCTTTCGCTTACCATAATTATATATAACATTTTGGCGATATTTCGATTTTTTGTCTCATAGCCAAGGTCAGATTTAGTCCGGAATTGCAAACATTATTTTATCTAACAACATGAACGTGAAAAAGATAAAATTAAAATTCTCAAAATCCGAAGTTATTGTAAAGGAGACCAGGTGCCCAAATGTAGACATGATAATATATTACGTGTCCTCTGACACAAGATAAGTACCGTGTTTCTCTAAAACCATATTCCGCATATTGTAAGCGAATACTCGAGCAAAAATTATCCTGGTCAAACGCTCGGCGACTGATTGGCTGGTTGATGCAAAATACTCGCTGATGCCCATTGTTGATTTCTTTCATAAGAATTCGCACCTCCATCACTCAGCTACTACCAGATAAATCCCTTTTACAGCTGCATGGGGCTTGCCAGTACGTAGTTGGCACCGGTTCCTGTAAAGCCGCTGGGCAAGTTTTACGGCCCCATAGTCGCGACCTTTCCCTCTTTATACTCGCATACTACAATAAAACTCAACAAGTCTCTGCATCCGGTTCAACGCTCCGATCTTTAACGTCGGTTAGGGGTTACCTACCTGTATAGGTACATAGGAGTATTATTTATAACCTACCTGTGATACATAATATATCACATCCTGCTAGATGATACACATGTGAGGGTGATCTTCAGACCGAAGATAAAGCTATGTACAGGAAGGGAGACTTTTGTATTGAAAAAAGCAGCTAGGCATGCACTAGATTTGCAGGCAGTCCCGCATAAAATCAATTTCGGTAAACTTTGTTCTTACAATGCCATGGCAAAAATTATTTACGAATCAACCTTTTGCCCCTTTCGCATAGATCACTGTTTTCTGTGGTCAATACCTACCCTTGTGCTTCCCTCAAGAAAGCCCTAAACCGAGTACTGAAGCCAGCCGGGCATTACAGCTTCGGTTAACTATTACTTTTATATTTTTTTCCAGGCTCGATTCCAAAGGTTCGTTATTGAAAATAATAACCAAAAACCTCATAGAACAACTTTGGAGGAGGAGTTTTGTTTACGAAATTTACGAAGTCTCCCTTCGTGGAGTAAATACCTACAGATTCACATAACAATAAATTATCTTGCCAAATGATTTTAGACCGAGATTTTACAATACACAATTTTGACATCATAACGATAAAATGAAGATTCGTTCATGATATCGCTGGACTGGTTGGTTGGTAAATTCATTATTGGTTTTTACTGAAATGAGAGACGACAGTAGTTATTATGAATAAATTTTAAAACGTAGTCCCACTGTTACTGCGTGGCTGATGTGGGAACTTAGAAAATTATTGAAATCATTTTCAACATTTTTCCGCTGAATAGGTAGGTACTATTATAATTTTGTTTCTTGCAGGTTACCAGACGAGTTCTTTTTGATTTATACGTAATCTCCCGTCACTGAATAGATGCTGTTCTTTTTCAGTCTCGTTGCCGAATCCTCATCCAGACTGAAGAGCTCCTTTAAAAAAAAATATTAAAAAGTCATTTATTCTAAAAAAGATTCCATTTTAATATACGCTTTCCAACTTCATTATCCAAAAATGAGTATCTATCTCCTTGGTACATCTGTTGGACGCCTCCTGTATGGGGCGTCATCTACCAGTCACCTCCCGCCTTTATTTCTGGATTTTTTTTCTGAAAACGGACACAACTTCATCATCATAAATTATTCTGAACGTGATGAAATGATGAAGACCATTCAATAATACTGGTGGTGTGAGTATAAAGTTGGAGCAGCATTGTGAGTTGAAACATACCTATTTAGATAAATATGTTCAATGCAACTTTCAATGTCTAATGAAAAATTAGCATTTCCTCTTCCCCAGCAATGACAGAACGTTGATATCTTTAGTTATGGCAATTGTAATCAATCATAATAATTATAAATCTGTTCGACTTTCACACTACCTTTTGAAGTAAAGTTAACTGTTAGAAAAATGCAGTCGATACCATTGTGATATACATTTGAACAAAAGGTTCGTTCGCACTGGCCTTTTCTGGCCGTTAGCTGGCTCCTACGAAACCGTAAGAAACCATGTATGATCCATTACCATCTGATAAGGGTTTGAGAAGGTTCTGAGTTTGATAATGGTTGGGAACCGACAAGGCAGTGCATGGCCAGTTCTTGTCCGCCCTATTTTCTGTAGACTAGAATGACGATAGAAAATTGGCTCTGGATACTCAGGAAAACACTGCGAACAGCCAGATAATATAAAACATTCTAGTTCAGCTAGATGCATATTCGTTTGAATAACACAAAATAGAAGTGGCACACAATATTGTCATCGATTAGCAATCTCAATCAATTCGGTAGGATTCCATGATTGTCCATCTCACTGAAAGATCTTGAGACGACTTCCATTTGCTTTTCAGCGATCGACGACGTCGTTTTAAAACTGGGAATGCAAGATGATCGAGCTATGGATTTTACGTCAGTGAAATAAGAATAGGTACCTGAAATAAACATTCGTTCAATGCGAGTGCCCATGTCACGGTAAAGTTATCTGGCACATTCCTAAACAGGCTATCTGCCACGAAAGTAAGCTGTTCTGGCATAAACAAGAAGCACGTTGGGCAACTTTGTTATGAGGCGCTTTCACCATTGTTGGCGGTATAAAGTTGAGCGATCACTGCGGAGGCACGAAGAACGAAAAGCCGTTTGGTGATAACAGTTTGCTCGATACTGATCGAGCAAGTCATGTCGCGCGGACTCTCATAGTATCCGCAAGAATGGAAATTCGTGTCAGTTATCTAAAATATGGAGGCAAAATGAGGGGGAGTTAATGTTTTCCTTGTGATTATAAATTGTTATGCAAGAAAAGCTAAGTGGACGGGTGAATTAGCAAATTAGCAGGTTGACGAGGCAGTCAACTGTATGGACAAGTACCAACATAGTTGTAACGCTAGGCACATGTAGGAAACAATGGAAATTTTATAAATATACACGATTTAATCTAGTAGGAGACTGTAGTCGAAAACTCGGCGCTACGCGCCTCGGCGGGGGCTTCGCCCCCTGCACCCCCGGATGACTTCCGCTTAAAGCCTGACGGCTAAAATGTGGTGTACCTGACCCTTCAGGTTTTTGTCCCCCTCGCTGTATTATATAAGCCGCGTAGTTTACTACAACCAAGTGACAACCAAACAAGCGTCATTGTTTACTATCCATTTACAACATTCATTTATATAGTTATATTATGAAACTAGGATATAAATACCAAGAACAAATACGAAATACATTCGTGATAAATCAAGAGCTTTCCAACGAATGGAAAACGATTTTTGTCCGATGAAAATGAAAGAAGTTTCATTTCCCTAGCAACTACTCGGTTGTAAGTGAAAATCATTGTTAAAATACGCGCTACTTTTGTCTCACTTTTTCCTGTCGCTTTTCGGCGGGGGGTCCCATCGCAAAAACCTGAAGGGTCAGGTTAAAATATTTGGCTGGCAGGGATAAAGGCATAAAGTTCCCCTAACCAAAAAATATGATCTGTAACAGAATGGTAACAATTATAGTTAACTAGAAGTACTTGATTATAATTAACAGTGCTTAACTGTACATTTAAATCACAGAACTAAAGAATTCCATATTTTAGTGGGTTCTAACTGATGCTTAGTACCAAGAAAAACAGACCAACTGTTGTAATCCATGAGTCTAGAAGGTTGTCCTAGAAGAGTCACTGACTAGTTTCCAACTAACGCATCACTCGGGCACGAACCTGTAGTTTATCAGGAAAAGCAGACACAACTCACTTACCTTACTATTGGTTGGATGTCGATGAAGTCAAGCTGTTTGTTTGAAAGCACGATGAAGAGTACAATTATTCGATCTAGGATTTGTAGAGAATCACTAGCGGAACAGCCGTTACTAGAAAAAAAAATTTTGAAGCCACTTTCAAGTCTCCACTGTCGATTCGCTCCAGTTCGCAAAGATGTAGGCAGGTACTCTTCCATGCATTCATTGAAGACTACATAAAGATTGCCAGTCACAAAGAAGGAATAGAATACTCGAACCGGAAAGAACCCCGTGATTGTGTTCTATCATTGTTTATAGTATTTTGGAACTTTTCTGCAAAGAATACCTGCCTATTTAAATATGTGCATTACCTGCAACAGATTTTGTGAGTATTTCCATCACATATGTCTAACAAAATATTTAAGAGAAGGAATTCAATAATCCTCCCGGATGGGATGCAAGTTTTACAGCGCAGTTCAGTAGGTACCTACTTACCTCTTTAAAAACCCCAAGGTTGCTACAATCGTCATTTTTTTTACTCGAACTTTGATTTCCGCGGGTAAACAGTGACAAATGTTTAATTTTCGCAAACTTGATTTACGCGAGGTAGTGGAGACCAATGATTACTCCAGAGAACGGAGCCATAACCATCACGTAGGAGTTTGGTAAATACCTTTCTGACCACTATCATGGTGGGTTATTACCATTCTATTTCCCCTGTCGCTGTGTGGACCTACACCTCAGTTCTCCTCATAATCGAAAACTACATTCACCACCACCTTACACTGCCCACTAAAAACCCTAAAGGATGATATACCTACTCATAAACTCATCTACCTAATGTGTTTAAGAGACTGATTATTGGTAGGTATACTAAACTGATAGAAGTTATTGGACTAAATTTTACAATAGGTATTGTAAGCTCAAGGTGTGCCGGTTACCAAATATAATCACCTTATATGAGACCAGGATTTCGGATAGAGAACACACCATTTTAAACTGTTAAATTTAATTTGTCAAAAGTAATTGGTACGTGGTACCTAATATCTGGCTTACCAAGGTAGCAAATATCTGGATTTTCTTCAAGTTCTCTAAATAAATCGTAGTGGTTATTCAGCGAGTAAAACCATGGGTGAATGGAGAAAGGGAATAATTCCCAGTAGGCACAACTATTGACAGATGAGTCAGATGAGATCTGACAGGGACTGGCATTTCGTATACTCGTAAGCAATATAATTTACTTGCAATATAATAATTTATTCAGATATAATAATGTATAGTATAATTATATACTATACTATTACACTTCTTTGTCATATACTTATCATTTGCGACTCCTATTTTTTCCCCGATGCCAGAATAATATTGATAATTTTCTTTGGCGAATAGTACCTAGATCATTTACTTTTTCAGTCCAAACAATTCTGGTAATTATACTGATTACCCACTGCAACCATCAACCCGGTTAAATTGGGTAGGCAACCCATCAACTCGTTATCAAGGCGCTAATGCTATTAAGACTAACTTGATTCACGCAGTAATTTATTATGTAAACGGGTGGATGGAATAAGAACAAACTGTCAAAACAGTCGTCCAACATTAAGATAATCTGGTAATTAAAAAACATTGAGATATTGGTTTTTGAGTAATACCGAATTGATTACAGTGTTCGTATAAGTAGGTGCAACGTAATTTCCCAGCCCCTAGGATTAGCCTCTTCTTGAAGCTCGGGAGTTAACGTCGTGATTATTGTAACTACTACCATATAATTGTAGATATATAACATCAATGTATGACGCCATCACTGAAATTCAAAGTGACAGAAACAGTGTTTCAATCAACAGCAAGAATTTTCCAAAAAAAGACTCCTAACTCACTTTTTTTCTAGTCGTCCGGTTTAAATACGGCATGTGTCACCTCGATTATTAAGCAGGCTAGCATACGTATTTGGAAGTATAGGTCATATTTTAGATTGCATTTCATGAAAAGTCCTGTTGTTCATTTGCAAATCGGTGGTATAAATTGTTAGTGCATCTAGGTTAAAGCTGTCTAAATTTTGTCTGAAGTAAAAGATGATCAGTTCGTCATCCCCTCCGCTTTCCTTTGATTAAACACATTTTAAAGTTAAGTGCGATATTTAGGAATAGATTTTTATAGTTGTGTGAAATGTTTATAGGTAAGTAGGTATACTATAACGACTACGTAAGTCAAATCTATCATTTTGCTCACCAAGTTTTATTACAAGTCTTGAATGGCGCTGATTATTTGTGTCGCAGTGGTGTTCTCCTTTCCAAATAATTTATAATTAAGTCCAACACTCTCACCCAAGCTTTCTAATAATGACTTATGACTGAACGATCTACTATACTCGGCTGCTGCCGCACATACTTGGTGTTAATGGCCATTCCATGAACGTAATGCATTGGCCAGCGAGAACGCGCTAATAACAGATAGATCGCGTTCACTGAGAACAGAAGATAATATATTTTTTCTCTTTATCTTCTATTTATCTTCTATACGCAGTGATCACTATAAGAGGCATCATAAGTAATAGGGGGTATGGTGTCACGGATTTCCGCGACGTGGTCCCAACCGCTAAGTTTTCCTTGTCTGCGGCTTGCACGGCTTCCGAGTGAACTCGAAATGCAGGACCTGCAAGGCCAGCCTGGTTGATCTCTGTCTCTCTCTCCCCTTCCTTTTCTGGATGGAAGCTATGGCACGTTGAACATCCAACAGCTACTCCGTTCTAATTTTACAAAACCTTCCAGTAGGATAATAAGCAAGTTGAGTTCTGGGGGTGTGCACCAACATCAGGCAGTAGCCTGAGCGCATGCTGACACTAACACTCATATAACACTCATATTTCACGTCAATGGATGATATCAAGCCGATACACAGATCATTGAAAATTTCGATGTGATAGTTACATCTCCAGTCCTTCCACCTCCCATACACACAGATTGCATATATTGCCTATGCCACCCACTCGGTGTTGGTTCCTGCTGGTACGTGCGCAACTGATGTAAAACTATGTAACTAGCGCTCTGAGCTCGTTGTATTTAGTGCAACGGGGTTTCCTGCTAGTCTTTAATAAATTATCCTTGCTGCTAATCAACAATTTTTCGTGTATCCAACTACAAAGTAGGAATATTATTCTGTTCGATCAAAAACAGTTCCAACCACTTATTAATTTATTGCCGAAATTCTAGGCTCGATCGTAGTTATAAGAGCAGTATGAAGCATCGAGACCAGTAGACCTTTATGGGAAAGATAGTAGAAATTAAAAGATTTTACTCATGTTCTCTTTTTAAAATTGCTCGAGCTGACTGTACTGGAATTGACTGCACCGGAATCATCTGTGCTGGAATCGCAATCTATTTATTCTCGATCACGATCACAGTATATATAATCACGATCTATACATTCACGTTAATCTACATAATAAATTCTCTCTAAAATCGTAATTCCTATTGTCTGTATATTCCTATGCAACACACGGCGCGTTCAGCTGTCTCTCCACTGTGCATACATTTCTTGCTTCGTAATCATGCGCAAATTTTTCAAAAACATTTCTCACACACACGATCTTCTAAATCATGTGGTAAATGCTAATTTGAATTTTGCACAACAAGTGCGTTTTATGGTTCTTAATGAGACGTCGATGAATCACTCCTCACTGATTTGGACTTCAGCAGCTAAAACTACATCTGTTCATTCATAATATCACCATACCTTGTTTATGGATCTTGCCACCATTGAAATGTGTATGATCATCGTCATCCATCATCAGTGACGTAAAGAGCACGAGGCTCGGTTGTTTATTTTCTAATTTTTAAATCCAAACTTCCTGCAATTTTAGGTTTTTCTCCTGATACTTCCATAATATAAAATCAATCTCTTCCCCCAAAATCAATACATTCGCAGTCTGTTGCTACATTTCGTCTGTTCTTTTTTCAAGTAGTAACTCTTTTATCTTTACTGAAAACACAGTCGGAAGTGAGCCATTAATAAACAAACATTTTCCACATTCTCTTGTCAATAAGTATTGATCTCCATTTTAAAACTGAAAACGAAGACTATTTAGTAAAAATCGCTGCAAATTATTATATAACGTTTTATTATTTACCTATAAAGATGCACCTTCTGCGTAGATCACTGTTTTCTGTGGTCAGTACCCTCGAGCTCCCCCAGAAAAGCCCTAAATCGAGTACTGGAGCCGGCCCGGGAACTAATGTATCATACAAATGCGCGGGATTCAATAATTCAATCATTCATCATAGGTAATTTTTTGTAGTTATTCATGAAGCATAAGGTAAATAATAAACCGCTGTGTGATAATTTACCTGTATAGGTTCCCCTTCTGCGTAGATAGTATAATAAACCGTTGTGTAATAATTTACGTTTGTGTAATAATTTACCTGTGCAGATGCACTAAATTGAGTATTGAGCCAGCCCGGGAATTACATTTCATAATATTGTTGTTATTCATGAAACATGACGTTTATTCAAGTTACAAAAGTACCTGCCAACAAAATCCAAAAGAGCCATCATTTTTCAAATGAATTAATATCACAGAACAACCAACTCGACTTCATACAGCCATCCGTGATTATAACCAGGTGCTCCTTAGTATTTATTATCTCGGGCTAATTCCAAATTGTTTCCGCGCCCCTAGCAATGATATTTGGGCTGAATGTATACAATTTCATTCACCCTCCTGTTTAAGAAGCTGTCGGTGCAAACTTCCTGGCCTTACTGTGAACGAACGGCTGGACGTACTCCGAGTGGTCTCAAAAAACTTGCAAGTTCGAAAACTATTTAAAACCGTAAAAAAATTCGAGCTATGGCGTCCTAGGCATTTCAGCCCCTATTTTTCACCCCTTACGGATGACTGACATTAACCCCGAGCTTCGAGGACCAACTAGACCTCAAATGGGACCTACAAACCAAATTTCATCAATTTTGGTTCATGGTAATTAAGAAAAGTGCGAAGTACGGCGTACGTCGGACGTACAGAAATGTTTTTATTGCATTTTCGGATTCTACACCCCTTGAAACGGAGACTATCAAATTTTGAGGAGGGGTTAAAAAAAATTTTTTCATGCTCGATTCCAAAGGTTCATTATTGAAAATAATAAACCAACATTTCTGTCCGTCCGCCGTACTTAGCACTTTTCTTAGTTACCGTGAACGAAAATTTATGAAATTTGGTTTATAGGTCCCGTTCCGGGTCTAGTTGGTCCTCGAAGCTCGGCGTTACTGTCAGTCATCTCTAAGGGGTTAAAAATGTGGGTTGAAATTTTCAGAACGCCGTAGCTCGAAAACTTTCAATAGAAGGGTACGGTTTTTTTTAACGTTTTTAAATTGGCCTTGAACTAAAGAATATTTTGAGACCACCCGGAGCATTTTACAACCAGCCGTTCGTTTGCACCGAAAATCTTCTCAACATGATCGTGATTCAAACGGTATAAATCCAGCCCAGATATCATCTGAGCTGATTATAATAAAAATATTTCTGTCCATCCGCCGCGCGCCGTACGCCGTACTTCGCACTTTTCTTAGTTACCGTGAACCAAAATTAATGAAATTTGGTTTGTCGGTCCCGTTTGTGGTCTACTTGGTCCTCAAAGCTCGGCGTTACTGTCAGTCATCTTCAAGGGGTGAAAAATAGGGGTTGATATTTTCAGAACGCCGTAGTTCGAATACATTCAATAGAAGGGTATGGTTTTTTTACGTTTTTAAATTGGTCTTGAACTAAAGATTTTGTTGAGACACCCCGAGCATTGTACGACCAGCCGTTCGTTTGCATCGTAAAGCTTCTTCAACATGAATGTGAGTGAAACGGTATGAATCCGGCCAAGATATCATTGCTAGGGATCACCTGATTATAATCACGGATGGCTGCATGAAGCCGAGTTGGTTGTTCTGTGATATTATTGCATTTCACGATGTGATATTATATTATTTCATTTGAAAAATGATTGATCTTTTGGATTTTGTTGATGGCTACTTTTGCAACTTGAACAAACGTTGAAGTATTATTGGGTAAATTATTACACAACGATTTATACTATCCACGCAGAAGGGGCATCTATACGGGTAAATTATTACACAATGGTTTTTATTTACCTTATGCTTCATGATAATGCTCCGAGTGGTCTGAATCAATTTAAAAACGTACTCTTCGTACGTAAAAACCATACTCTTCTATTGAAAGTGTTAGGACTACTGCGTTTTAAAAATGTCAACCCCTATTTTCCACCCCTTAAGAGATGACTGACAGTACTGATGCCGAGCTTCGCGGACTAACCAGACCCCAAATGGGACGCACAATACAAACTTCATTAGTTTTGGTTCTATACTCGAGTATTTTGGTCGATATGTCCCAGACTTCGCTATTAAGATACGTTCAGTGGACGTACAGTCGTTTTTCCTATCAGTTTCCATTGTCAACATTATTCATATTTGGTTTTCATTGCCTACGTTAATATGATAATTTTTATAGGGACGTTGGTAGAGCGTAGAACCAGAGAGTAGATTCGAATTTCATTATTAGGTAGTGGAGCCCCTCATTGTTTACTATACTAACTCTTGATTCGGCCGATCGATCGTTTCTGTATTCAGTCACTAAAATGAATTCATTGACGTTGTGCGAAACTCTCAAATGTGTCGACTGCGTGGTTTACGACGGGTATGAATTTCTCAAATGCCACTTTGATGCAAATGGCTCCATTATATGGAGATGCGCAAACAGAAGTTGTTCCTCTTCCATCGAAACTGACGCTCAAGTTCAACGGGTTGTACGGAAGAATTTGCGACACAATCACGATCCGGTAAGTTGGTGCGAAAATTTCAGGTACCAGGCTGCGGGAAATCATTCAGTGGTGTAACAGACGAACCAAACACTTATTAAAACAACGAGTAAAAGAAGGGTACGGCCGATATCCTTCACTAATTATTACAAAATGACAATAGGGACGTCATAATTAATGTTCCCTCCAAAAACCTATGGACTAACGTTAGAGAGGCCTTATAATTTGATTCTAGAGGCTTTTTTGACATTTTCATGTCTTTACTTCGACACACAAACTCGAAAAGCGTTACCAAAAAGCGACAGGAAAACGAGTTATGCACCATTTCTGATGATTTTCGCTTACAACCGATTCGTTTCTACGGAACTTCATGTTTGCCGTTTTTCATCGTACAAAAATCGTTCACCACTCGTTGGAATCGTGTGATTTTATAGAATATTTTCTTGTTAACCGCACCCCCGTACCTCGCGCGTTAGCTGAGCATGATGATGATGAAAAAAAGGTGGGTAAACAAGGTAGTCAGCAACATAGTTAATGAAGAAAGTCATTGTTTACTAGTATAGAATGTGGTAACCTTGCACCACTGTGTAACCCGGATCGTGTTAACCTTGCAACCCGTAAATGATTCCGTAAATTATCCCTAAATTGTTGAATTTCCTTTCAAGTCCTGAATCAAGAAGAGGTTCCTTTGTTAATATGCGGTTACCCGTTTTGTGTGTGAACAGGTTCCTTTGTAAATTGCGATTGCCCGTTTTGTGTGTGAACAGGTTCCTTTGTGAATTGCGATTACGTAGCGTACGATGGATTCGGAAGTATCGTCAGTTCATTATCAATACTCCTTTCTAGCCAGACACCACCGGCAATGAAAAATATAAACGATTCCTACAAACGCGATCGTCATCGAGAGGAAAAGGAAATTGCAAGCCGAAAGACAACGAGAATACCTATCATGCACGTAAGAAACAGCCCAAGTTGTGTGAAAGAGCGCAAAATTAAGAAACCACACCAAACAGCGTTACAATTTCTTTTCTGATGATGAAGAAAGAACAAGCGAGAATTATTCTTATAGTTACCTACCTACCTACTGTCAAGATAAAGCTTGTGATACAACATGCTGTGTTGCGGACTTGTACGCAAGCGTTTTATGTTTAAATCAAATCATATTGAAGAACTAATACATCATTAAATTAATCATCTCCTACCTTACAAACAAGAATCCTCCCATTTTATTCTCTTTTCGGATTCTACGTACCTTAAAATGGAAACCATCAAATTTTGAGGGGGGTAAAAAAAAGTTTTCGTGCTCGATTCGAAAAGGTTCATTATTGAAAATAATAAACCAATACAAATTGAAAGAACTTGCAGATCTACTCAGAATTTTGCAACTGGACTCATCTTTGTTCTTTCTTGAACTGGATTGATAAAATATGCCTTCTGCTAATTTCTATATCAAATAATGCACGTTAGGGATTGCTGTTTGCTGTTACAAGCAGATGCTAGTTGACGTTTAAAGCTGATGTTGTAATAATAGGAAAGAACTATGGATTATAATATTAGTTTTACACCCATTTTTTGTTTTGTTTTCATATTGCTTGTTTGTTCCACAAGAGGTGAGAGAAAGCTTGGAATGTACGTATACTTGTTAGCCCATCAGAATTCGCTCAATAACTTTGGCCGTCAGTTAGCGGCACCACGGCTCCGGCGAACCCCGTCACATAATAATTATTGTCTCAGTGCCTACTTGTTCCAACGATTTTATTTCAACCTGATTTCTGTCTATCCGATCTCCGAAATCTGTTCTCTCCTGCGGTACCTACTGTTTAATCCGCCAAACTCTTTATTGTCACAACTGCTTTGTTTCAAAACACTGACAATTTATAGATTTGCATTCAACAAACTTATAGGTAATGAGAAGTTACCCAGTATGACTTCAGTACTTTTTTGGTTTCTTATTTTCAATAATGAACCTTTGGAATCGAACATGAAAAAAAAAAAAAAAAATCCAACCCCCCCCCCCCCCTCCTCCTCAAAATTTGATAATGGTTTACGTTTCAAGGTATGTAGAATCTGAAAATGCAATGCAAAATGATGAATCTTTTGGATTTTGTGATAGGTAGGTACTTTTGCAACTTGAGCAAGCGTTGAAGTATTATTGGGTAAATGATTACACAACGGTAATTATTAGACAATGGTTTATTATACTATCTATGGTTTATTTATTATACTATTATGTACCTTCTGCTTCACGAATAACTACAAATAATTCATGAATGAATCATTGAATCCCGCGCATTTGTAGGAAACTTTAATTCCGGGGCCGGCTCCAGTACTCGATTTAGGGCTTTCTTTCCCAACCACATAATATACCTAATACAAGAAATTGGTAGGTACCTACCTTCTTTATTAATGAGGCTCTACACCTCTGCCCCACAACAAAAGAGGCAAAACTTATTGTTAATCAATTATTTGATATGGTTGATTGATTGCCGAGCGCAGAAAAGACGAACTGAAGTATAAGTCGATGAGTTGAACGTTGGCCTAAGGGTAAAATATGCTCACTGGACTAGACTGTAAAATAAACTTTATCTAGCATGTCTCCAGGCTTTCAGTCTTCCTTCTTCCTTCAAAAATGAAAAAACAAATGAGTAACCTCAATTTAGTAGCCTAGCTTAAGAGGGGTGTCCCTAAAAAGTGGCGAGAGAATATTTTTGGAGACGCATAGTAAGGAGCTATGTCGTCATCTCTAAGTGTTCTGTCATGATGATAAAGAATATTTTGAATGACCATCCCAACTTACAACTTTGATTTTAATTCTGAATGGACGGTCTTGTCGTGAATTAGATATTTCTACAATAATATTCATAGTTGATTTCTTCCTCACTGACTCGTCAGGCAGGTAACTAGGTACATTTAATTTACATACTGTTGTATATTAGTCGCCTCGTATCACTCCGACCTCCGGCGGTCGCTAATCAATTTAAATGGCGAAAAATTTCCCCTCTTTATCGGACATGTAACGAGGAATCAATCAAATTCACGAGGTCGACCTTTTTTCCCCTCAATCGGACACCGTCCGAGAGCAGCCGGCGCCCGTTTCTCAGGTTCTCGATACCGACGGTTCGAAAATTTTATAAAAACCGCGAATGGAGGGGAAACTCTTATCAAATGTGAAGGAGCCGTAATAAAAAGTTGATAGGAATAGTTGCCGCTCATTTGGTTCCCAACCGCAGTTGTCATTACTCGGTGTCAAGTCAGTGTTCCTTGCAGTGCCAGTTGGACAGCGCCAATTTAAAGGTAGATTGGTCCAAGCACCTTTTGCAAAATAAGAGTCAGTCTTTTTGGTACTGATTATTTTTTTTATATTTCTTCATATATTTAAAGTTTAACTTTACAGAAGTGGGAAGGATCTTATAGGTACAATCTAAGTTGGTGCCCAGACCAGCCGAAATGGTAAATTAGCTATTCCGGTTATGGTCATCATTTTGTGGCTTGACGTTCTACAGTAACATTATTTAGGAATGTCATTTCAAGATGTACAAATCATAATAAATATGAAATTTGATGTTCCCATTGGAAACATTGAATTTTAGCTCACTGCATTCTGCAGCGGAGCCCAAGACTGACCATTCGGGATTCCGTTCAGGTCGTTAATTTTATAATACGCCGGGGTTTTTTTTTTTTGTCGTATATTGTATAAGCGAGCTTGTTTACGAGATTCACTAGAATCGGACTGAATATTCTCGAATTTCGATTAATTACCATAATATAAGTAGATGCCTACCTTGATTAAAGTTTGTTTAACGTTATTTTTACCGCACAGTACAAAACATACAGTATAAAATTAGCAAAATCTTTCAATTTTGATGGTAATTGCTGCAAATCCTTATACAATGGTGTGTTCTCATACCTAACTGAATATTTTGGTCAATAGTTCGAGTAAAATAAGATCAGTCCCACGTCGCGATTGATTGTTCACGAAACCGCACTATACAAGTCATATAAGTAACGATGCTTTTCGCTAATAAGTAATGATGTCAAAAGATTAAAAAGCCCTTATGAAACCCCATCCTTGATCAGTAGGATTTCACTCCATTTAAATATAGCCAAATAATACAGTAAATGACAGTTTTATCGCCCATCATTTCATAATAAGCTATAGTAACTATTTTCGTTATTGCCTGTTACGTAAATCCTCTAATGAATTTCATGGAATGCACATTGTTGCATTATTGTAGCGCAACTGAAACGGTTTTCTTGGGTTACAACATACTCTTGACTGCTGGCTCCATAACATTAGGTTTCTCTAGGTCAATGTTATAGCTAAATACTTCAACGTGGTACGTACCCGTTTAGTGCTCTAAACAAAAAACGTAGTTTAATGCTAAAATAGTGACTGTCCATGTATGAGAAAGTGAAATGTAAATGCGTTTTTCAATAGCTTTGTTTTTCATAATGTGTTAATCGTCCGGTTGAAAAGATAAAATCAATTATTATGGAACTTACACAACCGATTAAAATTAATCGGAATCACGCTTGAGAATGCGAAACTCATCGGCAAAACCTTGGAAAAAATGATTTCTTAATCCCTTCAATGTGATTTCCAGGAAATTCCAGATTATAAGAGGTGATAAAAATAAAAACAGTATAATTATTGTTGTCAACGTTAAAATGTTGTTATCTAATACAATAGGTATCCTACTTGATTCATTGAAGTGGTAACTGCAACAATTTTTTTTTTTCGTTATTTACACTGAACAGTTCGTAGGTACCAACGAAATATCTGTGGGTACCTCATTACCAAAATCTAAAAAGACGCTAAGCTGTTCTTCACCTTAATCCAAATTTTCCGCAATTAAGATCCTGGTCACGGTGATCTGCTTCGCGACTGGACCTGATTGGGGCCATGGAAACTATGGTAAACTCTTGTAAATACCAGTTTTCGTACAAAAGTTAACATAAAAACGTTTTCCTTTCAATATTATTATTGAATTTGCCCGGTAAGAAGGTAGGTAAGGTAGATAGCAGATTCATTTGTTCCTTCATAAAGGTTTATTTGAGGCATCCGGAGATTTCGCAACGGCAAATGGTTTTATCTCAATAAACACCGACAGTAATGAAACATATTCACTTATTCCTGTACGCTATACCTTACTGAAACACATACATAAGCTACTATAGGCAATACGAGGTATGCTAACTATTGGACCTCTTTACTTAACGATTGAATACCAATGTTTCAACATTACAAGGTGTCCCTTCCCTCTTTGTACACGAAGTGTCGGTCATGACAACTGGCAGCTTTAGTGTTCGTGACAGAGGGTTGACATTGAAATCTCAAAGATTGTCACGTTCATATTACGAATTCAAGCTTATTAGGTATACTGATTGAAAAATTACTCCTGAGGGACGAACGATAGACTTTTTAGTTACACCTATCTACTCCTTTCTCAAGCCGAAATTCAAACGAATCTGGAAAGTAGGTTACCGATCAACCATCTCGTGTCTGCTCATCATTCTTCTCTGACGAAGCTCATAATGGGAATTGTAGAATAAATTCATTTATAGAATCAATGTTTCTTGATAGAAATCACAGGTAGGGATGTATATAGGTATACATTTTCGTAAAATATTTTAGCTCAGATGGTCAACGTATCCGGACAAAATAACGGTTGAACCTCATTGCATGAATCTGAAATCATCGTCAAGTGTCAAAGAAGGATTCTCAGTGTATATCAAGCTCGTTTATTGTTTGTTAAAAAGTTCTTCAATGAACGGTTTTCTTGGATTCACTAGACCGTGCAGAGGAAATGTTGGTTTGGTTTTCCTTTGTTTTGCCGACCGTTTCCCACGCCAGAATTGTGAGATAGTCAGGTTAAAAACACTTCGGAATTTTTCTGAGGGACTTCCATCGACACACTCAAGTCCAACAATTAGTTTGTTCCACGCCAATGTAAAATACGTATGGATTGTTTTATACTGAGCGGGTGAGTGTGTGAAAATGTACGGGTATAGCCAGTCCTAGTAGTAAAGCGTGACTAAAATTACCCAAAACTGCGGCTTGTAGCGCGGTACTGGTACAGACCCACCCGCAAATGTCGCTCGAGTCTAAGTAAGAAGCCTCACTGACGTTCGGCAATAATTATTATCTAGGACGGTTAACGGTTAACAAAAATGCAAAATTCATCATATCTAGTGGATAGATTTAGGGAGTGGGGGATTTTGACAGTATCAAGTTTTGAGATTAAGCTCAAACTATTGCTTATTCATTTTTAAGAGATCAAAACTAAGGAAGTTGTAGAAACATGGCAACGAAATGGTAGTGCGTGAAAACCATGAGAGAACCTTACCTGACGCAAAATGGGTCAGTTTTTGAAATATTGATCGCCACTTATAAGATACGGCACAAACATCAAAAGGTTGGAGATTGATGCATTAGGTACTCCATAAATTACTTTTCTCGGCTTATTGAAAATCAATTGGATTTTATAATAACTAGATAGATTGAATAACTTCCTACGTCACAACTCCGACAGCGGTTATCATAGTGATTGAGGAGTCTTGTACCGAAAGGAACAAGCTTTGAAAAATTTGAACATTAATTATTAACGTTGCTAGACACTCAAATTCGGTAGTACTGTAATACAGTAGGTACTGTTGAGTACCTAGTTTTCCGGTGAGCAGAACAGCAACCAATCTACCGAGTTTTTGTGATATCTTTCAGCAAATTTTCAGCGAAGAAAATGAAGCTGTCGCGACGGATCCACAATTTTTAGAACATGAATTTTTGAAATTTTTTTATAGGCAAATCCAGTACCTACTGAATTCCTGAATTCATCCCTAGATTTTCCAAAACCCGGTCCCAAATTTCGCCAAAAGGTTCGTATTGCGAAACAAAAAGATGAGTGATGATGAGCAATTTTCAAAAATTAAGGGGTAACAGTGTTTAGGAGCCAAAAAAAGGTAAAAATAAATAAAATCGAGAACAATACACATAAAATTACTGAATGTGGTATGGAAGGGTGATTAAAGACAGAAAAATACCACTTCAATTATTTATCCTACAGAATAGGGGTCAAATTCGGATTTTTGGGGGTCAACAATTGTATGGGCTAAAATCAATATTAATTCATCTGACTTTGTGTGGGATGATGATTCACGACAGAAAGAGGGACTAACTCGATGGTAAAAATATTTTTCTAAAAAAAGAGTGGGCAAAATTTTATAAGGATCAAAAATCGGTAAAAATGGCTAAAATCACAAAAAATTATATAATTATACGAAAAGTGGCATGGTTTCTCGCTATTTCATCTTGTTACACAGTAGGACGAATATTTATTTGAAAATTATTCGCTCTTATAGCCATGCTGCATGTCTGGAACATTAATTTAATATTGCACCATACAAAACTTACATGGTTGTATTAGGTACCTAATAATAAAATGATGTTGAGCTCAGGAACGTTGAGTCCATAAGGCCACTTGGGTTGGGGCCACTATGGGCCACTTTTTTCACAGTTTAACAGCGACCCGCTAGATTTCTCTGGCTATGGGTATTCGATAGAATCTGATTTCGACCCAAAAATCGTTCCTGTTCACAGTCGATTCGATCTGTTCGATTCAACTTGTCATCTCGATACGAGATGTTTATGTCTTGATATTTTTGTTGTCGGGTGAATCACATTCCCTTTCTCTCTTCTGTTGTCAGTTTTCCTTTTTTTTGCGTCGAATTTTGTACGTTTGCGTCTGGTCCGATGACAGTCTCGTATTTATGGTACCTACGTGCGTTTTGTCCTGTTGGCTGTTTGTGGTCTTGTAGTTTGATCGGCGTCGTAACACACAGATAAATACCTACCTAGCTTCTAGCCATTTAGCCAATAGCTTCTCCATTCAATTAGGTACCTACCAGCCAACGGGTCATTGTTTCGGGGTATTTTAGTTGGCTATATTTTTGTACCACATGAATTTAGTGGCTAATTTACTAATTTTGTTAATTTACCATATAAAGTAGGTGGCTAATTAAATTTACAGTAGAATTTTTCGAGGTTTTTATACGACGATAGAATGGTACCTAATTAAAGGTTTAGGAAGACAGCCTTTGCTGGATATCACTCAATCAGTAAATAAAGGGAAGGGTGTTTTGCCTTGAGGTATTTTGTAGAAAAATCTGTTGGTTTTTTGTTCTGGTTTGGTGTCCCACCGTTTCCGTAGCCCACGCGCCGTAAGTTAGCTTAGCGTGACGTCCAGCGGACTGTTTTTTTTTTGTTTTTTCCCCTACCTATTACTTGATTATACAGCAATACTGATGCGAAGACGCTCTGTTTTAAGAACATGGTTGACATCCTCAGCTAACAAAGCGACCCGATTATGAGATTAAACGGATCAGTGGATTACTCCTTGAAACGCTCTCAGCTATGTAATTCGTAAATGTTGTAACAAGAACCATGTGTTAAACTAAAACCTGAATTCGACGAGAAACGTGCAGCAAATATTATGGATTAGGCGATTCTGAAGACACAATGCAAAAACATTGAGTGGCCCAACTATATAGGATACCACTAACTATTTTGGTTTACCAGAGCCTCCAGTACAACTACCATTTATTATTCATTTACGTTCATTAATCTTATTTTAGAACTGTAGATGATAGATTTTGTACACGCACAGCTGTTTAGGAACTGGTGTCATGGTAACTGGACCTACCACCTTGTGTTTTGGCTGAAGTTGAATCGAGGTTTTGCCCATTGATATGGCCTACTGGTGACGTAAAAATTAGCAAAATAATCTCCCGCATCTCAAAATTACACTATCACACGACCTCACACTCAAATCTTCAAGAGGTGCCAGCACCTGTAACACTTAAACAATCCATATCACTTCCACTCAGGTATTCATTAAATCTACTACTGCAGGAATTCAGTTCTTAATGTGCAGAACATATTTCAATTTGAATTTCTTCAGAGCTCGACGAATGTTATATTACATAGCTGTTCAGCTTTGTTTAATAGTTTGTTGCTGCACTTATATATACCTAAGGCCTATCCGGACACGGATAACATCAATGCCCCCAGCAAGAATTGACGCTGCTTTCGTCGACCATGGGACAGCTGCTGGTCGAGCTGCCGGTTATTATGGCTTAGCATGGATCACGTTACTACTATGGGTCACACATGACAATGAGAGCTTTGCGAATTTCAATTCGAAGGTCAAGCCTGCATGCAGAATATTGATGTCTGCCCACTTTGAAGCTCTGACCGCAATGATTTCACCTTGTCATAACTCCGTATTTTAAACACGCCATTCACTATCAATTAATCTCTTGGTAACAGTTAAAATTAACGGTCCCGCTTCAGTGATTTAGCAATGATACAACTATCGAAAATACCGAATAGCGGACACAAAACGGAACAAAAATTTAAATTATGAGCACTTTATTTGAAGAACGCCAGGCCGCAATTTCAGGTAGCTAACGCCCTGGGCAGATAATCTTTAGCCCCCCTCCCCACTCTTTTTCAATTCTCCCAAATATTATAAAATTTGACAAATTCAAGCCTAGTTATTATCAGCTTAAAAACAGCACATTATGATAAAGACACGGGCTGTTTGTCCCCTCATTTAATAAATGGTTGTTGCTACGGCTGTTAAAACTACCGTTTAAAAAAACGAGTTATAGTAGTATATTTTCGAACGAGTTTTAAATCTATTTCTAACGTATTTTGTTTTAGGTCTAATATTTTTAAGCGCACTGCAACAGGTAGTTTGGTAGTATACAACCTTTTCTCTTACGGCAAGCGCGGGATAGGTATTGCTCTTATTTCTGTTGTGATTTAAATTGTAGGATTTGACGTGTATTTTTGAAAATCAAATCATTAGGTACCCTCCGAAGAAACCTATTTTTCCCGTCCCTCAATTTTTTTATTATTTATTAGGTTTTTTTCACCTCGAATTCTTTCACCCCGCGAAAACTGGCGCTCGGGGCGAACGTTTGTAAATCGGGGCCTACTTATTGAATGATAGGTTTGGTGATTTATGGCATGATGATAGTGAACAGTACCCATCTGATGAACAATACGACCATACAAGTCCCAATACTTATGAGCAGGTACTCAGCTCATTCCATGCCGGTGGCAATCTTCAAATATATTGTCTAACCCAATATAAAAGCACATAACTCTATTAATTTTTTTTTCCTCGTCTTGTGATGTAGATAATTTTGGTAATCGGGGGTGTGTCTGGCTATGATATGCCTTTCTTTCAGTTATTCGTTATCTGTCACATATAACAGAAGGTTTGTTCGTTTGACCCGAAGAACTCCGTTTATCTAGTGATTTTCGTCCGTTACAAACTATTTTGTTCTTTAACCGTCTGTTTTCTCAGTAACGAAGCGGTTTCTATTTCAGACCGTCAGAAGCCGTGTTTTTCTTCTAGTCGTTAGGGTTTATGCAACCCTTTATCTTGAATATGAGGTTTCACAATATTTCAAATCAAGACAGAGATACGTAAACCTACACTTCGGTTAACCTATTTAATGACCTGATGAATTAATGAAAAAGGAATGTAGGTAATCCTAAATATCTAGATACGTTTTACGAATAGAGCAATTGAATGAAAACGAATTCTCTCCGTAAATAACCTTCTGCTCAAGGGGAAGCCTTCTTAGTAAAATTTGAACACCTCACCCACACCGACATGTGCATACCCCATTGGGCTTGCCCGTATACTGAAATAAATAAATGACTATTTACTATAGGTACCTACTTACAAAATATTCCAGTTGACTTGCCAAAAATTTCTTACCAACGAGAGAAGGTTTAGGAATTTTTCCTGCCCTTCAAATTTGTGTGGTGGAAATTGGCGGGATTCGCGGATATCGAGAGCACGTGATTTCAAAATCAAATCTGAAACGAAAGCCGTGCAATCATCATAAAACTGAAACTCAAGTTTTCTTTCATAAGATGAAGGGCCGGGTTACCTACACATTCATGAGGCGCGTGCGCACGAAGGCTACCACCTTTCTAAATAAAGTACCTATCGTCAGGCAGTGATGACTGTTTCCTAGCGGAAGTTGACAACCGGGTGTGTGGGTCTCATTACTCTTGCGCCTCTGAACGGCAGGATTTTTAATGCGAACAAACGTCCATTTCCGCAAGGTATAATACACACACAGCCCATCCTGTTTCACCTATTGATTGGCGATTCGAAAGGCTGTGCACACTATTCTACGTTAGCCTCTCTAGAACCTTGGAGCCTCTTGTGATGGAAGACAATAATATTTCTTAACAAAAAAGTGGGAGTGGCTTCAAGAAAAACATTTACCTACATCATATCTGAAGGGTACCTAACAGCATTCGGCTTCCACCTCAAAACCCTTCCCTATCCCTGCAATATAATGCAATTACTAGGTATTTATACTAAGTAGGAACCTACCTTAACCTGAAGATTATTTTTCTGCCGTGTGACACATAAATATCGACATTCCCGAAAGCATTTGCACTTCCTTCTAAATCAGAAGCCAAAAACAACTATGAAACTCGAATGATTTTGCGAACTAGGCACCGCTAACTAGGTACCTATGTGACGAAACGGATTTTTATGAGGTTATATTTCACTAACTTTAGGTTGTTCCCTTCCCTTTAATTTTTAAAAGAGTTGCGGCTTAGCTTTTGAGGGTGTTATTTCGTTTTTCCTGTTGGTTCCCAGGTGGCTAAGTCAAGTTTCAATCATTACCTAACTATGTACCTATACCTACCTCCTATACTTCAGAGCGTTATCAATCACAAAAACTATTATCTAATTTTTCACCTACACTGGGCAGGTGCTGGGGCTGGGGGCAAATGATGTTGACTTATGGCAGGCCACATCTGTATGCTTTCCATAGGTAATGTTAGCCACACCTTGAATCAATATTTGTGGCTGAGGGTAAACTCACCCGGTCTCTCCAAACCAGACAAATTATTTGTATGATCAGAGGCTAGTGTAACTGCCTCCGCCAAAACCGAAGGCAATAATACCTAGTCAATGTATAGACCTCTAATACAGAGATTGGTGGTACGTTGACTATTATTAATAGTAAGTATACCTACCTGTCTACCAATTGTTCTAAGAATAATGTTCTATTATAGTTTTTAAAGAGCTACTTACCTATACCACCTACCTATTACCTATACTTACCTATACCAACAAATCTTCCTTCTTGAAACTCAAAATTAAACATATTAGTGCGTGGCGGCACCGCTTCATGCAATAACATCGGTGTAGTTAAGTATCTACGCAATATCAAGTTCACCTTATTGCGTCATCTGTTGGTCCTTGTGGTATTTATTTCAAAATCATAATTTAGTTATATGAGTTTGTAGGTAAGGTAGGTATGTACTACGTAGGAACTCTACCATCAATTTAAAACGTGTTAAATATATACAGCTCTACCCACCTTTTCCATACTTACCTACACGTACAACTAGCACCGCCTGCTTTTGCTCAGAGAAGACTGTACGCGAAATTGTGAGATTTTGTTGTTACTATTTGGATCGGTTAGCCTGCAACACTGATACAAGTAATTAGTCGACTTATTAGTCTTAATATAGTAGATCGCACTGAAGTTTCCCTAAAAATAGGAGGATTCCAGTATTGTCGATAACTAATAATAAAATATTACAATTATCCCTATTTGTTCAAATTTTCCGCTTCAATCATTCGTATCTATCGGTAGAAGTTTCTCTTTCTCTCTCTCCCCACCATCACCGTTGTCATTATCCGCTAAATCGTTGGCAAGAACATCCAATTTCATCCTCAGTGACTAATTTGTTTTTGAACGAGATCATACGAATCTATTACCTATCTACTACATGATAATATTTACTGACCCCCCTCCACCAAGGTGAATCACCTTGTTGATAATCGCTGAGTTTATCTCGACCATATAATCCTGGTAGGGGTCGTACCAACGTCAATATGTTTACGGATTATAGTATCGGCAGGTATTACGAAACTGACGATGGTTGATTGAGGAGTTCGAACTCATCCTGAAAAAATACACATGTCTAAACATGTGTATTCATTTCATGTGGGTAGGTACTTACGAGTGTTATTTTATATTTTTCGCATGGTAAATAATATATTCCGATCTATTACTGCATCTGGATTTTTCATAGATCTTCGTTCTTCAAATGGATGACACCTCACCAACATACCTAAATCCAGTATTATTGGGCCTCGGCAATAACTAATTGCTCTTGGTTTAAATTCAGAATGAGAAAGGGGCTAGGCCCATACTGCCATACTGTACGGAGAACCTGGAGACGATCAGCCTGCCATAACTGCCCTACACACGGTCAGTCATTCTTGTCAGGTAGGTACGCCTGATCAAATACCTGACGAGTATAAAGGCGAGATTACACTGGTAGCTGTACACGAGTATTTTGAAACGCCACCCGAAAACAGCTACAATGTACCTGCTATGTTACCGAAATTTAGAGCTATACAGCTGACAAGTTTCCCAGTCAGTGTTTTGGTAAAGATGAAAGGCAGGTATATAGCTGAGCTATAGAGCAGGGCTAGACAAGCGATTTGTTTTTGCAGCACAGCTATTTATAGCTCTGCTATCATGAAGGCGACTGATTTGCGTCTTTGTCATCAGTCTGTACTCTGCTCTTGAACACTGCTGTGCATGTTGTGGTCGTTTTCTTCAAAACTCGTTGTAAATAAATCAGTACCGCTGTACCTTCATCTTGCCTCAAGAGAAGGTTGGCCCAAAACCTCCTTTCCCTCCTTTGGCTAGCCAAAACAACTGTAGCAGCAACGAGCTGTTGTTTGCTCGCCATCTCACGGAGCACATGCAGGTACTACATACCTACACTACTAAGATAATTATTTTCTAGTTTACCTCTTGCTATAAACGTTGCTATATAGGTTAGGTACATAGTGGGGCTACATATGTAGTCAACTATCCTAGCTCGGATATAATGCTGTCGTCCCAAGCAAGAAGGGCGCGTCTTGAAAAACTCGAATTTTCACTAGAAGAGATTTTTGATTTTGATGTTTCGCACCTCTTTTCTTATATGTTTGTTTGGTTTTTGAGGCATAGTACAGTAAGTTTATTCACCCTCCACCCCACTAACGCTTTTTTCCTGAAAATTTCTGTTAAGTCATCTAAACGAGATACGCCCTTCCCGCTTAGTATCCGATGGAATATTTGGGTATACCTACCTACTCCTTTTTCGCTTAGCATTTCATCGGTTTTTGCAGCAGTTTACCGTGATTTTAGTAAGATTCATCGATATTTTTAAACCCAACAATTAAAACTTACGCTATTAGGATCTGTCGTGATAAGCCAGCCACGAGTTTCTGCGGTTTCATGCTTTGCTTTGCCAACAACCTTAACTGCACATGTTTTGATAAAAATTATCGTTTTCCTGAGTTCTGTCGATGAAACCATCTGAATATGGTGTTGCATAATTTGTAGCATCTCTATCAATACATTTTTTAAATTTAATAGTAGATATCAAATAATAACTCAGGGAATGCGGCTTTCTTTCTTAGGAGTGAAAGGAGGGACCTCATGATATTCGCCCGTTTTGCTTAGGAAAATAATAATACACGCCCTGTAGCCGTGAGAATTAAAGATAATTTAGAGATCGCCCTTTTTCACTAGCGCTTGTCTGTACCTTCCTGTACCAGTATGTTCATGTACGAGGTATCATCAGGTGGAGAAGCCTCTGAAGATTCTAAATACACGACAACGGCCCAAATCCGAGATACTTACGCCCTTCTTGCTTAGGAAGGCAGAATAGCTGTACAGCTACTATTGTAATCCCGCCTTTACGGACATCCTGGACCTGACGTCAACACGTTCAGATATAACTGACACCAGTCACTTTCTGCTTGCGAGTTCAGTGAGCTTATCCTGAGGTGTGAGTTTTGTGATCTTTTTTGAAATCAGCAAATCAGCCATGGCGCTGGTTAGATGGATGCCTGTGGAAGAAACTATACTTGTGCAAGTAGTGGTTCAAAAGAAAACAGGAATATTCACACACCAACTTGCTGCAATAACTCAGCTGCACCCTTCTGACTGGCACAACTACCTACGTATGGATGAGGACACGTACCTCCACTTGCTCTCTCTAGTTACGCCGTTCATTGAATGATTGAAAGACAAGACACCATCATGACCCCCCCCCCCCCCCCCCCCTAATGCTTAACAGCGACGTTGCGATTCATGCAACTGGAAGAAGTTATTTGTTAACTTTTGTTTGAGGAAGAAGGGAAGAATATCCGTAGGCGTACCCTGCTTCCGTCAGCACCAAATTCCAACTAAAACGATTGAACTTAGACTGACAAGGTTTTGACATCCACAGCACCTGTTTTCTCGGAGGGTGCCTTCAGGCGTCAGATAGGCATAATGGGGTCTGCGCACGTATTTAATTTTTTAAAATGAAAGTAGACTACATTCTAAGAATTTTGACGCCAACCGCACTGCCCTACGGTAGGTAGTTCTTATTCTATGATTTTTCAAAGATTCCAGAAGGACCTCATTGCACCCCTCTCGACTGGGCCCCTCTGGAACTTCGGAAAATCATAGAAAAATTACTGCTGATCGTAGGACAGTGAGGTTGGTGTCAAAGCTCTCAGCTTCTCAGAATGGAATCTAGTTTCATTTAAAAAAAATATACCTAAACCGCTTTTGTCACCCACGCGCATATAGCCCCTTTATCGTCGCGGCATAATTATGCCGACAGGTCGTCTGTTCAGGCTAAAAGTAACTGTCCCAACCACACTGTCAGTAGTTATGCTCTACTGATGAGTGCATCTGATCAGTCGTACCTCCCTGACAGGTATTCATTTGGGGATCTCAAAAGATTCCCAAAACACTACTTGAAACTTGTATTTTAAAGAGAACACCAACATCACAGTACAAATGGAACTAGATCGAGAATGTAAAAATAAAGCACAGAAAAAAGAGGGGGGGGGGGGGTTGTCTTCCACTTCGTCTTTTGGTTTATTATTCTGTGAATAATACACCTATGTAATCGCTCAGCAAAAAATTTTTATAAAACCCCCTCAAAATTTGTTCTTTTACGTTTCAAGGTGCATAGATTCCGAAAATGCAATGTCCGTCCGCCGTCCACCGTATCACGTGTACCGGCTTCATTTTTGGTCTAAAGAGTCGTTCTTTTGCACACATGCTCCATTTGGGCCCTAGTTGTTTCCCGAAACTTTTCAGCCCGATCGGAATCCTACTCAGGGATGTTATGAGTGAAAATGTGCACAAAAATAGGTGCTTTTTGTGTTTTAGTAACATGTTAGTAACATGAGCTTTTGAGGTATCGTTTTCCATGTTTTTGGGGACGAGAAGACCGAATATGAAGTCGATTTTGACCAAAGAATAGAAAATCGAGGTTCTACCAAATGTTCAGCTCCCAAAATTGATTTTTTATGAGTCAAAAACCTGGGAAATCGTCTGAAATCACCATCAGTTTGTATAATAACACTGTAAGTAGTATCAACAGGTGGATCAAGACGATTAAATGGCACTATGATCAAAGATAAATTGAAAAAAAAGGAGCGCACTTAATTCGTGTTTTAGAGGCCAAAAATGGTGGAAACCACTAGAAATTGCTTTTTCAATCATTTTACATGCAAGTAACAATAAATAAACAGCCAACATTTCTGTAGGTAGGTATGTCCAATAGAATAATAAACCCATGTGACAAGGACTTTGCAGCGTTTTCCTTTTATATCCCGGTAGGTATCAACGAACACCTTGTGACAATTAACTAATTGATCATGCCCTGTAGGCATTTGATGAACAATAAATTACTCATAATCATGTCAAAATGATCAATGATGATAACCAGAAACCCCCTTCTTGAAGCTCGGAAACCTTTGGTTTATTATTCTGTGAATAATACACCTATGTATTCGCTCAGCAAAAAAATTTTATAACACCCCCTCAAATTTTTTTCTTTTCCGTTTCAAGGTGTGTAGATTCGAAAAACGCTGCAAAGTCCTTGTCACATGGGTTTATTATTCTATTGGACATACCTACAGAAATTTTGGCTGTTTATTTATTGTTTCTTTCATGTAAAACAATTGAAATAGCTATTTCTGATGTTTTCCACCAATTCTGGCCCCCAAAACACGAATTAGGTACGCTCCTTTTTTTTCAAATTATATTTGATCATTGACAGTGCCAATTAATCGTATTGATCCACGTGCTAACACTTTTTCTAGTGGTATTATACGAATTGTTGGTGATTTCAGACGATTTCCCACGTTTTTGATTAATAAAAAATCAATTTTGGGAGCTGAACATTTGGTAGAACCTCAATTTTCGACTCTTCGGTCAAAATCGACTTCATATTTGGTCCAATCGTCCCCAAAAACATGGAAAACGATACCTCAAAAGCTCATTTTACTAACATGTTACTAAATCACAAAATCGCCGCAAAGTCCTTGTCACATGGGTTTATTATTCTATTGGACATACCTACAGAAATTTTGGCTGTTTATTTATTGTTTCTTTCATGTAAAACAATTGAAATAGCTATTTCTGATGTTTTCCACCAATTCTGGCCCCCAAAACACGAATTAGGTACGCTCCTTTTTTTTCAAATTATATTTGATCATTGATAGTGCCAATTAATCGTATTGATCCACGTGCTAACACTTTTTCTAGTGGTATTATACGAATTGTTGGTGATTTCAGACGATTTCCCACGTTTTTGATTAATAAAAAATCAATTTTGGGAGCTGAACATTTGGTAGAACCTCAATTTTCGACTCTTCGGTCAAAATCGACTTCATATTTGGTCCAATCGTCCCCAAAAACATGGAAAACGATACCTCAAAAGCTCATTTTACTAAAATGTTACTAAAACACAAAATCGCCGCAAAGTCCTTGTCACATGGGTTTATTATTCTACTGGACATACCTACAGAAATGTTGGCTGTTCATTTATTGTTTCTTTCATGTAAAATAATTGAAATAGCCATTTCTGGTGGTTTCCACCAATTTTGGTCCCCAAAACTTGAATTACGTACGCTCCTTTTTGTTTATTTATTTCACTTTTTCAAATTATCTGTGATCATTGATAGTGCCATTTAATCGTCTTGATCCACTTTTTGACACTTTTCCTAGTGTTATTCTACAAATTGATGGTGATTTTAGACGATATGGATATCGCAGGTTTTTGACTCATTTAAAATCAATTTTGGGAGCTGAACATCTGGTAGAACCTCTATTCTCCACTCTTTGGTCAAAATTGACTTCACATTCGGTATTCTCGTCCCCAAAAACATGGAAAACGCTACCTCAAAAGCTCATTTTACTAACATGTTACTAAAACACAAAAAGTACCTATTTGTTTACACATTTTCACTCATAACACCCCTGGGTATATTCCGATCGGGCTGAAAAGTTTCGGGACACAACTAGGGCCCAAATGGAGCATGTGTGCGAAAGAATGACTTTTTTAGACCTAAAATGAAGCCGGTACACGTGATACGGCGTACGGCGGACGACGGACGGACATTGCATTTTTGGAATCTACGCACCTTGAAACGGAAAGGATCAAATTTTGAGGGGGTGTTATAAATTTTTTTTCTGAGCGAATACATAGGTGTATTATTCACTTAATTATAAACCAAAATGCAATGTCCGTCCGCCGTACGCCGTATCACGTGTACCGGCTTCATTTTCGGTCTAAAAAATTCGTTCTTTCGCACACATGCTCCATTTGGGCCCTAGTTGTGTCCCGAAACTTTTCAGCCCGATCGGAATATACCCAGGGGTGTTATGAGTGAAAATGTGTGTAAAAATAGGTACTTTTTGCGTTTTAGCAATATGTTAGTAAAATGAGCTTTTGAGGTATCGTTTTCCATGTTCTTGGGGACGAGAAGACCGAATATGAATTCGATTTCGACCAAGGAATGGAAAATTGAGGTTGTACCAGATGTTCAGCTCCCAAAATTGATTTTTTATGGGTCAAAAACCTGCAAAATCGTCTGCAATCGCCATCAGTTTGTAGAATAACACTAGGAAATGTGTCAACACGTGGATCAAGGCGATTAAATAGCACTACCAATGATCAAAGATAATTTGAAAAAAAAGGAGCGTACCTAATTCCAGTTTTGGGGGCCAAAATTGGTGGAAACCACTAGAAATAGCTATTTCAATTATTTTACATGAAAGCAATAAATGAACAGCCAGCATTTCTGTAGGTATTTCCAATTGAATAATAAACCCATGTGACAAGGACTTCGCAGCGTTTATTCTACTGTGTTTTAAATAACAGGTAGGTACCAACAATACCCTATTGAGGTATAAAGATCTTATTTAAAATAATGCACTGACATCAATTTAAAATATCAAAATATACATAAAACCCCCGTTTTGGGTTAGTATTTTTCAAACATTTTCAATTCTTTTTGGGTTAGTATTTTTCAAATATTTTTCAAACATAACTGCTCCTTTCCTTCTATACACTCTACATTCAAGAACTCATCAAGTCTAGCTTCGTCCTCGCAACAAGAAAATAATTTAATTCATCCCGACAAAAATAATGTCCAACTATAAAATACGCTGTAAATTATTACACAAAGTTCTATTAGTTAACTGTATGGATGCCCCTTCTGCGTAGATCACGGTTTTCTGTGGTCAATACTTTCGAGCTCCCCCACCCCCCCCCCCCCCAGGAAAGCCCGAAATCGAGTACTGGAGCCGGCCCCAGAATTAAAGTTTCATACAAATGCGTGGGATTCAATAATTTAACCTTTGTGATTATTCATGAACCATAATGCAAATAATAAACCGTTGTGTAATAATTTACTATTTTTTAATAATTTACCGTTGTGTAATAATTTACCCAATAATACTTCAACGTTTGTTCAAGTTGCAGAAGTAGGTACCTATCAACAAAATCCAAAAGATCATTATATAATTTTTCAAATGAAATATCACAGAACAACCAACTCGACTTCATACAGCCATCCATGATTATAGTCACGTGCTCCCTAGCAATGATATCTGGGCCTGATTTACATGGTTTGATTTGTAATGTTCCTCACGTTGATTTAAGGTATGTGCGGGTTGGGTAGGATGATACTCATAAATTCACATGGAACACTACAGTATTAATTTTTTATTGGGTTACTAGATGGATAACACGATGTTATAAAGGAGAGTGTGAGTCGCGTATAAGGTGCTACGGCAAACTGAATCGGAGGGCGATGTCCTGAGGGGAGTTCGGGAAAACTGGGTCGAGCTGACCAAAGCAGTTCCGTCGAACTGGCTCGTAACATTACCTCCCCCTATGAGGAGCACCTGTCCTCAGGTGTATACATTAAATTCAGCCTAGATGGGAAGCTGGAATACTGGCTGAGTTTTATCATTGAATACAGGCTCTCTGTTGCTGATTCTCCATCCGCTGTTTGAGAATATCTGTCAGGTGGAAGTGAGGGGGGAGCGAAGTTCTTCGAAGTAGATTCCTCACAACGTGCCCGATCCTTGAACGCAGGTGGAGAGGAAAGGAGTACTCCAGAGTCCCGTTTTAAGTCATCAACTTCGCGAATTCTAGCGAAGCTGAATGGGATTTTACAAAGCAGCGAATTGTGTGCTTTGTGACATTGGCATACAAATCGGGAAGTACACATGTCTGAATTATGTGTCGAGGCAAAGCAGTTCGCACACAAATCATTAGAATGAATCACATATCCCATCTCTCCTCAACGGTCATCCCTTTGAATGTTTTGCATTTACGGAGGGCATGACGTCCACCGCAAACGTTGCAAGCAAAATTCAGTGTTCCTGGGGATGAAGAGGATGTGACATTTCGGGCGGGATGAGCGATCTGGTGGTCCTTGACTTTCGTAACACTTTGAGATGTGTCGATGTCTGATGCCAATGAAGGTGATTTTTTCAGGTTGTGATGGTTGGGTGTTTTCGTTGAAATGGACGTCTTTGATCCAGAGGCTTTGTTGATGAGGGTATGGGCGTCGACTTGGTACGTGAGTGTACGTTGCACCCATTCAACTGCTTGTGAAATGACCAACCGGCTTGGTAGGGATTGGATAAGTTCATCTAAGTTCCTATCCAATTTCTGTAGAGTGCGGCGGTAGTGAGAAGCTAAAGAATGGGGGCTTGAAGTCGGATTAAAGGCCTTCAACCCTTCAACTAGGTGTTTCCATTGTATTAAATGTATAGCCCTCTGATGAGATTTCGACGTTGTTCTGAAACAGCATAGTCACAAAAACTTAACGGCGTTAACACACAACACTGAAACACGATAATTAACCATGGAATTCCTTATTGGGAACGTAATAAAGTCCGTGAGTCCTACCGACTGCGCCAAATGTAATGTTCCTCACGTTGATTTAAGGTATGTGCGGGTTGGGTAGGATGATACTCATAAATTCACATGGAACACTACAGTATTAATTTTTTATTGGGTTACTAGATGGAATAACACGATGTTATAAAGGAGAGTGTGAGTCGCGTATAAGGTGCTACGGCAAACTGAATCGGAGGGCGATGTCCTGAGGGGAGTTCGGGAAAACTGGGTTGAGCTGACCAAAGCAGTTCCGTCGAACTGGCTCGTAACAGATTCACGATCATGTTGACCAAGCTTTTCGGTGCAAACGAACCGCTGGTCGTACAATGCTCCGGGTGGTCTCAAAAAATGCTTTAGTTCAAGGTCAATTATTTAAAAACGTGAAAAAACCATACCCTTCTATTGAAAGTTTTCGAGCTACGGCGTTCTGAAAATGTCAATCCCTATTTTTCACCCCTTAGAGATGAATGACAGTAACGCCGAGCTTCGAGGACCAACTAGACCCCGAACGGGACCTACAAACCAAATTTCATTCATTTTGGTTCATGGTGACTAAGAAATGTGCTGAGTATGGTTTAAGGCAGACAGACATTTTTTAATTAGGTACATTTTCGGATTCTACTTACCTTGAAACGTAAATCATCAAATTTTGAGTGGGGTAAATTTTTTTTTTTTTTTTTGCTTGCTCGATTCCAAAGGTTCATTATTGAAAATAATAAACCAAAATAAAAGAAATTTCCAAACCGCATTCATCTCATCCGCAACAAACTTTGACTAGCGTGGTTGAGGCAAAGTCAGATAAAGAGAATACTAGAAGAAGAAGAAGAAACTTTGTTATCTGATAGTTATGATGTAATCACAACATGAACTTCTTCAAATTTCAGTTCACAAACACGATAACTTGCTGTACTGTTGTCCCTATTAACTTTTCAGAGCATCAAATTTTATCGACATGAGTTCAAGTAGTTCCAGGCCGATGAGGATCATGCGATTTCTACGTCGCTCAGGCGTAAGACTGTTGTTATCATGTTGTCAACACCAATGTTACTGAACATATTCTACCTAATCCTGAAACCTTCGGTCTTACCTTTCCATTTTGCGTGTTATTGTTGCTATCCCCACTCCAACAATCCCAGGACGCCCGTATTTATGTACCTACACAAACATCCCCGTACCACAGAACATCCATTCGACCCTAAACCAGGACAAACCCCAGGATGGATACACATAGAATGATAGAATCTACCCTTCATCAAGTGAACATCAAAATCTATTTCAGGAACTTGAGACAGTCCGAGAATATCTATGTAGGTAGCCTACCGTTGTCTGGCTTTTTAAAGGAAAATATAGAATTCAACGATTATTTAAGGAACTTAATTTTAACTTTTTCTGGAAACCGTGGAATTAGAAAGTTTCATTCAATATTTACACAACCTCGGAACATGATAATAATATTGTGATATGCATAATAACCTATAATAATATCTAATGAACAAGTCAGTATTATGAATGGGCAGTTTTCGTGGCTTAAAAATTCTCCTTGTTTGGCCAAATTCTATTCAGTAATAGAAAATGAGTGTGAAATTAAATTTCTCAATTCCTGATAGAAATCACTTATCAGGCAAATTGCAGAGTAGTTCAACTCAATCCTGCTTAGAGCGCTATTGCACCACTTTAAACCATGTACAGAACCGCAATGGATGGGAGGGTGGAACCCCAAATGTATAAATAAATTTTAAAAACGTGTCCTCAAAATCAGGCTGAGGGGAAGTTCATGGCAAAGGTTATTGAAGTTGGAGTTGCCGCGAAGGTTCACCGTTTCTAATGTTGGGTTGTTGGTAGCATTGAGAACCTTCCCCTCCAAGGCTTAGCTCTGCCTCTTTGGGCCGACAGCCTATCAGATGTCATTAGACATGATACGTCATTTTTTGCCGCATTTTCACTTTTAATTGCCCTCTTTTTTTTTACGCTTATTCCAAACTACCATTTTTCCAAGAGTTTTTTTCCCATAAAAGATGTTTGACGAAAATTCCCCATTATAGATCAGTAAATTAATCTCACCAACATGAAAAGGCTGAAGTTGATCACATCAGTAAAGGCTGAACATGCTGTAATGGAGTGAGGATAATAATGACAGTTCTTATAAATTTAGAATTTGAGAAACCTCGATGTTTCTCAATATGGGTCAAAAGATGGGACGTACCTACTTACCCAAACATGTCCCGGGCTAGTCCTGGGTAACAAGGACGGATGGCAACACTCGTGTTATTAACTCTGAGTAGGTCTTACTTCTTCTGTGAAGTGTGCTGCTCTTTCCCAACACGCTATGAAGCAAGCTCTGAAGTAGACAGAACATGTTCAATCCATCATTTTTTCAGAAACGCAAAGTAGTTTCGGTGAAACTCCTAGCTCTGCCGCAGCTTTGTATTGTTCAGTTGATTGAATGTAAACCTCTACCATACATAATGCGATAAAAAGTTCCTAGCAGCTAAACCTGGCACACGGATTGAGTGGCCATACCTGTACTTGATTTGTAACCATGGAATTATTATGCAAACTACTGTTAAGTACCTGCTGTTAATTGGTCCCTTGCGTTATAAAACACCTGTAGAGCTTGGGCTCTCGTAAGTTGGAACAATTAACTTATACAAAAGTAAAGTAAAGTACTTAAATAGCCATTTCATGTTGGGGCTTTTCGTCTGACTGCACTGCTATAAATATAGCATGGCGGACGTGATCAGCTGTCCTCCAGTGAGAGGATCAGAATTCCATCTGATCATTTCGCTCTTTAGTTGGCTACTCATGGCCTCGCCCCCTTGAGTGGAGAGGAGTTTGCCCAGCAGCTACTCACCCATTGAATTACTAACCTTGCTCGAGGTATCTTAAAACTTTGGTGATCTCAAGGGAACCGATTTGTTCCACCTGATAAGGCCGTTGGGCACAATAGCTTATACATGTAATGTGCGTTTAGCACCTAGGCGTTTCAGCGACTAGCCGGTAACCCGTGCTCAGCTTGAAATAGTCAGCATGGTTTCACACATTTTTTATATCTGACAGTTCACCATAAGAAAACGTCACTCAGATGTCAGCTTATCGAAGTTGGGGCCAGGCTTGGAGTTTAAATAATATGCTTTCAATGTTATTGACACAGAAGTGACACCGCTATCGCCTTGCGAACGAATGTGGCATGGACATTCGAGTAGTATCCATGGTGAGACGTCTCGTTTCCCTTACAAACCCCGTTTCACCACTTTCCTTTATTATGCCTATAAATAAGTATACCTAGAATATTTAAAAAACTTTTCTTGTTTGTGAACAATATTAGAGAGTTTGTGAAACTAGGTAAGTTTCTCCTCTGCATGGGGGAGATGGGAGCCTTCTTTGGCGCTATATTAAGGTACCACCGCTATTCCTACTCCTTATCGGCGCTAATCGCTAATGTCTCTTCAACTTCGGTTGTGGCTTGTAAGACTTGCCTTCCTACTTTTGATTATCAATTGTTATTAGCAACCGCGTTTGCTCGATCTAACAGAAAGACGTATGTGCTCTGAGATTACATTATGTATGGAAATAGTTGCGCAAACTCTACTATGTTCCTGATATTGGGTTTCAAATCCCTGTATCAGTTATGTCAGTTTTATTTTCATTCTTAAGAAGTAGGTACTCACTATGAACAAAGTCTACAAGGAACCATGCATGGTTCATATAATCTACTGGTTGCATTAATATTAATTCTATGTTTATGGTTTGTTGCAGGGCGAAGAAGCGGAACCATTGATCATGACTGCTCACAGCCAGGCTTCTCGGTTACCCCAATTTATAGCAGCAATAGCTGGTAAATTTTAATCCTATTAGTACTTAATACGAATAGTTTAACATTTTCAACTTGGAAGCGACACGGGATGACTGGGGTCCTCCATTAGAGGCGACTAAACATGCGTAGTCTAGCTGTGCTGTTCCGTGGAGATGAAGTGCGGTGTTGTGTTGGTGTAGAAGGGACGAGGGTATTTATTTAGGGGATTTAGTGGGGTGGGTGGAATTTACTTTACAGCAGTGGGATCACTCGCTTGTGTACGGACGAATACGCTTAGTCGCCTGGTCGCCCGGTATCGCTTCCAGTGGAAGACCGGCCTCAAGCTTGTGTGCAGTCAAACATATAGTTTTGGCTGGTCCACAGTTCTGGATCTCAATATTCAAAGTTTACAGAATGGCCCGAGATAGAATGTCAGTGCTTCTAAAAACGCTGCAAATCCCTGCACAACGGTTTATTATTTTGTATAGAATACCCTCCTGTTACAGATCACAGCTCTATGTATAGATAACCCTTCTATATAATATGATATGTACTATTCTATTATATACATATTATGTAGATCGCAGACCCTCCGTAGGTTAGTACCTAACCCCGTACTCGTTACTAGGTACCTACCTAAATCACGAGTTAAATGTTGCTAAAATAATTCTGCCGATGACAAACAGTACCTAACAAAAAGAAACACACATAATGAAGTTCTGAAAAGAAATTGTTGATGAGGAGTGAAAAAAGTTGCAAAAGTACCTACCAACAAACTCCAGCCCCTTCTACGTAGATGGTATAATGAACCGTTGTGTAATAATTTACCGTTGAGTAATGATTTACCGTAGTAATAATTTACCCATCAATAATACTTCAACGTTTGTTCAAGTTTCACTACCTACCAACAAACTCCAAAAGAGCCATCATTTTTCAAGCGAAATAATATCACAGAACAACCAACTCGACTTCATACTCCGCCAATATAATCAGGTGATCCCTACCAATGATTGGCCGTATTCACAAATTCCTATTGTGGGCGCGTCTCTGGTTACGAGATTTGGTTTGAATTGTATACAATTTCATTCACACTGGAGTCGAAAATGCCTGTCGGTGCAAACTTCGGGGCCTTACTGTGAACGAACGGCTGGACGTACGATGCTCCGGATGGTCTTAAAAAACTCACAAGTTCAAGAACTATTTAAAACCGTAAAAATATTTACGTAAAAAAATAGTATAGGCGTTTTGAAAATTTCAACCCCTATTTTGAACCCCTTAGAGATGACTCACAGTAACGTCGAGCTTCGAGGACCAACTAGACGCCGAACGGAACCTATAACCCGAATTTCATCAATTTTTTTTCATGGTAACTAAGAAAAGTGGCCCGTACGGCGTACGGCGGACAGACAGAAATATTGGTTTATTATTTTCAATAATGAACCATTGGAATCGAGCATGAAAAAAAAAATTCTTAACCCCCCTCAAAATTTGATGGTTTACGTTTCAAGGTATGTAGAATCCAAAACTGCAATAAAAATATTTCTGTCTGTCCGCCGTACGCCGTACGCCGTACGGGCCACTTTTCTTAGTTACCATGAAAAAAAATTGATGAAATTCGGGTTATAGGTTCCGTTCGGCGTCTAGTTGGTCCTCGAAGCTCGACGTTACTGTGAGTCATCTCTAAGGGGTTCAAAATAGGGGTTGAAATTTTCAAAACGCCTATACCATTTTTTTACGTAAATATTTTTACGGTTTTAAATAGTTCTTGAACTTGCGAGTTTTTTAAGACCATCCGGAGCATCGTACGTCCAGCCGTTCGTTCACAGTAAGGCACCGAAGTTTGCACCGACAGGCATTTTCGACTCCAGTGTGAATGAAATTGTATACAATTCAAACCAAATCTCGTAACCAGAGACGCGCCCACAATAGGAATTTGTGAATACGGCCAATCATTGGTAGGGATCACCTGGTTATATTGGCGGAGTATGAAGTCGAGTTGGTTGTTCTGTGATATTATTTAATTTGAAAAATGATGGCTCTTTTGGAGTTTGTTGGTAGGTAGTGAAACTTGAACAAACGTTGAAGTATTATTGATGGGTAAATTATTACTACGGTAAATCATTACTCAACGGTAAATTATTACACAACGGTTCATTATACCATCTACGTAGAAGGGGCTGGAGTTTGTTGGTAGGTACTTTTGCAACTTTTTTCACTCCTCATCAACAATTTCTTTTCAGAACTTCATTATGTGTGTTTCTTTTTGTTAGGTACTGTTTTTCATCGGCAGAATTATTTTAGCAACATTTAACTCGTGATTTAGGTAGGTACCTAGTAACGAGTACGGGGTTAGGTACTAACCTACGGAGGGTCTGCGATCTACATAATATGCATAGAATAGTACATATTATATTATATAGACGTGTTATCTATACATAGAGCTGTGATCTGTAACAGAAGGGTATTCTATACAAAATAATAAACCGTTGTGCAGGGATTTGCAGCGTTTTTTTATTGCAGTTTTGGATTCTACATACCTTGAAACGTAAACCATCAAATTTTGAGGGGGGGTAAGAATTTTTTTTTTCATGCTCGATTCCAATGGTTCATTATTGAAAATAATAAACCAAAATTTCAAGCTGGACCGAATATGAAGTCAATTTTGACCAAAGAGTGGAAAGTTGAGGTTCTACGAATGGTTCTGCTCCCAAAATTCATTTTTTATTAGTCAAAAACCTGGGAAATTGTCTGAAATCACCATCAGTTTGTATAGTAAGACTAGAAAAAGTGTCGACAGGGGAATCAAGACAATTAAATTGCACTACCAGTGATCAAAGCTAATTTGAGGGATAAAAAAGGAGCGTACCTAATTCGTGTTTTGGGGGCCGAAAATCGTGGAAACCATGAAAAATAGATATTTAAATTATTTCACATGAAAGAAACAAAAAATGAACAGCCAACATTTCTGTAGGTGTGTCCTGTAGAATAATAAACCCATGTGACAAGGACTTTGCAGCGTTTTGGAATCTACGCACCTTGAAACGTAACAGAAAAAATTTTGAGGGGGTGTTATAAAAATTGTTTGCTGAGCGATTACATAGGTGTATTTTTTTTCTAATATAACCCTGGATTTGACCTCTTGGGTATATCCCGGGGGGACTTTTTACTCGAACGATAATTATGACTTTTCGCTATTTCAATCTTTTAGTCCCTGTAGGCTTCACATGATTGTTGTGAAGAGCTAATCGCTGGTCGGGTAAGCACATGCAAGCTTTTCAAAATCGTTCTTTCGCACACAAGCTCCATTTAGGCCCTAGATGGTCCCGAAACTTTGCAGCCCAATCGGAATATACACAAGGGTGTTATGGGTGAAAAATGGGTTTTTTTGTGTGTTTTAGTAACGCGAGCTCGTAAGGTATCGTTTTCCATGTTTTTTTAGGAGGAGGAGACCGAATGTGAAGTCGATTTTGACGAGAGTGGAAAACTGAGGTTGTAACGAAGGTTCTGCTCCAAAAATTCATTTTTTATGAGTCAAAAACATGAGTCTGGAATCACCATAAACTTGTATAATAACACTAGAATTAGTATCAACAGGTGAATCAAGACAATTAAATGACACTGTCAATGATCAAAGATAGTTTCTAAAAAATAGGGGCCTGATTCGTGTTTCTGGGGGCCAAAATTTGTGGGAACCATCAAAAGTAGCTATTTCAGTTACTGAAAGAAACAATAAATGAACAGTCAACATTTTTGTATATAGGTCCAGTAGAAAAATAAACACATGCAGCGTTTTTTTCCCCCTAAACTAAATCTCAATTTATCTCGTAGCTACCCTGGGCGGCTTTGTGATGGGATCTCAGCTCGGATGGACGTCACCAACGAAGAAGGCTGTGGTTGAGCAGTACAACATGACGGAGCTCGATTGGAGCTGGGTCGGTGGTATCCTGTCTGCTGGTGCCATGGTGGGTTCTTTCATAGCTGGCTCCATCTGTGACAAAATAGGCCGGCGGATGACCATCATACTCATTGTCATACCAAGTACCATTGGATGGGCAATGATACTATGGGCACCCCAGGTGAGTTCGACAGTTATGCGAAATAATGTTGTGATTACTCATTGCCGTTTGACTTTTTCCAAAGAAGATGACTGTTAGGGTGTTGGAATTCTCTCAAATTGATGAAATCATCGATGGTTTCTGCTATAAATGAAGAAGAAGAAAACATGTTTATTTATAACTTCTTGACTCATTCAAAATACATATAGTGGCTCAAGAAGGAAAAACATACCTAAATATCACAATGGGCGAGTGTCTTCTTCATGATGCACCATCCCCCCATGGAACTTCGCTATACCCTCCTTACTGTGGGTGTATAAAAATAGGGGGTCAACATCGGTTTCTAGATACACGTTTTAGTCTGAAGGTTTTCTCCGCAAAACAGTGATCCTCTACACAAAAAAACATCAGAACCTGCTCGACCTGTCGGAAGTCTGCCATTCCTCGCACTTGTGCAGCATATCATAATATTGCTCGCATCACCGCATTAAAAGCCTGTAACTTGTCTTTTAGTGAGATCTTCGTTAGGAGAAGAAATGGCCTGTAAGTGCTGCTCATGGCGAGCTTGGCTGCAGATCATATATCCCACGAGTGAGATCCAAATGATAAACTCCTAGATATAGGTACCATACCCCCTGGTGCTCCAGCTCATAAAGAACCTGGGCCTCCCGTTGCGTTGTTATACTCCTAGATACTTGCAGGAATTCACGACCTCAATGCCGTTGCCTTCACAATACACCACAGTAGTCGACAAGTAACATGAATTTTAAGTAGGTACATAAATTGTCATAATATATATTTATATATAAATATATATATATGTGTTTTTTTTAGTGACAGGTATGCTAGATGCATTGCATAGCTACGTCTGTCGTGACAGAGCCGACCATGCTACCAAAATTTATTATCACTGACCAGGAGCACTATCATGTCCCTCTCAAAAATCAGTTTTCCAAATCTTGTGGCCTTTGGTTAGGTAATACACCCAGCAAAACGTTCGTCATGCATCATGATCTAATGAGCGAATTTTAAATATAATAAATTTTAACTATATGCTATACATTTATTGAAATTTAGCAGGATCTGTGGACCAAAAGTAAAGTAACTGCCATTTCAGGCTGGGGATTTTCGTCCGACTGCCCTGCCAGCGTCGTGGACGTGATCAGCTGTCCTCCAAATGGAGGGTCAGAATTCGGTCTGATCATTGCGCTCTTGGCTACTCATTGCCTCACCCCCTTCAGGGTCTGTGGACCATGATATCTGCGTATTAAATATGAGGTTAGTTAAGCCAAGAAACAGTGAGAAATTTTGTTTTGTTTTCATTTAGACTTGGATGGTGATTGCTGGTCGGGGTCTCCTTGGTGCAGTCAGCGGAGTAATATCAGTGGCATGCCCGCTGTACACTAACGAAATAGCTGAAACTGCTATACGAGGAACTCTTGGGACGTTTTTCCAACTCCAAGTCACACTTGGCATCTTGTTCTCCTACATCCTTGGAGCAGTGGTAATTTCAATTTTTTCCCTCTTCTAAAAGTAAATAAATTTCGTTCTATACGCATGGATTTGCCTTTTCGTGTATCTGTTTGCCCTAAACCCAGTCTAGTGGTGTTTGATTTCTCACAGTAAATTGAAAAATGTATTTAACAATTTTTCATACAATCACTTGTACGTTGTTCTTGTTCCAGGTTACTGTTATGCCCTTCTCAATCGTGTGTGCAATCATTCCATTCGTCCTTTCCATCTCCATGTTTTTCATGCCTGAAACTCCGACGTTTTACTTGAAAATGTGCAACACCAACGACGCCAAGAGCTCATTGCAAAAGCTGAGGGGTAGCCATTACAACGTCGACGATGAAATTGCTACAACTCAGAAAATCCTAGATGAGGTTCGTTTCTCGAAAGGGTTATAATTTTATTAATTTCATAGATCCGCAATTATGGACCTGGAAATCTGATTATAGAAATGAGTTGGTTTGAAAGCTGAAGGCACAGGTTGGGGGGATGGTAATTCTCAAGAGGTGCATATTATGTGAACAATGAGCGTTCTAAGAGAGCCTTCTCGATGTAATGATGTGGGTAGTACATATTTCCAACCAAATGAAATTCATTCTCAAGTAAATGAAACCTTGCTATAACCCTACATGGATTTTGAACAACTCTACATCATGAATCCATATTCTACCCTCCTTTCCCGATTTTGGTTTATTAATCTGATAACCTATGTATTCGCACAGCAAAAAAATTTTATAACCCCCTCAAAAAAATTTCTTTTACGTTTCAAGGTGCGTAGATTCCAAAAATGCAATCTCCGTACGCCGTATCATCCACATCTACTTTATTTTCGGTCTAAAAAATTCGTTCTTTCGCACACATGCTCCATTTGGGCCTAGTTATGTCTCGAAACTTTGCAGCCCGATCGGAATATACCCAAGGGTGTTATGGGTGAAAAAATTGTGTAAAAATAGAGTTTTTTGGTGTTTTAGTAACAGGAGCTTGTGAGGTATCGGTTTCCATGTTTTTTAGGGCGAGAAGACCGAATATGAAGTCCATTTTGACCAGAGAGGGGAAAATTGAGGTTCTAACGAAGTTTCAGCCTTATATTTACGTTAAATTTGGGTCTAAAATCGTCGTTCTTCCTCACACACTTTGGGTCCCCATTTGGGGATACATTCGGGTCCTAGTTGTGCTTAGCCCACTGGGCTAATTCGGTTTCCTTCGATAAACTGTTCCTATTTGCATGGAAATCCCCCCATTGTGTACAAAAACGCTGCAAATTATTACACAGGGGCTTATTATTTACCTGCATAGATGCCCCTTCTGCGTAGATCACTGTTTTCTACCCTCGACCCCCTCCCCCCCTCCCCGTAAAGCCCTAAATCAAGTAGTGGAGCTGGCCCGGGAATTATAGTTTCATAAAAATGCGCAGGGAAGTTTGTGAATAAATTGATTGATTGAAATTCATTGCGGATCATCTTCTTCCGATGATCTTATGCCAATTTATTAATGCAAATTGATTGATTTGTGAGCAAATTGATTGATTGCGTTGAATTGCATGCAATCCATGGAAAACCATTGAAATCCAACTGAATTCCAATAAATTGATTGATTGATTGAAATCAGATTCCAATTGAAATCCAATTCCAAGTGAATTCTAATTCGAATTGAAATACTCAAAAAAAATTCTATTATTCCCCAAGGGAAATTTGTGAATAAATTGATTGATTGATTGAATTGAAATCCAATTACAATTGAAATATCCTGTGAAAACCATTGAAAACTATTAGAAACTATGAACAACCCCCAATATGGGGTGCAAGATTGTCGCGGCGTAACTAGCAATGATATCTGGGCTGAAAGTATAACATTTGATTCACCCTCCAGTTGGCGATGCCTGTCGGTGCACACTTCAGGGCCTTACTGTGAACGAACGGCTGGACGTGCAATGCTCCGGGTGGTCTCAAAAAACTACGAAGTTCAAGAACTATTTAAAAACGTAAAATAATTCGAGATAACAGCGTCCTGGAGATTTCAACCCCTGTTTTTCACTCCTTAGAGATGACTGACATTAACGCCGAGCTTCGCGGACCAACTAGACCCTCAAGGGTCTAGTTGGTTTTTAGGTCCCACATGGGACCTGCAAACCGAATTTCATCAATTTTGTTCATGCTAAATAAGGAAAGTGTGAAGTACGGCGGACAGACGGAAATTTTTTTGTTGCACTTGCAGATTCTACATACTTTGAAACGGAAACCATCAAATTTTGTGTGTGGGGGGGGGAGGGGTCATGCTCGATTTCAAAGGTTCATTATTGAAAATAATAAACCAATATCAGTACATAATTATATGAATAAATAGAAGAAAAAAGTTTCCTCACGAATATCATGTTAAAACGGGGAAATCCCCCAACATGCCGACAAGAGTTGACGCCAATAATACTGTATGTAACGGAAGTCGCTACTTCTTCTCGGAATACCCAACCATTTTGCTCTACCTTTGGAGGTATGGAAAAACTAAATATGAACTTGAAACAGATATTTTTAGTTTACGACAGAATTTGCCTTTATGAACGAAAGAATCGCTAGAAGCCCCCTAACGAGTCTGTTTGTAGAAAAACGTCATTTTTGCAACACAAATGAAGTCACGGGTTGTCTCTCGCACACCGTCGTAGTACGGCTTGGCCGCAAATCCTAAATTTTAAATGTTTTGATCTTCAGAAATGTTAAGTAAACCTAAATGGAGGATCAAATTCATTTATGAGAGAGCCTGAGATAGGTGCAACAACTGAAAGGTGCTTATGCAAAACCAAATCAGAACTCGACATTCAAATAACCGTCAAGAATTCTTCCTGTTTTTTCCTCTGTTAATAAGAAATCGGAAAAGGAATACAATAAAACACACAAAAATATGACATCCATGAATAATTTGATCATTTCCGTTATTTCGTTCAGTGAAGAAAAAACCCTCTCCTCCATTTGGGGTTACTTCACATTCCTGAAGATCAAAACATTTAAAATTTAGGATTTGCGGCCAAGCCGTACTAGGACGGTGTGCGAGAGACAACCCTTGACTTCATTTGTGTTGCAAAAATGGCGTTTTTCTACCAACGGACTCGTTAGGGGGCTTCTAGCGATTCTGTCGTTCATAAAAGGGTTTTTTCTTCACTGAACGAAATAACGGAAATGATCATTCATGGATGCCATATTGGTTTATTATTTTCAATAATGAACCATTGGAATCGAGCATGAAAAAAAAAATTCTTACCCCCCCTCAAAATTTGATGGTTTACGTTTCAAGATATGTAGAATCCAAAACTGCAATAAAAATATTTCTGTCTGTCCGCCGTACGCCGTACGCCGTACACCGTACGCCGTACGCCGTACGGGCCACTTTTCTTAGTTACCATGAAAAAAAATTGATGAAATTCGGGTTATAGGTTCCGTTCGGCGTCTAGTTGGTCCTCGAAGCTCGACGTTACTGTGAGTCATCTCTAAGGGGTTCAAAATAGGGGTTGAAATTTTCAAAACGCCTATACCATTTTTTTACGTAAATATTTTTACGGTTTTAAATAGTTCTTGAACTTGCGAGCTTTTTAAGACCATCCGGAGCATCGTACGTCCAGCCGTTCGTTCACAGTAAGGCCCCGAAGTTTGCACCGACAGGCATTTTCGACTCCAGTGTCAATGAAATTGTATACAATTCAAACCAAATCTCGTAACCAGAGACGCGCCCACAATAGGAATTTGTGAATACGGCCAATCATTGGTAGGGATCACCTGATTATATTGGCGGAGTATGAAGTCGAGTTGGTTGTTCTGTGATATTATTTAATTTGAAAAATGATGGCTCTATTGGAGTTTGTTGGTAGGTAGTGAAACTTGAACAAACGTTGAAGTATTATTGATGGGTAAATTATTACTACGGTAAATCATTACTCAACGGTAAATTATTACACAACGGTAAATTATACCATCTACGTAGAAGGGGCTGGAGTTTGTTGGTAGGTACTTTTGCAACTTTTTTCACTCCTCATCAACAATTTCTTTTCAGAACTTCATTATGTGTGTTTCTTTTTGTTAGGTACTGTTTGTCATCAGCAGAATTATTTTAGCAACATTTAACTCGTGATTTAGGTAGGTAACTAGTAACGAGTACGGGGTTAGGTACTAACCTACGGAGTGTCTGCGATCTACATAATATGCATATAATAGAATAGTACATATCATATTATATAGACGGGTTATCTATACATAGAGCTGTGATCTGTAACAGAAGGGTATTCTATACAAAATAATAAACCGTTGTGCAGGGATTTGCAGCGTTTTTTTTGTGTTTTCTTGTATTCCTTTTCGGATTTCTTATGATCAGAGGAAAAAACAGGAAGAATTTTAGACGGTTATTTGAATGCCGAGTTCTGATTTGGTTTTGCATAAGCACCTTTCAGTTGTTGCACCTATCTCAGGCTCCCATTAATGAATTTGATAGGTTTCTATTCTTGAAACTTTTAAATGGTTGAATCTGGTTTGGGAACATCTCAATTATTCGGAATGGGAAATTTCATATACTGCAGTGCACAACCTATATGCAATTTCTTATAAACTGATGTTATGAAAATCAAGTAACTTGGCTATGTATCTACGTAATATGTAGATACATTATTTATGTGTTATATAAATATGATATTATACCATCTATTTAAATGAAATATTCCATTTTCAAAAACCATCTTTAATTTGATTGTAATCTCATAGGTCGAAGCTCAAAAATTATCGTATCGAGAAGCGTTTTCAACTACGGCAGCCAGGAAAGGTCTCACCATTGGTCTCGCTGTCATGTTTCTCCAGCAGTTTTCTGGCATCAACGGTGTCATATTTTACGCATCGGATATCTTTAGGGTAAGACATTGCTTGTTTTACCTATAAACTAGAAGTAACGAAATATTCAGGGTAGGTACTTCTTTCAAGAGAGGCCTGGTACAGGCACAGGATCATTTTACTAGTGGATCGTTTGATCTGCACCGTACCTGTTTATTATAGTTAAGATCAGTATTTCATGTCTTGTGTGCACCGTTTCAAAACTCCTTGGTGATAATGAAATCTTGGGATTTTCAGGATGCTGGATCTTCATTGGATGCTAACATGGCTACAATCATTACCGGCGTTGTCAGCGTTGTAGGAACTTTCATATCAACACAGATCATCGACCGTTTGGGCAGAAAACCCCTCCTGTTCACCTCAGACACCTTCATGGCCATTTCTGCTGCCCTACTGGGAATATTCTTTTTCCTCAAGAGCGGCGATTATGAGCTGGCCAAGAACTCTGTCGTCAAAACCATACCTCTCATAGCTGTTTGTGTGTTCATCTTTATGTTTTCCATTGGCTTTGGGCCCATCCCCTGGATGTTCATTGCCGAGATCTTCCCTCCAGCAATCAAAGGACCCGCGTCTTCCATCGCCTGCCTCTTCAACTGGATTTGTGCCTTTGCTGTCTCTTTCGGGTTCCCCATTATGAATACTTCTCTGGGAGGCGACTTCACTTTCTGGATATTCGGTGCCATTTCAGCGTGTGGAGCCGCTTTCGTCATGATGTTTGTTGTCGAGACCAAGGGCAAAACCATCGAAGAAGTCCAGAGGATACTGAGCGGGAATTCAGATGGTTCCGACGCCACAGTTGAAGCTGGTTACAAGCGATAATTATTTTTGAAGAGCTTTAATTAATGTAAAGATCCCTGTCCCTGTATGATGGAGATGATAGTTGTGATATCAACACCACATAATCACATATAATACGGGTATAATGGATGTTGGAACTGATTTATTCCTCATTCCGGCATTCTTATGTAATGATTCATCCCTAAAAATATGGTAAAACACATGTTTTATTTACTGAGGAGTGAATCTTCATTCGAAATTCCATGCCGTGCAGTTCATACTGTTCTGTTACATAATATTTATTCAAGCTTGAATACGTATTCTGATACCGTTTTGAGAACATGGAAAGGTACCTACCATAAATTTGGTCTACCTACAAAACCACTATTCTGAACCGATTATATTATGTGTGGAACGCGTGAGGTGGATGCCAACAAACTGTAATTGGAGCTAATCAGTGCTATGTTCAAAAATGTCTGTTCTATTAAATCAAGAATAGGTAGGTACCTACGTATTGCGCATCTTGAAAGCTTCAGACATTCCAATTGTAAATAACGGGCTTTGAGATTGGATTTATTGACCTAGGATTTAATCCATTTGTTGCGTGATGTATCTATTATTTTAATTATCGAGAAAATCGTGTTCCTTGTGTATTTTTTTTTATATTTATTCTCTAAATTTATTACGGTGATCTTTTTAGTTGCAGTGATGCAAAAGTGATATGGTAAAATTTAATGTCACTACATTCAAGCTTTCGTGAGCCAGCGCAAAATTATATCGTCTTCCCTACAGGTAAAAAGTCAAAGTAGTAAGTTTCTAAGTCAAAATATTTTGGTAGGGATCTTTGGATGCCATTAGCAGGCAAGTAGATATCTACCGCCTACTGCTCATCTCTATTCGCTCATTTACTCAAGACTCCAATTTTGAGACTACACATCTGGATTGATGAAGTTTGACCGCTCGAATTATCGTACGAGTGTACTCGCAGCTATATCAGTTGGTTGCTGTGGGCTAAATGCTAGTCTTTTTTTAGCGTTAATATTGATAAGTTGTCAATATTTGCTTACGAATTTCCAATCATTGAGCCCAAGGTGATTAGGTATTTATGAAAACCTCTTGAGTTACCTACGTACGTCCTACCTAGGTATAGGTACGCCATAATTGCGGTACCCATCCGGCAGAATTATTTCGCTACCTACTTGTTAGTGCCCCTCTTCAAAATACCTGAGCATCTTGGAATTTTATATTTTTAACATGGATATGTTTTTGGCTAGGGGGCAGTCGCGATACCGATAAGCAAAATTAGCTAGGTAGGTAGAAAAAGAATAAAAACGGAGATACTGAGGGGTTTTCTATTTCCATTAGTACACGAAAAATACACTGTTATACCGGTTTCGGTGATCAAACCACTGTCAGTACCTAACATACAGTAACTTGATGTGAGTTATTGTTACATGTGGTTACGAATTAGGATCATATCCGGTGATGAGATTGGTAGTACCTACATCTCATTGAAATTAAGAAGGCTGGTGCTATAAAATGTAGATTTAAATATATGCTTCTAGTGATAATTGTATTTTATGTTGATATGTCTTCGTTGTTTGTTCATGATACTCTTTGTTAATTGTGTAATTATTTTAAATCCTTGTATACAATATTATGAAATTATACATTATTTTTGAACTTTACAAAGTATGTTTTATAAGTTGTTAATTTCCTGGAGCCGGTTGCTCAACCTTATTCGAAGTAAACTGTGAAACCACTTCAGATAAAAGGTTCCAGTCATGCAGCATGGCTGTAAGAGCGAATTTTCAAAGAAATATTCGCGCTCCTGTGTAAAAAGATGATATAGCGAGAAACGATACCAATTTTCGTAAAATTTAACGTTTTTTCCGTGATTGTAGCCATTTTTACTGATTTTTGACCCTTATAAAGTCAAATTGGAACCCACTCTCTTTTGAGGAAAATATTTTCGTCATCGAAATGGTGTCCCTCCGTCTTGAATTACCGTCCCACACGTCAGGTGAATTAATATTGATTTTAGAATACCATTTTTTCACCCCAAAAACCCGAATTTTACAAAGAAAAACGTAGTCATTGAAAAAAATAGTCTACTTCCGCTAATAGGTACGCGAAAAACACTTGCTATTGAGTGATTTAGTTCGTACCAAATTTGACCCCTATTCTGTACGAAAAACAACTGAAAATGTATGTTTCTATCTTTACTCACCCTTCCATACCACTTTCAGAGATTTCAAATAAATCGTGCGCGATGTTAGCCGTTTCACCGATTTCTGAAAATTGTTCATCTTCGAACTCATCCTTGTTTGGCAATACAAACGTTTTGGCGAAATGTAGACTTTGTATCATATACCTACCCGACGACAAATTTAATGTCGTCTGGAGTGACAAATATATAAGTACATACATTTTAATGAAATTCAGGATGGTATGAAACGGATTTGCCTATAAAAAATTTTAAAATATTCTGAAAATGTTGGACCCACTGCAGTAGCGTCATTTTCCTTGAAAATTCGCTTTAAAAAAAGTTTCAGCGATGCGTCATGACCGTATGAGCGAATTTTCCAAGATGGTGACTTGGCCATTATAAACGCTTTCAAGCGATTTCTGACCTCATCTTTGATTTACGAAACGGTATACGTTCAAAAAATAGCTGACATTAGGACTTTGAATTATTTTCCACTGTGTTGATGTTATAGTCTCCTTATTACGAAATTCAAAAGTACTTAGTTTCATGAATCTAAGGCAACCCTATCAACAGTAATAATTAACGTTGGAAACAAAACTATAAGAACAAACCTGATTTTTCGACAAGATGAACCACAGCAAATTATTACACAACGGTTTATTATTTACCTGTATAGAGGCCCCTTCTGCGTAGATCACTGTTTTCTTTGGTCAAAATGCCCCTAAATCCAGTACCTACTGGAGCCAGCACGGGAATTCCAGTTTCATAAAACATGGAAAACGATACCTTGCAAACTCATGTTCACTAAAACAAAAAAAACCTATTTTTAAACCCTTTTTTCACCCATAACACCCCTGGGTGTATTCTGATCCGGCTGCCAAGCTTCCGAGCACAACTAGGGCCCAAAAGGAGCCCTTGTGTGAAAGAAGGACGACTTTAGACCAAAATTTATGGTAAATTTAAGTCAGAAACTTTGTTGGAACTTCAGTTATTTGCTCGTTGGTCAAAATCGACTTCATATTCAGTCTCCGGCCTTAAAAAACATAGAAAATGATACCTACATCACAAGCTCAAGTTACTAAATCACCCAAAACCCTATTTTTATACAAATTTTTCACCCATAACACACTCTTTGGGTGTCTTCCGATCGGGCTGCAAAGTTTTGGAACACAACTAGGGCCCAAATGAAAGAAGAAATTTTTTATAGGTATGTACCAAAAATAAAGCAGATATAGATGATATGGCGGACGGGCACTGCATTGTTGGAATCTAAGCACCTTCATCAATCTTTTTTATTTTTGACTGGGAGTTCAAAAATGTGTTTGCTGAGCGGATACGTAGGTGTATTATTGACAGAATAATAAACCAAAATATTTACCTGTATAGATGCCCCTTCTGCACTGTTTTCTGTGGTCAATACCTGACCTCGCGCTCCTCCCAGGAGAGCCCTAAATCGAGTACTGCAGCCAGGGGAATAACAGTATCATAAAAATTCTCAGGATTCAATAATTCAATCATTAATTATTTTTAATTTTTCATGAAGCATAATGTTTGTTAAAGTTACAAAAGTACCTATCAACAAAATCCCTTGTATGGCGGTTGTGGAAGAAGAAGAGGAGACGATTTTGGGTAGGTAGGATCAAGGTATTCATCAGAAGGATAGGTAGGTAATCATCACTTTTTAAAATTTTTCTTCTGTCTATTGAAAAAAAAAGTATATTGGGCTCTGGTAAGAAAAAAAGAGAAGAGTATAGAGGAAAGGACCTAAAAAAGAGTATGTCAAGTTACCCTACCTGTAGGTATTCTTTATTGGTTAATTTTAAGGTACTACGAATAGGGTCAATAATGTGACGAACGAAAATATTGTAATGGAGGTTTGAATAAATTAAAATGATTTTTCTCGAGAAGAAACATTTTTGTTCAGGTAGATAGGTAGGGTTTGTTTAGGTAGGGATTGATAGGTAATAATAATAATTATTATTTGTGATAGGTACCCCCTGCTTGGTTCATTATATTTTTTGTACTAACCACATCCGGTGTCCATATAAAATAGTACGTAATTAAACACGTAGAGAACTCTCTCTTTGTACCTAATTTCCAGCGTTAAGTCGAATCCGTTTATCTGGCATGTCAATCAGAAAGGTACTTTCATACCTACCTGTTCTTGAGGTACCTATAGCGAAAATTAGGTTGCCAAACCTATAGCGAAAATTAAATTAGTTTGCCAAACCCTGATGTAGACCGTAGACTTCATTAATAATCATCAATCACTCTCTTTCCATTATAGTTAAGTACCTACCTACCTACCTATTAGCATTAACTCCTAGTGATTAAGTTCAGTAAGAAGTTGTTATTAGCTGCATAAGAAATTTACCAGTTAGAAATACCATCCATATTCCATTGCTACTAAAATATTATTATTTATTGTAGTATGTACCCATCTGAAAACTGTTCAAATCCAAATGTACGCGGAAAAGTCTTCTGTTCTGTGACGCGGAATGAGTGGAAGTAGTTGAAAAGTTACTCAACAGGTAGCAGTAATATAATGATTAGATGAATGCGTTTTCAAAGGTGAAGATTTTTTGTCAAGTTGGCTACAACTCCTGTACACTGGAATTAGCAAGACGCCGCACTCATAAGCGCGGCTTATCAGTAAATGGAGCGAGTTGGATCCGGTAGAGCGCTCTGCCAACAGTCGAAGGTATAGGAAGCCATGGAGTCAACACTAAACGTTACTGGAGTTGTGAATTTTCTGGCATTATTCTCTGGAATAAAATACGGATATTGAAAAATGTCGTCATCGAACTCTGTTTAAGTTCCATTGTTGCTTTATGAAATTTCAACTTCCCAGGTGGACAGCATGATAGTGAGTGGGGGGGGGGGGGGGGGGCGATGGTGGCGAAGAGGTATGTTCCAGCCACCAGAACTATAAGTTATAGTTTTAAAACAAGAACCCAAGTTTTTTGGAACTGTTTCAATCCGGAATTCCAGAACTCATCGGCTGGAACACCTTGGAAACGTGCCAGACAACTGCGATGAATTTGGGGCCAAAAATTATGGAGTAGGTTGCCATAGAAACGAAAGTGTTATTGACCAGTGGTAGCCTTGACCAATAATCCAGGATACCAGTTTGAAGTTTGAAAAGTCTTAATCTTAATCCCAATAGTTTCTTTAAATGACGTGGACAGTTGATAATTTATAAATTCTAGAGCTGGGATGCTCTGGACATAGGGAAGGAGTACCTAACCCCATTTGTTGTACGATCCTTATGAGAATTATTTCATTGAAGGATTTCAAGAAAATACCTACCTATAAGCCAAAAATCGAACCAGATTCGGAAATTGGGCAAACATAGTTGATATTTCATGAATTTATCTTTAAATATATAGGTAGTAGGTACCTATGATTTTCTAAGAATACAGTCATTTTCTATTTGATGTGTTTTACCTACTAACTACTTACTACTCAACAAGTTATACCTATTTATTAGTTATTACCTATTTATTTTCCTTATTACGAAATTCAAAAGTACTTAGTTTCATGAATCAAAGGCAACCCTATCAAGAGTAACAATTAACGTTGGAAACAAAACTATAAGAACAAACCTGATTTTTCGACAAGATGAACCACTGCAAATTATTACACAACGGTTTATTATTTCCCTATACCTATAGGTAGAGGCCCCTTCTGCGTAGATCACTGTTTTCTTTGGTCAAAAATGCCCCTAAATCCAGTTCTGGAGCCGGCACAGGAATTCCAGTTTCGTAAAACATGGAAAACAATACCTTACAAACTCATGTTCACTAAAACAAAAACAAAAAAACTATTTTTAAACCCTTTTTTCACCCATAACACCCCTGGGTGTATTCTGATCCGGCTGCCAAGCTTCCGAGCACAACTAGGGCCCAAAAGGAGCCCTTGTGTGAAAGAAGGACGACTTTAGACCAAAATTTATGGTAAATTTAAGTCAGAAACTTTGTTGGAACTTTAGTTCTCTGCTCGTTGGTCAAAATCGACTTCATATTCAGTCTCCGGCCTTAAAAAACATAGAAAATGATACCTACATCACAAGCTCAAGTTACTAAATCACCCAAAACCCTATTTTTATACCAATTTTTCACCCATAACACCCTCTTGGGTGTCTTCCGATCGGGCTGCAAAGTTTTGGAACACAACTAGGGCCCAAATGAAAGAAGAAATTTTTTATAGGTATGTACCAAAAATAAAGCAGATATAGATGATATGGCGGACGGGCACTGCATTGTTGGAATCTAAGCACCTTCATCAATCTTTTTTATTTTTGACTGGGAGTTCAAAAATTTGTTTGCTGAGCGGATACGTAGGTGTATTATTGACAGAATAATAAACCAAAATATTTACCTGTATAGATGCCCCTTCTGCACTGTTTTCTGTGGTCAATACCTGACCTCGCGCTCCTCCCAGGAGAGCCCTAAATCGAGTACTGCAGCCAGGGGAATAACAGTAGGTATCATAAAAATTCTCAGGATTCAATAATTCAATCATTAATTATTTTTTGTTTTTCATGAAGCATAATGTTTGTTAAAGTTACAAAAGTACCTATCAACAAAATCCAAAAGATGGTTATCTTCAATCAAATAATATCAAGGAACAACTAACTCGACTTCATACAGCCATCCATGATTATAATCAGATGTTCCGTAGCATTGATATTACCCTTCCATTGAAAGTTTTGTGCTACGGCAGTCTGAAAATTTCAACCCCTATTTCTCACCCCTTAGAGCTGACGAACAGTAACCTTGTAACCCCAAACCCCAGTAACAGTAACCCCAACGGGACCTACAAACTCAATTTCATCGATATTTGGTTCATGGTAACTAAGAAAAGTGCTAAGTACAGCATACGGCGAACAGACAGAAATTTTATTAATTACATTTTCGGATTATAAGTAGGAATCCTACCTTGAAAAGGAAACTATAAAATTTCGTTAGGATGATGGGGGGGGGGGGGGGGGGGGTTATGCTCAATTCTAAAGGTTCATTATTGAAAAAATTATAAACCAAAACCGTTGATCTCGAGCTCAAAACCATCTATGATGAATCATAGAAACATTAATTTTGCTCCAGGGACTATAATCTCATCGCCATGTCCTTTCTCCAACGTTAAATTTCAAACATCATTGTTGTTTCTACTCATCTACTGCAACCTCAGCAATCATTTACACTATAGTCTTATAAAACATTCATGTAGTCATTTCATATATTATGTAATAAATTCCTGTAATAGATTCATACAAATTTCATAATAAATTGATGTAATCATAATACATAAATAAATCTGAACAAATGGATTAGACCCAGAAAAACCTATTTTTTGTTGTTTCAGAACCCAAAATCCTAGGTACTTACCTATCAGTTTTACCTTACACTTTGTGTATTGTAATTGGTACCTACCTAAATGGTAATTATGGTTTGGTAATTATTACCTAAGTAAACCTACCTATTCAATAATATTTCATTGACGTTTAAATAACGTTTCATTTTTTGTAAGCAGTATTTTTTACCTATTCTCAAAATTTACCGACTTATGAAACTAAACTGATATAAAAATATAAAAGCCTTAATACCTAAAATAACCTAATTTTTTCCTAATCAAAACCCTAAATCATTGTACCTATTTGTACCCTAAATAAAAATTCGGGCCCCACTAATCTATCTTTTTGGCTCCATTCTTACTGTACTACTCTTTTCAAAATTATTTACTGTGTTGGATTATGTTCCCCAGTCCAGGAAAATCTATCATTATTAAAAATGTTTCCTCCAAAATACGATTAAAATACTCGACGAGATCGTCGCTGAATGGAGAACTTTCTGGCGTTTTCAGCGCTACTAGCGCGAAAAAGTGTCAACCGCCGGCTGGGGACTACTACTTTATCCAGCCAGCTGTACGGGAGTGCGGCGTCTTGGTAATTCCTGTCTCTAGTTTTTCTCTCTTGATTTCTCTTTTCTCTGTCGTTGTGTTTTTGTGGTGTGATCTTGTGGCTGCGTCCTCTTCCTCTCGTGTGTTTGGTTATTATTTACTGCAAGAGTTCATGTAGGTGCTTTTATTTCGGAAATAAAGAATTACGGCGTCATAATAAGTGAGTGGTTATGAGCACGTCGTAATTTGATCAACACAAGTTTGGTGCCCTTCGAAATGGTGAGTATTTTCACATTCAGGCTTATTGAGGGCATGTTACATCACACGTGGGTCGCTTGAAAATGTCCCTTCTATAAAAGTACAAATTGTAAGAGTATAAAAGTACAAATTGTAATGAAAACCGTATCAAGCTCGAATGTTACGTTTATTTACATGATGTAAACATGTAAATATGTTTATTTACAAGTTACTTGGTAGGTGCATTGTGGATCTCCTAACATGATGTTAGTTTTCTTATACTTGATCCCATCCGCAAATAATTTTAGTGCTTGATTCTGGTTTAAATTGTAGGACTTGTACGTGTTATACGAACATGCTGCCGGCTACTCTCTGTTTTCTGTCAAGGAGTTCGAAGAGGTGGGCATGCTCTTACCTCAGGTCGAGCAGTCAGTTACTGAGCTCAAAAGATTTCAGCAGATCGTACATTTAGTTTCTTTTGTACCGTTCAAAACTGCTGTCGCTGCTCTCGAGAATATCAACAGCGTTTCTGAAGGTAAGTAAGTAGGTATTCGTGGAAAGTTGTGATCGTTCAAAATAAACACTGAACTCTAGCAGAATCTTATATATTGCGAGGTGCTGAATAGATAGGTACCTAATTCAGCAGATAATGGTAACTTATTTACCTAGAAATAGTCCATGAACCCTTGACTAATATTATAGAAATACTTCATTCCTCAAACCACCACACTTGTTGGCAGCACGCAGCACTAACCATTTGCTTCATGCTTGCACCATGATTCCAGCGCGACATCATTTTAGGGATGCCCTATCTGTATTATAATAGGATAATATCGAAGCATCAGGTCCATATGATATTTTGGAATGAGAAAACTTGCTGTATTAAGGCTGCGAACTTGTGTAATGTGTAGATAGGTGTACCTGTTCTGTGTTCAAGTTTCAGTTCGTAGCATTTATTTGCTTTTCGTGCGATTTGAACTTGATCAAACTGAATCTACTGGGTAAATACTAATGTTGATTATGTTGTAGGTTTGGTCTCAGAAGACTTACAGCTGTTTTTGGATAACCATTTTCCTAAGAAAAAGAAGAAGAATGTTCAATTGGGAGTTGGTGATTCAAAGTTGGCAGCTGCCATTAACGATGCCTTGTCAATACCCTGTACCACCAGTGGTGCAGTCCCTGAAATCATTCGTGGTACGTTGTTAACCACGTGGTTCATTTGAGATGGTTTTAGTTGATGTATTATAATCTGATTCAAAGTTGGTACCTTCATGATGATTGGTTTCTCATCCATTTTCTTTTTCTGATCGATTCAGTAATTTTGCATACTAAGTAAACATTTTATTTTCTAGGTATAAGATACCACTTTCATCATCTGATCAAAGGATTTACCGAAACGTCTTCGAGTGTGGCTCAACTTGGTTTGGGTCACAGCTACTCCAGAGCTAAAGTTAAATTCAACGTCCACAGAAACGACAACATGATCATACAGAGCATAGCGCTTCTCGATCAGTTGGATAAAGATATCAATACCTTTTCAATGAGGATAAGGTGATTTCATCCATTCAAGTGATATAATTCCTGTTTCGAAGTAGGTAGTTCAATTTGTATCTTGCTCTGACGCATTTATTCACGGGTTTTGCAGAGAGTGGTACTCGTATCACTTCCCAGAACTTTACAAAATTGTTCCGGAGAATTACCTCTATGCTAAGGCTGCCAATATAATCATGAACCGAAAAGAATTGACTGACGAAAAAATTGATCAGCTTGAAGAAGTTTTGATGGACAGATCGAAGGCTGAGGCGGTTCTGGAAGCATCCAAATCTTCCATGGGTAAGTAAATGTTGGTTATCTGCCGACGTGAATTGAATGTTAACTGCCTGTGTCCTTCCATTCAAATACTGTTTGAATAATTCTTACTCTTCATAATTTGCTCAGGTATGGACATTGCTGCCATTGACCTCATGAACATTGAACTTTTTGCCAAGCGTGTCGTTGACCTGGTAGGGTACAGGGCCAAACTGGCCAACTATCTACACGATAAGATGGAAGGAATTGCTCCCAACCTATCGACTCTGATTGGTGACCAAGTTGGAGCTAGACTCATTTCTCATGCAGGGTCTTTAACCAATCTTGCGAAATTCCCTGCCAGCACTGTTCAAATTCTTGGAGCCGAAAAAGCTTTATTCAGGTGGGTACAATTACTTTTTCATTATTATTTTATTACTTATCTATGACTTCTGTAAGTATAATCTGATTTAGTTTTAATATTCCAACATTCCAGGGCTCTGAAGGCACGCAGCACAAAAACTCCCAAATACGGCCTTCTCTTCCATTCCACCTTCATAGGTAGAGCTGACTCTAAAAACAAAGGACGGATTTCAAGGTTCCTGGCCAACAAATGTTCCATTGCATCACGGATAGATTGTTTCACTGGTAAGGCGAGGAATTTTCCGTTTTTTGGTAGGGATGGCACTGAATAAGAAAGCGGTAAAGAGGAGAATCTACTGCTTTTTCATTTGGGCTGACACCTAATATTAACCGCTATCTATTGGGCTTAATCTCTATTTTCAGAAAACCCCAATTCAGTGTTTGGTGAAGAACTGAAGACTCAGGTGGAAGACAGACTGAAATTCCTGGCAACTGGTGAACGGCCAGAGAAAAACATCGATGTGATGAAAAGGGCTTCTGAGGCAGCTGCTGCTGTTCAAGATAAGAAGAAGAAAAAGAAGAAGAAGAAAGACAAGAAACGGAAGCTAGAAAATGGCAAGTTTTATTAGACTACCTCTGAATAAATTATCATCACTTTCCCTCCTTCTACACCTACCAATCTATTTTCTGCGGATGGCTCTTGGCCCACAGCAGTAAATTTTCACGAACAAAACAATTTTAAAGCTCAAGTCCTCATCAAAATACAAGAACTCGGAATAACTCATAGCCCTTATCGGGTGTTGCTGGTATTGGAAGAGGAAGAAGACGCTTGGGTTGGGAGCCAATCAGTATGGCTCCGGCCTTGGGGTGTGCCCTCATTTTTCTTCGACTGGATGCTTCCCTTCTAACAAGAGAAATTTAATACTCTAGTTATCCTCAAAACATCAATTTCTTCACTGACTCAACCTGGATATTTGATTTCAATTTCTGGAGCACCTCGGTTTTGAATTCCATTTTCTTGAAGTTACTCAACTCCATTTTCAAAGTTTATTAGGAAATTCTTCTACCGTATTCAATGTTTACCTAACGAAAAGATTTCAATTCAGTTTTATTTATTCATTTATTTGTATATATTTTTAAACTGCTGTCATTTAGATACTTCTTGCTCTTTTTCTTCACAGTAAGAAAACGGAAATACTACAAAATTACACATTATCATAGCTTGAGCGCACTATAAATATTAAAGGTGGCCACATTGTTTTGTTTCTCTGAAATGATCATAAAATTTCATGTTTTCGACTGCCATAAAATTTCATGTTTTTTACTGCATATTTTATTGTTCGTTCACCACTCGTTTGAATGCTGGCAATTTTAGTGAAATGCTGAAGTTCTCCATTTCCCAAAAAACCAGTAAAATTTAACAGTACTTTGAAGCAAGAGGATGAGGAGTTAGTCACAGCAGGCATGGCTAACTGGACAGAACCAATCTGTCGATTTAAATTCTCGACTTTAAAGGCTTACCTTTGTCCTTTTCCTATGACCTTTCTTCCTTTTCGCGACTAGCATCAAATCTGGTTGCTGCAAGCTCCCTTGTGATGGGGGCCTGTGTCTGGAGGGAGCCAATGCCGTCCCTATCCTAAGAGTATAAATAAGAAGGACTTTTTTCCCCTATTGGTTCTTTGCACAAAACATGCTGCTGCAGGCGCCTTTAGGAGATTTCAAACACCCGTTGTTGCGAGGTAGCCAAGTTTGTCTATAGCTATACAGATTTATCTGTAAAGGTTCTCACACACTAGGCGGGAACAGGACGGGACACAGGTCGTATTTTTTCACTTCTGTGTATTTGAATGGAGATAAGCACACTAGGTGGGACGTGGCGGTCACGGCATGGGGCAGGAACAGGACGGGATGCGCCGCGATCGCTCTCAAAGCGAAAAACGGCGCGTCCTGGCACGGGACGTTCTCCCTCCACCGTCCAAATTTTCTCCAAGTTCACGCTCGCCTTCCCGACGTTCACCATCACACCAGTGCCTTTCTTTCTGATAACCTCCCCCGACATCTTTGTTCTCTCAGATTAGGTTGTTTGGTTGAGAATGGAATTTACTGAAGAAACCCTCATTGTAGAGGTAAAAAAATACAGATTGCTTTATGATCTATCACACCGTTTGTATTACAATACGAAGATCTAAGAGAAAGCCTGACACGTTTGTATTGCGATGATGAATTAAACTTGTATGACAGACGAACACAATAAAATGAAACCACTCTCACTCTGAGAAGCAAATGGGAACTAGGTAGTACCTCATGGACAAAAATGTTGTTTGAGAACTAGGAGAGCTTGAAACGAGGGGAGTATGGCGAGCGGTGGGGGAAAGAGTTGAGGAAGGTCCTGCTTGGTGTGGGTATAGGCGCAGGACGGGACAGCCGCAGCCGGCCGGCATCCCGCGTCCTATCCACGGCGTTTCCTGTCCTGTTCCCACATAGTGTGTGAGAACCTTAAATCTACAAACTGTTTTTGAGATAACCTCTGTGACAGTGTGGCTGTTCTCGAGTAGTTTTTTGGCCCGATGAAGACCGGGTCACTTGGGGAAGCCTAATCCTTATCCCTTCTTAACCAGTGATAATCTCGCTGGTATAGAGACTCGAGGGTCCCCTGTCACACACACACACCTCTGGTGGCCTGTTCACTAAAATAGATAGTGAAAATAGATTATCTATTTTGGAAATCTCCTGGGAGAGATAGTCTCCATCGGGAGACAGTCTCTTCCAGTGTCTCCCAGTTCGTCTATTTTACTGAATAGCTCTCAACCCGTACCTACTTAGAGGTGTTCACTCATGAATCGAAATATTTATATTTTTTTAATGAACAATCGACTTACCTTTAAGAGATGAAAAAAAATACATAAAAATGACCGATATGGTAGCCAGTGAACGAAGGATGACACAATCACTATCAAACAAACTAAAAATGAGAAAGGGACTCTTTCTTTCGAGAAGACACCTAATTAGGTGTCTCTCTGAAAGAGATCGAAAGTGCCAAGATGGCCACCAACTCTCTCTTTTAGAAGTTACTGAATAACCCTATCATGGATACTATAAAAATCTGTTCTGCCAAAAGAGAGAGTCGGGCCGGAAAGAGATGTCTGAAAAGGTGACGCGACAGTTGCAGCAAGTATGGCTCGGATACCGCAGCAACTTTTAAAGGAGGGACAATATCCCTCCATCTTATTTACTCAAAGGCCACTATGCACAAGGCCTATATAATATATATCTGGGAGCTGTTGATTGTTGTGGTTGTGGTACAGAATTAATAATGAAATAAATTTATTTTCGCCGTGTAGCTAAGTAAACGTATTTTTCAACGGTACCTAGCTTCCTATTGTAGCCTTCTCTATTTGTTCACGTTTAACCTGCACCACTTTGTTGAAGGGTTCGTACTGACCCACTGAAACAAAACTGTTAGATTATTTTTCTACGAATGCTTCCATCACAAAACATACTTTGATGTATAATATTTATTTCCAATTTCAGGAGATGCAACGATTGAGTGTGTTGCTGAAGACAATGGCTTGGATACCACTGTGCAAAATGGAGAGGAAGATGGGGAGCCTAAAAAGAAGAAGAAGAAGAAGGGAGGAGAAAATGGAGAGGAGTGATTTTGATTATATTTCTATTTTAAAATAATAAATTAATCTTGAAAGAACTAAAACCTCATTGTGTAAGCGGAGGTGAGTCCAATATTCCGTCTCGTCCCATCAACAGCACTCGGAACTTGTATTATTCAATACCACAATGAAAACTAGGTTCCAGAACAAGACTCAGCTATCGAATGTTTCCTTTCGTAGGTACAAGCTTCTTCAATTTCGGAGTTAACGTAAGTAACTGCTCTTTTTGCCTACTTCTAGATTCCTAACTTCTCTTATGGATCACGAATGCTTCACACTTGATGGATCATAACAACAGAAAAGTTATTTTTACTTATGTAATTGTTTACCTTCCTACCTAAAGATATAATTCTGATTTAAATGAAAAAAAGAGGCATTAATGTTATTACCTACTGTTTGTCTTTTGTAACAATGAAGACGTTGAAGAATGATTTCTCGGTTCTTGTATCACCGAATATTACAGTCCGCTCCAATTGAGATCATTAGTAGGTACGCAGGCGACTAGAATTTTGATTCGTACTTGGCTTTTCACGTTGGTAATCTTCAATAATTTCTCATTTTGAAATTGACTGATTGATTTCTAAATTTATTGGTTGTAAATGTTTCAATATTTCTGGCACTCGTCGGGCATCTGTTTTCTCCATTTATTATTAAAGAACTTTAAAAAAACGAAGGCACCTTGATATTTTTGTTCAGTTTCTGTTACCCCCCCCCCCCCACCATTTGTGGTGGAGATTTTTCTGGTTTTATTGGAATAAATTCCAAAAAAAAGAGGAGGAAATAATTTTAAGAATTATTTTCATAACATAATTTATAAGGGCCATTCGGCTTCTTCGGAGTTTTATTTTCTATCTATATACATAACCTACCTTTTTGAGGAGTCTGTCTTGACTGCTAAGTACTTACTGGAAGCGAACGCTTTCGATTATTATCAGGCCGTCAATTACTTAACGAATTTCTGGATTCGCCACTGTATGCATGTCGTACCTACTTGTTAACATTTTTTACGCTTCAAAAACACGTGGACGATACATCGATACCTGTAAGCAGCACCAAGATAAGGGCATTTTATTTCAAGTAGTGAAACATCCACACAGTTTTCCATGAACAGTCCGACAAGAAAGTAGGTATACTGCCCGTGGATGGTTATCGTTCATCTAGGCCCCACTCGAAGGGAATTTTCAAGAAAAATTTAGCTGTTTGGCTCGTTCGAAAATTTCAGAGATGCTCCCTGTGAACCGGAAACCCCTCCAAAATCCGTTTCATGCATCGGAGATATAAATGGTAGATTTTCACTTTTTCGTATAATATATTATGTATGCATGTGTGTCGTTCCGCACGATAAGTCAATTTCCATGGGGGGAAAAGTCTTGCGTAGAAAACCCCCGTATCTGCAAGAGTAGAGTTCGCACTGTGCGCAGTGATCCAAATTTACAAACTTGGTCCAAAACATCAAAACTGAGAGTTTCAGCAACTTGGGTATGTCGGGTGTTGTAATGTTTTTGGGGCGCTGAATCAACTACAGTTAGCCACAGTCCCGTTTAGACGCACCCAGGTTTAGACGCACCCAGCAGAACAAAATTGTATTAAAAAAAAGCACGACAGTATTTTTTTTTTTTTAGTGTGCTCCGAGTTGCTTTTTTTACACCATGTTTTATGTAGATACATATAAAATAATTTAGTGGGGCAGAAATATCCAGTTGCTTTCTCTTACCGATTTGCAAGTTTTTGATACAGTGGCCCCTACCTACCTACGAAAACAAGTCCATATTTTTAAATGAAAGTAGGTTCCATTCTAAGAATTTTGAGACTAAACTGGTCCATTGTGAAGTCACATTTGCCGAAACTGAAAGCTCATGGAAAAAGAACTATTCATACTAGGAGAAGACGGTTAGTATGGCATGGCACCTACTTTCATTTAAAAATATAAACAGAAGTAGGAAGTACTCCACCATCCACATTCAAAGAGTTGATCTATAGAGATAATATTATTGGAAGGTTGGCTACCATGCAATGATCAACAAGTCTTTTCTATGGATGATTATAGTATCCATGGTGGTTTGCCTTCTTTGAATTGACGCCTGCAAGTGTTGGCTGCCTTGGAAACTTCCATATGTTTTTAGATGAGTTTCGTCCGAGTGGTTGGTTGTCGAGCGTTTATTGTACGAGGGTTCGGTTTTCGTTTCTTTCCTAGTCTAGTGCTTTGGCGAGTATTGTCTATGAATTAAAATTACGCGTCGAAAATTTGCCAGGCGGGCGGTTGCGTAGCGGAGCGTGAATCGTGATTTTTCCACGTTAATTTCGCTATCCGTGTTCACGATTTTTTGTGTCAGTCTGTCGTTCACCAACCGAACAAGTGGGATCGCCCGCTACGGTAATCGCATGAAGGGTCCGAGGTAGAGTAACGAACCCACTGACAGAAAGTGGACCCGAATGTCTCAGCCAGCCCGACTCCTGAGCCTGGTCGATGTCCTTCTCCGTGTCCCGCCTCTGTTCATCATCGATGAACTATTCCGGATGGGGCTTGGGCTCCCTCAAGGAGGATCCCCTTCGCCCGAAGAGCTCAATCCTGCATACAAACCTCAGGCCGCAAAACACATCTTCCAGTATGACGCACAGTTCTACAAGCTGTTTTTCTTCGTTCTCTTCAAATTCGTCCTTTCCTGCATGGGTAAGAAAGCTTTTCTTCACATCCCTTGGCAATCTAAACTATTATTCAACCTCCATCGACTACGATCATAAGCAAGCAATTCTACAAACGCTTGCTCCAAACTAGGTGATAAGGTACCGTTATAGCCCTCGAAACCTACCGAAGTAGTACACTGGCATGAGAGTGCAGAAGTTGGTTTGCTGAATCACTCAGATCTCTTCTGCTCACTCAAATCTTTTCGAATTTCGTTTCAGGTTGGTAGGTACCTACTTTTTCGTTCACAACCGAACTACGTTATCTACTACTGCAGAAGTTACGGTTAGAAAGGAGGTACATCGGTAGAGTTTCTGCCGATTATATTTAAATGGTTCCATAATGTGGTATTTAAATTTTCCAACCAGCTAGGTAGTTTAATTATCTATTCAGAGAAAGAGGTGGGTAGGTAGTGTAAATTATTCTACTTAGTCGCTGGGTATTTTAGAGTTTGGTGTGTGATTGATGCAGAAGCAATTGTGCATGTTTCGAATACTTCCATTTACGTGGTTTTGTCAGATCTGACGGAATACATACGGACTACATGGAGAGACTAACGTTGTGCAGCTTATATCGAACTTGTTAACATTCTCTGTTCTCCATGCTGCTGGTAGATTAGTATATTTTTGGATTTATTAATTGGGAAATAGATTCATGATGTAGAAGAGGTAAACTAGTGACGCTAGTGTGAGCTTGCTTAGAGCTTCGCGTACACCCAGAAAATACGATTCCAAAATATTTTGTACCTACGTCTTTTTACTGCCATCAGTGGCACCGGTGAGTGCTGTAAACGCCTTAACTCAATCAGGTATGTTATAAAATTAAAATTCAACAAACCACTTGAGGAAATAATAAATAATATTAGAATAATATTGAGGAATTGATAATATTGCATATTATTTACAGTACCTAACACTACATGAACCTTGAGAAATGAGCCAGTTATCTGTTCCTCTCCCTACCAGACGATCATACTGTTGAAGATTCCCTGAGTAAAGTTTGCTGTAGAGCTAGTAAGCTTATACAAAGGCGGTAATTCCTGAAGTTTGTAGGGAAAAATATGAAGCAGGAAAACATAATGTTGCCACCATGCAGCATGATCATAATATGAAATGATTGCCGAAACAACTACCTTCGTTGTTACACACATAAGGAACATTTTCCATAGTTTTTTAACCGCGGTAATCCAGATTTTAACATTATAACACTCCTTTTTGGTTCATTTTTTTCTGAATAATACACCTATTTATTCGGTTCGAGAATCTTTTTTTAACACTCTACCAACCTTTTATTCTTTTACGTTTCAAGGTGTGTAGATTCCAAAAAACCAGTCATGCAGCATGACTTAATGAGCGAATTTTCAAAGAAATATTCGAATTAATGGCTATGGTTTTGAATAAAGGAAAACTTCGGTCTAAAATTTGGTTTTCTATGTATATTCTCTTCGTATTTATTTTAATTTGTACGTTTTGTCCATCCTGATTCTACCGTTTGTTATGAGTAGATTCCTTGTTCCTTCTGAATGGCCTTTCCTCTTGACTACGATTTCAGGCCTGGTATCTAAAACCAGTTCAAGATTTGCTCTACTAGGTAGGTAGATCCTTCCTTCTTCATTGATATTATTTTTATCATGTTAAGTACCTACCTACCTTTGAATATCAAATATTCGTATGATACTGATAATAAATTGATAAGATACCTACCTAACCTTCTTCCTCCTACTGTTAGTACCTAAATTGAATAATTTGAAATAGATTTTTTCTTTCGTCTTCCTTCTAGTAATACGTGGGCCGGTACTTGTCTATCTATGAAGGTATCATAACAATTATATGTCAAATGGGAAATTCAAGGAGTTGTACTAATCGTTTGCCTCCCCCTTTTTTGCTTCGAACTCTCGTCTTCAATTAATACTTCTCACATTTTTCAATCTGACCACTCTAAGGGGGTGGGGGGGGGTAAGAGTTTAAAGATTATCCTAGTTTTGGGTAATTTTTGCGCACTTTAAATGCTCTAATTTAAGAACGGATTTAGATATCTAAAATCCGATTTCACCATCGTGTTCAGCGTGCAAAAACCTTTAAAATGAGGGGTCACTTGTTAGAAAATAACATTTTGGGGATTTTTGGGTAATTTTTGCGCACTTTAAATGCTCTAATTTGAGAACGGATCAAGATATCTAAAATCCGATTCCACCATCGTGTTCAGCGTGCAAAAACCTTTAAAATGAGGGGTCACTTGTTGGAAAATAACATTTTGGGGATTTTTGGGTAATTTTTGCGCACTTTAAATGCGCCAAAACCCTCCTTAGAGTAGGCCAATTTCGCCCATCTTCGAACTTAGCCTTTCGATTGCCAAGATAGATTTTTTGTGCAAATTTGAGCTGTTTATCTCAATTCTATCGAGAGTTATCGTCTGGAGTGACACATATATATATAAATATATATATACATATAAAAAAGTGTTAAATTTCAGGAATCGTTTTAGAATGGTCTGAAACGGATTTCTATGAAGAAAATTTCCAAAAATTTATATTATTTAAATTTCGAAGCCATTGCAATAGCTTCATTTTCTTTGAAAATTCGCTAAAACGCTGCAAAGTCCTTGTCACATGGGTTTATTATTCTATTGGAGTTCTAGAGATTCTTGTTGGCTATTAAATTTATTTTTTCTTTCATGTGAAATGATTGAAATAGCTATTTCTGATGATTTCCACCAATTTTGGCCCCCAAAACATGAAACAGGTACTTTTTTTTTTTTAAGATCATCTTTGATAATTGATAGTGGCATTTAATGGTCTTGATTCACCTTTTTACACTTTTTCCAATGTTATTATACACATTGATGGTGATTTCAGACAGTTTTCCAGGTTTTTGACTCATAAAAAACCAATTTTGAGAGCTGAACCTTTGGTAAAACCTCAATTTCCGCGTCTTTGGTCAAAATCGACTTCATATTCGGTCTACTCGTCCCCAAAAACATGGAAAAAGATATCTCATAAGCTCATGTTGCTAAACCGCAAAAAGTACCTATTTTTATACACATTTTCACTCATAACACCCCTGGGCATATTCCGATCGGGCTGAAAAGTTTCGTGACACAACTAGGGCCCAAATGGAGCATGTGTGCGAAAGAACGATTTTTTTAGACCAAAAATGAAGCCTGTACACGTGATACGGTCTAAAAAAAATCGTTCATTCGCGCACAGGCCCCATTTGGGTCCTAGTTGTGTCCCCGATCTCGGCAGCCCGATCGGAAAACACCCAGGGGTGTTATGGGTGCAAAATTAGGAGTTATTTTTGAGGTTTCGTGAGGTATCGTTTTATATGTTTTTTAGGGTGAGACTAAATTTGAAGTTGGTTTTGACCACTGAGTGAAGTATTGAGGTTCTAACGAAGTTGTTACTTCTCTCAAGATGTCTAATGGGTCAGAAACTTGTGAAAACGGCTGTAATCACCATGTCTATGCATAATAACACAGGAGAGGTGAATCAAGACAATTCAGTGGCAAGTAATTTGTCAAAAATAGGAATCTAATTCGAGTTTTTGGTGTCAAAAATAGCTATTTCAATATTACACATGAAAAAAACAACAAATGAATAGCCATAATTGTATGTCCAATAGAATAATAAACCCATGTGACTAGGGTTTTGCAGCGTTTTGATTTACAAATAATTGATTATTGTAACATTATCACTTTCCCCAATTTTGGTTTTATTTTATCAAAATACGCTCCTATTTGGAGCAATTTTAAAATTGTGAGAACCCCCATTGTTGGTTATTAAGTAGACTAAGTAGGTGTACTTCATAGTTTTTTCCGTCACTAGCCACAGTCCTATACCTGACGCTATTGGTAATCGTAGGTATAGAGTTGTTGGTGGTTTTAAATTATTCTAAGCGATTTTTGACGCTGAAAAACTCAAATTCCTCACACTTTTCTTACTGAAAAAATGTTTATCTTTGCCTTGTTTAATTTTACTAACATGCTTCGGAATTTGTTTCTTGTGGTCCAAATATTCCTGAAGTGACAAGAAACAAACGCGTACGTATAATAAGTAAATACACGGGTAAATGCATTAATGAAAAGCTCGAAAAATTTACATTCATCATGCTTTATACCAAGCTACCTACTGATCATGTTTAACCCATTGCTTTAGGTACCTAAATTTTCTTGACATTCGTCAACAGCCTATTGTGATTCGAGTTGCGTTCTTCTCTGGTCTAGTCCTGAATACAGGTTGATAACCACTGTTTAAACGATTTCCTGGGAGGCGAGGGAACACGCTTCTTGTAATTATTGTGTGTTGTCCTTCTCTTGCGACAGTGTGGAAAATGTCTTTACTTGTGTTGCTGCAATTACGACTAGTGGAGTAATTTTCATGTTTGAGCGGTGTCAGGGTTGAGAGTCTTATCGATTGTCTTCCTTCTAAACCGTGGCCGAGAAGTTGAATATTTATCTATCCACTATCACCCGTGTTCGAGCGACAAATGGGTAGGATACAAATAATGGTAGTTGGTACAATATACATTGTATTGTGGATTGATTATTCCGGTTAGTTAGAGCTTGGCTGTGATAACACGTGTCTACTTAGGCGAGTGATTATTTGCATGCTTATTTCATTGGTAGGTAGTAATTAAATGACCGTATCTCTTAACTCCTGTCGTACCTACTATTGTAACTCTACTGTTACATTTGTGTCAGCCTCATAATATTTTCCTTGTTTCTGAAATGAAACAGCAAACCGAGCTGCTTTGAGAGGAAGATCGACCCATCAAAATGCCTCGCACATTTTGCTCCTTTGTTTAGCTCCCGAAACACCATCTACGAGTGTAAATCTGCTCAGGGGCCTTTAAAAGATACAGCCGTAACATTTTAAAACAATAGTATCGTTTGAGACATGAGCGGAGTTGTTTAGTTTGAGGGATGTTTGTCGCCTCGTTTTCTGTGCCGTCAGAGCTCTGTCTAGAATTCTTTACTGTTTCATGCTAATGGAGACAGTTTGATCACTCGGAAATCCCTAAGTTGCTTCCATTTTACAGAATAGTTTAATGATTTTCCGTAATATGTGGTATTTTAATCCTCAATTTCATAATTTTAATTATACTAAAATTAGCATTACATACTACATACTATTGCAGTGAACCTGATGCTTTTTGATTTGTTGATCTGTCAGAACAGCAACAAGATCTACACTTCTTGGTAGACTCGGAGTCAACAGTACCTCGCCTGTTCATGTAGAGAAAAAGCCCTCAATTTAGATGTCCGAATGCAGTAATAATGTGGATACTTAAATGTCTATATCGTAGTCTTAGCCATTGGATTGTATTCCTAGACGCACCGATCTAATGGTGTGGAATCGCACGCTTTCTATGTTGATGGGGATATCGCTAGATTGGAGATTGGGCGTATGCGAAATAACTCCAAGGTTATCGTCTGTAGCAGTTCGCGCACTCAAGCCGATGTCCATACACTAAAAATAATGCCCGAATGCCGTTCGTCTGGTCCGGTTATCCCCTTTGCTATAAAATCTAGTTTTTCTCTCCATAAATCTAGTGATTTTGAAGATCGCATCTGCATTTTATTATGCTACCTTCAAATAACTTCAAATTTAGCAAGATAATGAATCTGAAGAAAAATAATCCATTTCCAAATTCATAAAAGAATGAATAATTTATAAGAAACCTCGAAGAATCTTGATTCTCTTACATAATATTATATTCTAAGTGTGGCACTACTAGGGAGTAGTCCCCCTTTCAGCCTTGTTCTGAAAATTTACCGTAGCGTGGTGTGTGCGTCCTGCGATTAGCGGCCATCTCCTTGAAGACTTTTCTGAATTGCTGTATCCGATGTTGTTAGCGCCTTCACGTCAATGAATTTGGAGACGAGGTTTTTTTTATTAGTTTACCACTGAGGCCTTTTCTGTGGAACAGTAATATTTATATTATTTTCCGTGTCTGTGACTCCTACATTTCTTCAGATGTTGACGAAATTGGTGACACGAGGGGTGTTTAAATTTGATTTCAGGTTAGTACATGCGTAGGCGCCATCATGTCTACAATAATTTGTATACTTCAGTGAGAAAATCTGAAGATCTTCTCTTCCCTACAGAATGCATAACTAGTAGGTCCGCTGACCAGTTGCCTCACGTATCTCCAGTAAAACGAATACAGCGTGTACCTACTCCAAAATAGCTGTGGATTTTCCGGCGCCACTGCCAGCAACAACTGGCGCCGTCATACTACCAAAATCTGTACAGAAATTTGTACAGTCTTATGAGTATTACCTGTGTTTTGGCTCTTGCGGCGTTACTCTCGGCGCCATTGCACTGCGTCTCTTCCTGACGTCTTCGAGACACCAACAACTATACAGCAAATTCGGAAGGCCCAGCGAGTTTAAATTTCAAACGAAGTTACAAAGGAGAACAAATCTAAACGAAAATGAAATTGTATTTTTTAAGGAACATAGGTAGAAAGGAATTTGAAAATTCTTCAAGGTTTTAGAGAAAATTAATAGCGAATCACGATTATGTTCTTAACATGTTCGGTAATAAATGGCGAAATCTTTTGCAGCCTTTCCAAACCGAAAGACGGGGTTTTTTTGCACACTTAGAACAGCATTGATCAAAGAGGCTTGCATCCAGGTAGCCGATTAATGATTCTTCCGAACGAATTCTTCGAGGCATCTGCAAGAAAAAACCTATACCTTTCAATGCCTACGTTATTGAGAACGAGGTAGCAAAAAACCTGACATTTGAAGATACCTACGTGCGTAGTATCTTTGCCAGTAAGATTACTGAATTTTGTTTGTGCCATGATGTCGGCACGTTTTGGGGTAAATATTCCATTCATCATACACTGCCATATTACCCCAAAGAGGGAAGTGGCGTATTCCCCCGTACAGACAGAAAAAGTAAGAAGATCGTACTAATAATACTTACACTTCACTCAGAATCTGCGAATAGACTGGGATTTTGTGTTGAGTATGATGGTGTGTGTGTACGCATTTCTGTGAACCGCCATAACTAACTCACGACCCAATGGTCTACATTGGCTCAAATTTGGTTGTAGTTCGGAGTTAGGTCCTAGTTGGTTCTACATGAATTTCGTCGTATTCGAATTTGTAGTGGAGACTGCACGAGCTCAAACGTGAAAAATGTCGAACCAACATGACTCATGACTCATTCGTCCGAATTGGCTCCAATTTTGGTGGTAGTTCCCAGGGTTAGGTCCTGGTGTGTTTGTGTACGCATTTCTGCGAACCGCCATAACCCACGTCCGAATTGGCTCAAATTTTGTGGTAGTTCAGGGTAAGGTCCTTATTGGTATATGAATTTCGTCGCATTCGTATCATAGTAGAGAGTTTTGCAACACACTCACGACGAAACGAAAGCAGTGCTGCACATGCGCACTTAAGACACCGAAAAGTTTGATGAACCGTGACGACGAAAAATACCGGGATCTCACGGTGTCAGCTTTCTTTGTGTTGAGATGACGAAACGTAATTTAACCTTACATCTGTATAACGCTACCGACCTTCATCTGTTTTCCTTGGAAAATAAAAATGTCGAGCGTCGTAATCACAGCTGCTTCTTGGTGTCTTGGCAGACTTGACGCCATGTGTGGACATAGATTTGTATTAACCATGGAGTAAAATGGATGAAAGAGAGGTTGACATAACGTTAGCGTGACTCCGCCAGCCGGTAGATGCCAAAGCTGAACGAAAACTGAACCGAAAAAGGTTAGCATCTGACTTCGGTCGCCCTATCCGCCATTTCAGTTTCGTTTCGGTGCGAGGGTGTTGCAAAAACTCTCTATTAGCGACTGCACATGCGCAAACTTGAAAATCGTTGTACCGCCATAACCTAGAACCCAATAGTGCATGTTGGCTCAGATAGAAAATATCGTAGGAAATACTGCCTACTATGAACACGGAAAACTAAATCATTTAATGCATGGATTACTCTACATAGACTCTAGACCATAATAATTATGTGTTTAGAAAATGATGACAGAATGTGACTCACGTTGCCACGTGATATATAAACTCTAACACTGGAATCGCTTTCAACCTCCAACTGTCAATAGAGAGTTTTTGCAGCACTCTCACGCCGAAACGAGACCGAAAACGACACCGAAACGGAAATGGCGGATAGGGCAACCGAAGTCAGATGCTAACCTTTTTCGGTTCAGTTTTCGTTTGGCATCTACCGGCTGGTGAAGTCACGCTAAAGTTATCTTCTCTTTCGTCCATTTTGCTCCGTGGTGAATATAAATCTATGTCCACACATGGCGTCAAGTCTGCATTAGCATAGAAAGACGCGAAGCGAAGAAGCAGCTGTGAATACGACGCTCTACATTTATTTTCCAAGGAAAACAGAAGAAGGTAGGTAGCGTTATACAGATGTAAGGTTACATTACGTTTCGTCATCTCAACACGAGGAAAGCTGACACCGGGAGATCCCCGTATTTTTCGTCGTCACGGTTCGTCAAACTTTTCGGTGTCTTAAGTGCGCATGCGCAGCATTGATTTCGTTTCAGCGTGAGGGTGTTGCAAAAACTAATAACTAACGAAATAGAAAATATAAATGTAATCGAAAATCGCCGCTGTATGAAGCGTTGGTACCTACCGTCAGACAAGTGGCATATTACCCCTACCTTGTAATTGGTATAATTTTAATTACATACATTAGGTAGGTACCTACTTGTTACCTATTTGTTTTTGCAGTGAACTACAATTTGTCCAACTCTTTATGTACAGTACCTTTTTGGAAAGCTCTCGTTGATAGCTATGGGCCACTGATAAAACTTTCATCTTTCATCTGTGTTTCATAAATAATATACAGATAACCAATAACAAGTTATGGGCTGCTTACTATCATATCACGATCTATGAACTCCCTGGTAGATTCTATTCATAAGTGGTTATCTTCGCCATTGAAAATACAGTGCAAGTTGAACGCCCGTTGTTGAACCTCTTCCGCGAAATTCCGCTTTGGGACCGCCTGGTTTAATAGAAGAATTCTGCAAGTCACTTAATTGATAACTCAGTGGGAATTCAGCTGTAAAATTTCTATGCTCTTGCGATTTACATCTATATATGGATATTCCGAATACTCACTCCGAGTCATTTGAGTTAGTAGGTAATATGGCTTTGTCAGGTAGATTAACAGATATAATAATGCTACTATTTCAATTCTCCATTCTCTCTGTCACCATTATCAAGGTCGTGAAACCAATAATATAATAATAATAATAATAATAATGATAAAAACCATTTATTATGCCGTGGACTCAAGGTCCAAAAATGCGTACGACAATGATAATTATATACAATTACAGAATGATAGCGGTTACAAACCTAAGACTTTTTTTGTTGGAAAAATTAGGTACAAAGCAGATAACTTTAACTAAAATCTTGAATGAAAAAAACACAAAAAAACACGTAGAATAAGGTAACATAAACATAATTGTAGGTAACAAGCTCGTGTGTAGGTAACATGCTTCCTAATGATCGAATGAGAAACGATGGCCTGAAGTTCAGTGAACATGGTTACCCGGCTGAGAAATTTGAGGAAGTGGTTATCGTTGTTCGGCCCGCGAATGTTGGGCCTTGAGGTCTGGCGGTCATGTCCGCGACTGCCTTGTTACGCGCCTACCTAATCGTTTGAACCCCGACCGTCACGAATAGTGGTATAACGCGATATAATAATATAGGATATATGTGAAATGTTTCTGCCTCGTCAGTCATCCATCCCGTCCCCCGCATCACGGTTATCAGCCCTCGTGGGTTTCCTGCCTTTAATAAAGGCGGGGCTGAATTATTGAATGCATCCTAAAAACGCTGAAGTCCTTGTCACATGGGTTTATTATTCTACTGGACACACCTACAGAAGTGTTTGGCTGTTCACTTATTGTTTCTTTCATGTGCAATAATTGAAATAGCTATTTTTGATGGTTTCCACCAATTGTGGCCCCCAAAAACACAAATTACGCTTTTTTTTCCATATTATCCTTGATCATTGACAGTGCCATTTAATTGTTTTGATTCACCCGTTGATACGGCTTCTAGGTTATTATACATGGTGGTGATATCAGGCAATGTCCCGGGTTTTAGACTCATAAAAAATGAATTTTGGGAGCTGAACCTTCGTTACAACCTCAAATTTCCACTCTTTGGTCAAAATCAACTTCATATTCGGTCTTCTCACCCTAAAAAACACGGAAAACGATACCTCACAATGCCCAACTGCCTTATCAGGTGGATTAAACCGGTTCCCATGAGGTCACCGAAGTTAAGATACCTCGAGCGTGGTTAGTACTTGGATGGGTGACCGCCGTGATACGTGGCGACACGTCCAAGTATGACCCATGTTGCTCTCCACTCAAGGGGGCGAGGCAATGAGTAGCCAAGTAAAGAGCAAAATATCAGACCGAATTCTGATCCTCTCATTGGCGGGGAAGTCGGACGAAAAGCCCCAACCTGGAATGGCTGTTTACTTTACTTACTTACGATACATCACAATCCGAAGTTTACAAAGATTAAAAACTCATATTTTGCACAAAATCCCTGGATGTTTTCCAGTCGGACTGCTGGGATGGAGGCCCAATTGGAGCCTGAGCGCGAAATAGAAAATTTTTTAGACCGAAAAGAAAGGTAGAGATATCGATGATACGGCGTATGTTGGACGGCGGACGGACATCGCATTATTGGAATCTGCACACCTTGAAACGTTAAAGAAAAAATGTTGAGGGGGTGTGCAAAAATTGTTTGCTGAGCGAATGAATACATAAGTGTATCATTATTATTCATAGAATAATAAACCATAAGGAAGCAAATCGCATTTAAATACAACAATATTTTCAACGTTTCTACCTTCTGCAAGCAAGCCGTCTTGATCATTCTACCTATAGAACCTATATTATTCAGATGGCACGTAATTATTTGCCTTTGTTTTGAAAACTGCACATTTCTCTATCGAAACGCCTATCCGGTTGGGATAGATGCTAGTTGGTTGACATTTAATAAATTTCAAGACACTGCGTACGCTCTCCTCATCCATATAAAACGCTACTCAAAATTTGATGGTTTACGTTTCAAGGTATGTAGAATCCGAAAATGTAATAAAAAATTTTTTGTCTGTCCGCCGTGCTGGCCACTTTTCTCAGTTACCATGAAACAAGATTGATGAAATTCGGGTTATAGGTTCCGTTCGGGGTCTAGTTGGTCCTCGAAGCTCGGCGTTACTGTCAGTCATCTCTAATTCAAAATAGGGGTTGAAATTTTCTGAACGCCGTAGCTCGAAAACTTCCAATAGAAGGGTATGGTGTTTTTTAACGTTTTTAAATTGATCTTGAGCTAAAGCATTTTTTGAGACCACCCGGAGCATTGTACGACCAGCCGTTCGTTTGCACCGAAAAGCTTCGTCAACACGATCGTGAATCAAACGGTATAAATCCGGCCGGGATATCATTGCTAGGGAGCACGTGACTATATTCATGGATGGCTGTATGAAGTAGAGTTGGTTCTTCTGTGATATTTTCATTTGAAAAATTATATAATGATCTTTTGGATTTTGTTGATAGGTACTTCTGCAACTTGAACAAACGTTGAAGTATTATTGGGTAAATTATTACACAACGGTAAATTATTACAGAATAGTAAATTATTACAGAACGGTAAATTATTACACAACGGTTCATCTACCTAGAAGGGGCTGGATTTTGTTGATCGGTACTTTTGCAACTTGAACAACCGTTGAAGTATTATTGATGGGCAAGTTATTACACAATGGTTCATTATACTTGACAACGAGGTTAGGTATTGACCACAGAAAACAGTGATCTACGCAGAAGGGTCTGTTTCACTCCACATCAACAATTTTCCTTCAGAACTTCATTATTTGCGTTTCTTGTTGCCATTTTAGTTACTGTTTGTCATCGACAGAATTATTTTAGCAAAATTTAACTCGTGATTTATGTAGGTACCTAGTATCGAGTATTTCAACAGAAGGGTAAATGAATTCGAATTGTATACATTTAACCCAAATGTCATCACCAGGGGCGCGCTAACAATAATTGAAGAGCTGGGCCGAAAAGAGATATTATTTATGTTACATTTTTTGGAAAAAATTTTTTGGCATCAAATTAAAGCTTGAAGTCCTACTTGATTATAAGACAGATGACATTCCATGGCTATTTGAATTAGTGAAAATGTGATGCCTCTAATAGACGAAAAGGGGTACATGTGGATGAAAGCTATGTTCCCATGGCTGCGTGACGCTGCTTGCCTCCTCCCGCCTCATGGAATATTATTTTTTCTTCTCGCGATTTCAGTAACTATTATTATCCCATTGAGTTTATTTTCATTCCTTCTTCTTTCAAAAAACTCAAAATGGATGGGAACGTTATTTATTTTATCGTATAACGATGTTGACCGTTTGAACAAGCCGAGGTGCCGAGTCATTAACTTTTCGAATTGGGAGGACAACACAAGGGAGGAACTGATACATGTGAGTTACATTGCCCTTATTCATGTGGAGATGTTCCGCTCGAACAGAGAGTTATTTTGCACAATCTTTCATTATATTAAAAATAATAAAAATATACACTTGAGTTCATCAGCATAATTTTTATTTGGAAGTAAACGAAAGAAACGTCTGCCATAGTGGTGCAGTAGCACGTCAGCTTCCTCGTATTTTTAGCATGATCATTATAGATCATTGAAACCCTCATGCCTAGATCATTGACCTAGGCATAATATAGTCTATAGGGTATTCTGTTGGAATGTGTAGGTATCATGCGGGGGTTGGTAGGGTTCCACGTTTGCGCATGCGCAGAGGCCACTATTAATCCGATTGTGCAAGAACGTCAGTGACCACCCAGGTCCTAATCCGCACTATTCCTGAAAACGTCATCAAAGCGAAAGAAAATTTGAGGAAGTTATGCCTGTGGCAAGGATTCGCGGATACACACACACAGACAGACACGAAACCAAGTTTGTTCTGAAAGCTCTGAAACGCAAAATGCAAGTGGAAATTTTGATTTTGGAAGACAAAACGTTTCTCTTCAAAAGGGATCACAAGGCTTCCACAACCTTGGCTGAGGCGCGCGGAAGCAAAATCAATATTCTGATGGAAAAGAGGTATAATGTTACATTTAGGTTGCGAATTTGTGACCGTATGAATCTGAATAGGTTTTTTGGCTTTCCTGTAAAATTCCAGAAATTAACATATTTATTCCCCTTTTCGGCCCAGCTCTTCAATTGGGGCTGGGGCCCGAGATAAAATCATTGCTAGGGATCACCTGATTATATTCACAGAGTATGTAGTTGAGTTGGTTGTTCTGTGATATTATTTCATTTGAAAATTTATTTTCTTTTGGAGTTTTTTGGTAGGTAGTGAAACTTGAACAAACGTTGAAGTATTATTGATGGGTAAATTATTACACAATGCTAAATTATTACACAACGGTAAATTATTACACAACGGTTCATTATACCACCTACGTAGAAGGGGCTGTAGTTTGTTGGTAGGTACGTTTGCAACTTTTTTCACTCCACATCAACAGTTTCACTTCAGAACTTCATTATTTGAGTTTCTTTTTGCCATGTTAGGTACTGTTTGTCATCGACAGAATTATTTTAGCAACATTCAATTCGTGATTTAGGTAGGCACCTAGTAACGAGTAGGTACGGGGTTCTGTGATCTACATAATATGTATATAATAGTACATATTATATAGACGGGTTATCTATACAGAGAGCTGTGATCTGTAACAGAAGGGTATTCCGTACAAAATAATAAACCGTTGTGCTGGGATTTGCAACGTTTTTTATTTTGGAAACTAGCATCCGATTTGGTTCAAATTTGTTGGCTCATTGGTTATTGGCCCACAGTATCTATCAGGTCCTGATCGATGGATTAATTTGTGTAGATGTTTCGATTATCGTTTGATTGGCCTTCTGTTGACAACGTTCTATTAGCCATAAAACCGATTAGCACTATCTTTATAAAAAATATTCTCTGAATTTTAAGAAGACGACTTATTTCATCCTTCGGCGTCTTCACCGTGCAATAATGTACCTAGAGCGACTGGAATCCTCGCTCTTTAATTCACATTCACCGAGAAGGGTGTTCCTTCAAGTTCATTGACAAATAACCAATCTACTGGTCGTAAGTACGTACCTACTTCACTTCGAGATATCTTTCCCTACCCTCAGAGCTTCCATTTTTCCAGTCAAATTAAAATTGGACTTACCTTGACGGAGGACTCGGAAACAATAATAATAAGAGAGACTTAATACTAGAGACGCTCTTTAGCATCCAAGATAATTTTTTGTCTTCGGTTTTCAAGGCTGTGATCATACATATGTCTGCCTGTCGGGACTATGGACGTCAGAACTCACATAAATGCTAAGTAGGATACGTGACGTTCTCCCCTTTTTCGTTGTTAGGCTGCATATATTTTGAATTAGAAGCCACGAGCATCTATTTCTGTCAAAGTGACGTAAACATACACCCATGCCCATCACTATCAGTGTCACTTGGGTTCCTATGTTGGTACCTAGTTTGTTTATTTTGTTGGTTACTCACTCGTCTATGGCTCAGTCTCTTTCTTTATTTATCCATTTATTCTTTATTTTTCCATCTTATTCATAATGTCATGTTATCGTCTTCGTGTTATCGTCGAAATCGAATAATCATGGAAAGTACATAACAAATTGAGATTCATCCCGGTTCCCGTAATCTTAAGGCGTGTGACGTAATTACTTCCGAATGAACCAACAAATTTTGTTGCTTTTTCTATCGTGTAGAATTATTATTAAAATATCACAGCCTTCTGCTTTTCGCCTGATCTGAACTAAAAAATCTCTGCCAAGATGTGTCTCTTCCCTGCCACGTGATGTAGACTGTAAGTGCCTTTCTTAGAACTAGGTTAATTTAATCGAACTCAATGTAGGAAAATAGTTTGGCATGTTGGTTTTATATAATTAATGCACGTACATTAGGGTGTGCTCCCTACGTACTCATGCCTCCATTTTCAGCCAGCAAATCAAGTGCAATGCAATCTTCAAAAATTCGGTAAAAGATATCATCACTCTGAAAAACTTAGAGAGATGTGAAGACCCTTTTGCACGAGTCAGTGTTCTGGATGAATGCTACCGCTCTTACCTCGAAATTTAAAAGTATGTCCCAATCAACCTGTGAGAATCATACTTACAGTTGAAAAAATAGATTGGGATATTGTAAATGAATTTTGATCTCAGGTTCCAGGACCCCAAAACATGGGGAAAAAATCTAGCACCTTACCGCTATGCGATATATCTCATTATGAATGTTGAAGAATACCTGACCAGCAGCATTACAGCAGTTGTTTGGCCAAAAATTGTTTGAAGTCACATAATTATGCTTCCTTTACTTGTGAAACACAGTTCAGAACACAAGATGAGCGGATATTTACCCGGTAAACGTAAAGTAGGGTTTACAATAGTTCTGTATTTGCTAAAACTTATTTTTTTTCGGCGTGTCTGGGACTTGTCATGCAACGATGTAATAAATTTGCAGTGGGAAGTAAATGAAAGAAGAGCTTCCAAATTTCTTATTAGGTTAATTTTTTTGGGGGAAAATGGCTACCTTTGATGTGACTGAAAATGGGTGCACCCCATTTTCCCCCCCTTAATTTCCTCACATAAGCATTGTGTTTAGCCGTACACGGTATTTGGTCAACATTATCACATGATCCTAAATTCTGTAGTTCCACATTTGAGCCTTTGATGAATTTTAAAACCGAATTGTAAATACTATTGCTGTTCTTCACATGCTGAACTCTCGTAGGGTGTGATGAACAATATTTTCTTCCGGATGAAATCATCGATCAGCCCTTGCTGCTGGAAGCGTGGGCACTTGAAAAGGACGTGGTTGTATTCTCCATCTTAGACAGTTTGGATTATCTAATATCCCTATTTTATGTGGGTGGGAGGGGAGTCTGTGATGGTTGAAGCTGAGACGACTAATAATTTTGATGTAATTTCTATCGATGTCTCCATCGCAGAACGCAGACTTCTTGGGATATCTGCTTGGATGGACAGATAAAATTCTCCTTTCTTGTGTGAGTTTTGTGCATATCATTCCATCGCTTAAACATATTTCGTTTGCTCCGACTTTCAAATCTTCCGACGTATGATTATAATAATGAGGAGAGCCTTGTATCGGGGCAGTTCTGCAGCTCGGCCTGCTTCTTCATTCGCTTTGATATTTTCGTGAGCCTTCACCCAATTGAGGTTTTGGTTTATTATTTTCAATAATTAAGCTTTGGAATCGACCATGAAAAAAAGTATTAACCCCTCAAACCCCCCCCCCCCCCCCCTTCAAAATGTGATGGTTTATGTTTCTCAAGGGACCTAGAATACGAATATCAAATAAAAATACACTGCCAAGGTGATGGCACAGGAGCTTCCTCGTCACAATCAGAGTGACCCATTATAAAATAGAACAGACTCGGAAGCAAAATAACATAACATTACATTACATTACATAACGTGAAATATACATATTACATATCATAACATTACATAACATTACATGAAATATACATATTACATAACATTACGTCCATAATACATTACGTCCATTATACATAATTGCGAAAGTTATGGGTGTTTGAAGAATTTCACGTTAGCGCATGCGCAGGGCGAACCGCTGGCTCTATCATGTTGAAATTTATATGGGACCTCAATGGGCCCTACCCGCTTAATCCCTGAGAATTACATTGAAATTGGGTGACATCTTTGGTTACTACGGCTGTAACAAGGAAATTGAATCTATTTCACGCCAGCGCATGCGCAGAGCGCACCGAGGGTCCGATCATGCTGAAATTCATACTGGAACTCACTAGGCCTTGTCCAAACAACCCTTGAAAATTTGAGCGAAATTGAATAAAAATTGTGAAAGTTATGAGTGTTTGTTGAATTTAACGTTAGCGCATGCGCAGGGCGTACCGCTGGATCAATCATGTTGAAATTTGTATGGGACCTCAAGGGGCCTTATCCGCACCATCCCTCAAAATTTGAGCTGAATCAATTCAAAGTCGTGGAAGTTATGGCTGTAACAAGGAAATGCGGACAGACAGACTCACAGACCGACAGACACGGAACCAAATTTGTTCAGTAGGCTTTGAAACGCAAAATGCAAGTAGAAATTTTGATTTCTGAAGACAAAAATTTTTTGGCTCACGAAAGTGAACACAAGGCTTCCGCTGCTTCGCCTTCTCGGAAGCAAAATGTCCGTCCGTACGCCGTCCACGGCCTTTTCCTTAGTTCCCATGAACTAAAATTAACGAAATTTGGTATGTGAGTCCCGTTTGGGCTCTAGTTGGTCCTCGAAGCTCGGCGTTACTGTCACTCAACTCTGGGGGTGAAAAATTGGGGTTGAAATGTCCGGAGTATCCCTATCTCGGAAAATTGTATTTTGAGGTGTGGGTTTTCTCGCATTCTTAAATAGTTTGATTTTTTCTGAATTGTTGAGACCATCCGGAGCATTCTACGGTGTTGCCATAAAATTTGCTATACAATTTGCCGTAAAGAGCAGGTTCATGCAGGCATATCAAGCTGTGTTGAGAGCCCACGTCACTGGTTTCTTGCTAGCTAGACTTTATAACGCAGTGGTTTAACTGTCGAACTGATACGCTGAAGTTCCCGAGATCGAACCCTTCCGGGGCCGAATATTTTATCACTCCACAGTAACAATTTCCCTTCAGAAGTTCATTAATTTGTGTTTCTTTTTGCCATTTGAGCTACTGTTTGTCATCGGCAGAATTATTTTAGCAGCATTTAACACGTGGTTTAGGTAGGTACCTATAGTAACGAGTACAGGATTAGGTACTAAGGTACGGATGGTCTGCGGTCTACATAATATGTATAGAATAGCACATAAATAGAAGGGTTATCTATATAGAGAGCTGTGATCAACAACAGAAGGGTGTTCTGTACAAAATAATAAACCATTGTGTAGGGGTTTTTTTCAACTTCCACTCCCTTCTGTCTCAATATTCACTCGCGTGCACCTTCTCAGTGATCGTCGGTACTTATGATTTCCCAAGCTCTGTAGGTGTCGGAGGCACGATTGGCTGTCTGATAATATATAGCCAATGTTGTTTCAAGGTATTGGCATATTCTAGAACTAATTTGATGGCCAACATCTCGGAACTACACCCGCGTAATCAGTTAAAATGAGGTAGGTACCTATCCTCAATTTATCCCAAGTTTATCGAGAAAAAAAATGTTGCATTATTTTTCAAATTCTAGATAGGTTACATGATACGTTGGTTGTTGAGAAAAACCTTGAAAAATCCTGAAACGCGAACTATAGTCCATCGATACGTTCATCACGATCTCGAACTTTTTAATTTGAATATTTTTCCATTGCATTCACACATGGATAAGGCTAAACCCGATATCTCTCCCGTATACTCGGTTGTTACATTTATATATATCTTAAATCCAAACATCCAAATAGTCCAAAATCCAAAATTCCAAATTTTCCAGAGTCTCTCCAAATATTTTGAAAGTTGAAAATTTAGTTCCATGTGTCACCTGACCTTCAACGCCACGGCCTTTCAACTGTGACCTTTGAAATCGCAGATCTCTCTCCCCATTGTGAGGTCATTCAATATTCGGCGACCTCCCGCTTATTCAAAATTGAATCGCCCTCCTTTCAATATTAACATTTTCTATTCTTTCAAGGTTTACCATGGTTTGACTTCGAGGCATGTTTATGTCGAGTTGATGGGTGAAACCTTGAATGATTGTTACATACCCTTGTACCTAACTCATTACGTATATTTGTGTAAGCCAACGGAAGATGCTGTTCTGATCTTGGGGACCATTTTAGTATATGTATATTACGCTGCATCGTACCAACTTATGCTTCAGTCAACTTATACCATTCATCAACTCGAGACATTTTTATAACCGTTGATCATTGATTCAGTTAAGTGCAGCGTTTTAGGCGATGAATAATGATTTTAATGAAGCTCCTTTCGTGGATTGGGCAATAAAGCGTTTGACAGCGCGCTAAAACCTTTCTATTTACCGGTCCTTGAAGCTCATTGTCTGAATGAAAACGGCGCAAGGTTTTAGAATTAGCGAGGTGCGAGGGCTGTTTGCAAATGGGAAATTACTGTTGCATAAAGTTAGAAAAAATGCGAGAGAAAAAATCCGTGTTGAGAGCGTTGAATGGGACGGAGAAATGAATATTTCTGTGTCTACGTCAGCAAGATGTAATTAGAGCCTTGACCTGAGAACGTGAGTCGTCAGCTATATCAACTATACCGTAGTGGATAAGAAACATTTTGGGTGTACGCAGTTGAATTGAAGTCCATGAGATTTCCATGCAAATCAAACCACAACTGTAAGAGTAGATTTGGATAGGGTATACCTACCGCTTCGAGGGAACATGGGATATAGATTTTCCCGATTTTTTCAAGTTTTTATGGCTAGATATAATCTTGGTAGTTCCATTTTATTAGTACCTACCACAGTACTGCTTATTATGGCGAGAATCGGTTTAATATTTTTTCTTCAACGCCAGTGTGAGCAACAGTAATCTAGTATCATTTGTCATCTTGTCTCGTTATCCTCTAAGGTTGAAGAATGGCTCCACAATGGAAATTGACTGGCGTTTTGTTTCTGTGTAGATTTACGATATTAGTAATGCCATACCTATAGGACAGTATTGTTCGCGACTTTATGCGTTTCTCATCCTTTTGTTGGAGGCAAAAAACATCGGAATACGAAAATAAAATGGGTCGGGCTTGATTTGACGAAAAAGTGAAATAAACACAACTAGCCCCCCCCCCCCCTTCTTTTTTGAAGTATAATAAATATTATCACTTGCTTGCTATTAGCATTGGGGAAGAGATTTGATGTTGTTTTCCCTTCACTGGTACCATCCCTCTTGAATTCTTGTTTGGCCCAACAAGTAGGTAGTACACAATAATTATTGTTTTTCAATGTGAAATTTTACATTGGTTCTTACCAAAACATTTATGTCCAGTGTTATGTTCGCCAAAAATCTACCATGTTGTGTTTAGTGTGTGTATATGTTAAACTTTTTAGTATTCTATTAATTATTTTATTGGAGTATGTATCCCTTGAGTACAGAATAAACTACAACAATTTTGTACCCATTAAAACCTTCCAAATGCGCGTCACTTCAGTTCCCTGTTTCTGCCACCAAGTTACAGTGGTTCACAAAAAACGAAGTAGTTAGCATCTCTTCGGAGGTACCAGTGAATTCGTGAACATGGCTATGGTACAGAGGGTATTTGAATCAAAGGTTCCGACGTTAGGTAGGTACTCTTGCTCACTTTAAACGACTTCTAGTTGTTCTGTGCATCAGTCTTGTCTTTGTTAGCCATCAACTTGGTTGATGTTAACTGCCGAGTGTTAGAACCCTGTTTCGACGACAAAAACTAATAATGTCCTTGTTGTTACATCACCCAAACACTGTACTTTCACCACACTAGGCACACAGTGGCATTTCACCACACTAGGCACATCTCCCACATTAAACCTTCGCTAGTTCGATTCCGCACTGGTTCACAGAAGTACTAAAATTCCGAACGGAAAAAGGAAAGAGTGTAAATATATCATATTCGGATCTTGAGAGAAACAAAACTGTGAAATTTCAGATCTAATAATTGACAGTGACTAATGTTGTTAGTTCATGACTATTATTAAAATTCATATCATGACTGTCGTGGTTACCCTCAAATCTCTACATTAACCACTCCTATGTAATATTGAAAGATTTAACCAAAAAAGCGAAGGGAACGACGAGCTGGGCGACGCCAAGGGGGAAAGCAGGAGAAGGGTCCCTTCCATCAACCGCCATCGCCCCTTAACGACCGATTGTGGACGGGGGACGGGTGGAAAGGGGCCTTTGTAAGCAGCCCTGCTAGCCCAGCTCCTCATTGGACCAATCAACCCTCGACTTGCGACTTCTCTCTCGACCCTCTCTCTCGACCCTCTCTCTCGACCCTCTCTCTCGGCCCTCTCTCTTCTACCTTTTTTTTGCACTCACTGTGATGAAAACCGTGGGGTGCTCTCCTCCTTCCTGGTATCTGCAGTGGTGAAAACCGTGGGATGCCTCCTTCTCCTCTGGCACCTGCTGTGGTGAAAACCGCGGGGTGCTAGCCTCCACCTTCCAGGCGTCTGCTGTGGTGAAGACCGTGGGACGCCTCCTTCTCCTCTAACACATGCTGTGGTGAAAACCGCGGAGTGTTAGCCTCCGTCCTCCCGGTTTCTGCTGTGGTGAAAACTGCGGGACATCTTCCTCTCCTCTAGTACCTGCTGTGGTGAAAATCGCGGGGTACTAGCCTCCACATCCCAGGCGCCTGCTGTGGTGAAAACCGCAGGGAGCCACTACCTCTAGCACCTGCTGTGGTGAAAACCGCTGGAAGCTAACCGTCCAACTAACTCCTGCTGCGGTGAAAACCGCGGGGTGTTAGCAAGACTCCTATGGAGCACATCCTTCCTCATCCAACCTCTCACCTCACTATAACCTGTCCTCATCTAACTCACCCACCATGTTATAAGCCGACCACACCGGCTCACGACAATGACTGCATTGATTAAATTGAAAAAAATAGGCTACTTATGGAAGTAATTACTTAGCTATGGTATCCTGTACCACAGTATGGTAGTAATACCAATAGGCAGCTACATGTAACCCCCATCTGCCATTACTGATACTTCTACGTTCCCATTTCCTAAATTTCGAACCCTTAATGTTAAATTGAACTGTATTGTTAAAACAGGACACTTACCTACTTACGGGCTATGGTAATAATACCTATTTCAGAATATTAAAATTGTTAAGTATCTGTATCAATCGGTAGGTAACAGATAATTTCTTATAAAATAATTATAATTTTTTATAAAAACGTTAGGTATTATAAAATAATTATAATTTTAATCATAAATCATTAAGATTTTAATTTTCATTTTGTGTATTCAAGTATTGCTAAATAAGTTTTTGATAAATAACACTAGTTACTATAAAAAATACATTTATTTACCTAACCATTGGATTTAAATTATTACGGTTTCCCTCTCGCGACGTTTTTTAATTTTTTAAATATTTTTAACCCCATGATTTGCAAGAATGGAAAACCGTGCCTACTGCCTGCATCAAACTTGAACTAAATTTCAAAGGATAAATTAATTGTTATGGTTGAACACCGTATTCTACTTACAATGCCGTGAAAAAGAGCGTAGAAATGTAAAGGAATCCAGGTACCATAAGCGTTTTGGTTGTAAAACTGGTGAAACCAATCCACAAAAAATTCCATAAACCATGGAGAAATCTGTAAAGTTCAACTCTGATGTATGCAGCGAATGATCCAAAACCGTTACCACGAGCAAATCATTCTTTTGTTTAAACAACCTCACCTGTGTAAATGAACATGACTTTGCAAGGCACTACCCCATGGTCTCGGGAACAGGGTATTTTTACATCTCGTCAGGTGAATAGTTCCAGTCATTCAGGATTTAGTTAGTGAGTGACGTTAAATTACTGAAAATTCCGAGTTGTGAAGGCGATGTGGAGTAGTATATAATAGTATACTATAATACAATATACTATAATAGTAGTATATAATACTGTAGGGTAAACATTACGTAATATGCCAACGACCTTGAAGAAGATCGGGATACCTCTGGAGAACTCAGGGTTGACCAGACAGCTGGGGTGTCTTGAGAAAAGATGTACACATACCCATGTTCGTAGCTACGTTGTTTAAAGGCATAGGAAGCTGATCTTAAACGTATAGGTATTCATACATACAAAATATTTTAAACATCTGTGGCATCTTTGTGGACCACTGATCACTGATCCACTCAGTTTCAGTACTACAGGCAGCAGCCCGATTTCTATAAAATTTTGAGTTTATTTGAAGGGTGATCGGTTATAGTTAGGATCATTGGGCTAAGTGAAGTGGTGGTACCGATAAACCGATTAGCTTCGTACCGAATTATCAAAATCTGTGTTGCCACGTAGGTACCTACCTACTGTAATCCCATTATCATTTCATACCTTCATGGATCATGAAGGCATGCAGGTGCAACAAACTCAGCAATTGCTTACTCCTTACAATTTTTGGTTTTCAACGTTCAGTCCTAAACTAGCGTAATACTATTATTATACTAGTAGGTCCGCTGACCACGTGCATCACGCAGTTTTGAAAATGGGCTCAAATTCTGCCTATGTACCACGCTCAGTAATAGCTATTTTTCGTAGCGTTTTATGGCTAAATATTTATCAATCGCTGTAAGGATGATTGATAGAGCTTTGAAAGTTATTCGATTCAATTCAGCTTGCTGGAAAACATGAAAAACTATGCCAAACACACATTTTTGTGACAGATGGCGCCTCGCCTCTCCCTGGCGTCATCGAGGCACCAAAAACTACAGCCAATTTTGGCCCAAAGGAGTGGGCTGTCGAATTTCAAGCCAAATTCCGAAAAATTGCGGTACAGAAATACATATATAATATTGTCACCCGCAAATGTCGCTCGACTCAATGACTTCGGGTAGTTATTAGCATAATTGTATTGCTTGCCTCCTCGTACCATTCCATCATTATTAGATTTGCGTTACAACTTCATCGGGTTGACTCTTAGCCAACCTCAAAAAGCTCACCTTGTCTCTGAGTTCCGGCAAAAAATCTCCCCTCAAGCGCATGTTGATGACTGCGAAAAAATGACCCATATTCCGAATGAAATGCACTGTTTTTTGTTGAATCAACTCGAGAACAACCTTGAAACCAAAACTCAACGTGTGGGAACCGGATTCTGAATCCACGCTTTTATGTGTGTTGTAGTTTATTTCTGTTTTACATTCACTTATTTTCTTCATAAAATCTGGAAACCGTTCGTAGAGCATTTAGAATACTAATTAATCAAGATTATAATGTTCTATTCTCAGCTTTACAAGCAGCTCTCATTCTTATAAGTAGTTCTAGTTTGGATGTCTTACCTATTATATGTTTCTGTCTAACGAATTAAGACACCAGGACACCCCTTACCTTGATTATCCTGACCATGTTATTGACCCTGATGTCGATCTTCGGTTTTATAACCATTTGTAGTCAAGTGTGTCAAGTTCTCCTTCAAACATCCTTCGTTGCTTAGGTACTCATGCAATTTCCTCAATCGCCAAGGAAAACCTGGTTTTTAGTGACAATCGAATTGGCTTATTCGAAGTATTTACATCTCGAATCATGTGTTACCATACTGGTTAAAATGAACCCTGAAAATCCCGGAATTTGTAACTATGTTATAGTATTTAGGTAATTACTATCTTGGAATATGGATATATATATATATATATATATATATATATATATATATATATATATATATATATAAAATTTTATTAATTTTTTTCACTCAAGTTGAATATTGTCTGTAATATGTATTGTTTCCAGCTAAAAGTACTCACTCTATCCAAACTAATAAGAGTAATAAGCTAGTTCAGTGACAACCAGCCCCTGGACGGGCCGTCAAGACTTAGGGGCCCATTCATGAACTTGGTTTTCTCATGTTTCTGTACTTATATTCTTCATTATGTTATTGAATAAAGAATTGAATTGAATTGAAAAAAAAAATTCATAATAATAAAAGTCTGGTGAGTATCATCCAAGTTTAACTCCTCCGCCATAGAAGTAAAAAATCTTTATCGTAATAAATCTTTCTCTCTCTTCCTCAAGTTCATGTTAGTACTGTGCACAATGGAGGGATATGGTCATCACTTGTCTTTAGGCTCGTCCTCTCAAATGTTCGTGTTCGATTGTGCAGTTTCAACACAAAATTCACTTCTATTCATTAACCACGCTCGAAGTTTCTTAACTTCGGTGATAGCGCGAGAACCGCTTCTTTATTCCATCTGATTAGTGTTGTAGTGGCGCCTCTGTGATGTCTGCCGTGATCTCTGAATGTTCTGGATGAATTTCTCTTGTTCTCACTTGCGATAATTTCCGTCTCGAACGTGTGAAGAATGGCTGGGTGAACAGAAAGGCCGGAGGGGCTGAACGTTGCCAACTCTTTGTTGGAAAACTCAGGCATGAAACGGTTACGTTACTTCAACCCACTCCTTGCCTATGCTATAACCTGCCATGTAATAATGAACCGTGTCTGTTTCACTTCTCTCGCGACATTTCCACACTTACATTGACTTTACACATTGAAGCATTGTGACAAACCTACTCACAATAATATTGACAGGTTTCAGGAGCAGGATTCCTTTTTGTTTGTATGTTTTGTCTGGTTTATGGTTGTATCTCGCGTTGTCCTGAACCGATCTAGCGGAAATGCTTACAGATGATGGTGTCTGCTCGAGCGGTTAGTGCTACAACTGGAAATCCCCTCTTTCCTTATTGTTTTTTGACTATGAGAATTGAACAGAGTAAAGAGCGATTTCAGGGTGGATGGGAGCTTTACGTTCAAACCAACAACAAAATTGAAGAAGAAAAATGTATTTATTTGATACAGCTTGAAAAATAGTAGAAAAACAAGTGTGACAGTACATTATACGTTGGTGTTCATTCTTTTAGAAGTGTTCCAAATGAAATAAAAAATTTCTTACACGCGCGAGCGCTCGCAAGCGCACCTTTGGGACAGTGCACAAGACGTCGCTGCGTCCGTTCTATCTGGTGCTTTTTCTTCAACATTAGATAACTTGTATTACAATAAAACGCTGCAAAGTCCTTGTCACATGGGTTTAATATTCTATTGGACATACCCACAGAAATGTTGGCTGTTTACTTATTGTTTCTTTCATACAAAATAATTGAAATGGCTATTTCTGGTGTTTTCCACCAATTTTGGCCCCCAGAACACGAATTAGGCACGCTCCTTTTTTTTAAAACTATATTTCATCATCGGTAGTGCGTGCCATTTAACCGTCTTGATCCACGTGTTGACACTTTTTCTAGAGCTATTCTACAAATTGATGGTGATTTCAGACGATTTCCCAGGTTTTTGACTCATAAAAAATCAATTTTGGGAGCTGAACATCTGGTACAACCTCAATTTTCCACTCTTTGGTCAAAATCGACTTGATGTTCGGTCTTCTCGTCCCCAAAAACATGAAAAACGATACCTCAAAAGCTCATTTTACTAACATGTTAGGTACTAAAACACAAAAAGTATCTATTTGTATACACCTTTTCACTCATAACACCCCTGGGTATATTCCGATCGGGCTGAAAAATTTCGGGACACAACTAGGGCCCAAATGGAGCATGTGTGCGAAAGAACGAATTTTTTAGACCGAAAATGAAGCCTGTACACGTGATACGGCGGACGGCGTACAGCGTACGGACATTGCATTTTTGGAATCTACGCACTTTGAAACGGAAAATAAAAAATTTTGAGGGGGTATTATAAACATTTTTTGCTGAGCGAATACATAGGTGTATTATTCACAGAATAATAAACCAATACGGTACCTATCTTCGAAACCACCAACTTCTTTTAATGCATCACTGATTCTTACAGCCAATTCATCAAATGAAAGAATAGACATTCGAAAATAATTGAAGAATTTTTGTTCATCTTCCCTCAGTTCTATGAAAATAGTGTTGAAAGCGCCTTTTAAATATCTCGTATCGTTAAATGGATGAACCCAATATTTTCTTTTATGATTACCTTCATAAATGTATTTGTACACAAAGTACGAAAATAAAACCTTCTTTTTATACATTTCAATTTGCGCTCGATCCATCTCGCGAGAAACAACACACAACACTGAAGAAGAAAGAATCCCCACCCAGTTGGTGGGGAAAAATTTTCCCCGCCAACTGGGACCAAAAGGGTTAGGACGCGGCGTCCTATCTTCATGTGCACAGAAACTCAGATGGGTATCAAAGGGACAGGATAGAAAACAATCTCAGCGTCCCGATTATTTTGCAGCTCATGTGCACCGGGCCTAATACATAGAGTAGGCATAGACTCCCAACACTGATGGGAGATGATGAGGAGACAACGACATAGATGAAAAGTTCAGGCCTTGGGACCTGATAGGCTGCGGCAAGTTGCTTGGTGCGTTTACGAAGAGTACGGTTGCTGTTAGTGTACGTACTGAATCATATTCGCGTTGACGTTTTTATTTCAATAGTCGATGAATTTTATTTCAATGTCTTGTTCGAAATAATTTTTTTTGTTGTTGTTTGGAAACAACTGGTTTGAAAGATAATAATTTGGCTTGGAAACTGTCAAAATCTGGACGTTTGAAGAATGTTGTTTGTTTTGATGGCTAAAAGGATTTTTATCCTATTTCTGTAGAAGGATAAGCAAGTTTCGGGTTTGGTTGTAATTGTTCTTCCTGCTGAGCTAGAAATCGCATGGTCGCATGGTTGGAACCATACTGTAAACTCTACAAAAAAATTTTCTTCGGCGACTCAGGTTAGCCCACATTGATCGGTCATTGTCCTCTGTTATCTGTGAACGTTATACTAATGAACTAACTAATACGTTTTTGGAGCTGGTCGAAGGACAAGTAAAAGTAACAAATGAGAACCATCGATATTCAACTAAACACGATGGAATGATTCCTATGCTCCCTGGAATGCTCTCTCCTCCATTTTCCCATTAAAAAAAGTAATAAGAAAGCCCGATTTAAGGGGCCATAGTACTCTGTACATGTGTCACCTACTCCAGATCTTTGGAGCTATTGTAGCTCACTCGTAACTGTTTGTCAGTGTCATGGACGTTCGACTTCGTCCAAGTTTATGGGGGAGCGGTTCGTTTACGACTTGTCGTGTAGTAAAAATGTTGATTTTCCCCTTCTAATTATTACATGAAGCATACCAACGATTTGGGCTAGCTACACTGACCACCCACTTGGCAGGAGTCTTTTTGTAACCTTCTTTTGAAACAAGAGAATTTCACACGATCGTAGCTGCCTCGGGCTAGTTGGGAGAGACTCTTATTCCTTAGTACCTGCATTAAGTCTTTTTGTCTTATTTTGTGACATTCGTGTCTTTGTTACTAAATAAAACACTACAATTTTACAGGATGTCTGGTCGCACTGGCGACCTTCACCCTGGGCAGGAAGCATATCAGGATCGTGTACATGTACGTGATATCTGCTGGGATCGTGTTCATCTCATACTGGGGGAATATGACCACGATCAGAAACATCACATCCACTTTGGGCCCTGGACGGCCTTCGATCCTCGAAAGTTTCCTCCTCCTCGACTTCCAAAGCTTGCTTTCCCTCGACGGCGTCGGCATCACCCTAATCGAAAACTATGTCGCACAGCTGGGTTTGGCATACATCTTCTCATTCGTTCACCATGGACCCAGGTAATACACCTTGTTCGTTCAACATACTTTAAGATGCGGATGATGTTGATCAATAATATTATTTTAGTGGACCCACGTGGTTAATTTATTTATTTGGGTGCTACAGGTTATGATGGGTTGGTTCCTAACTAAGGTGCGTTCCAGCCATTTATATTTTGTTGTTTAATTAATAATTTTTTGAGATATTATAACGTCACTGGATGCCAATGTTAGGTTACTCGGGATATAATATATAGCATTTCCAAATTGAATTAACGATTTTCAAAATTAAATGACTGATTTTTCAAATTGAATTAACGGTTTTCCAAATCAGATTAACGATTTTCCAAATCAAATTATCGTTTATCCAAGTAGAATTGACGGTTCCCCAAAAATATGGATACGTACATTAAAGTACACGTAATGGAATCACGAGAAAAGAAAGATGAACCGTTGCGATGCGTATCCATCATTGTGTCGGTTCTATATGCGTGAAGGAATATTTTTCTGTTTTCGTAGCCTATCAAATCAATATCTTCTTAATGCAATCGTTAGGTCACGTCCTTTTCATTAACGCCTATCCGTTTAGAGGATTATATTCCTGTGAATGTAGATACCTGTATTTTTGGGGAACCAATAATTTAATTTGGAAAATCGTTATTTGATTCGGAAAACCGTTAATTTGATTTCGAAAACCGTTAATTCAATTTAGAAATTAATGACTCGGCTGTGGTATGGTGTTGGTTCAGGTTTAATATATGGTCGCGTTGTAACAATGTGACTATCGATTGAAAATAGTTGGAAAGAAAGTTCGACTGAAGAAAATGTCGTTAAAACCAGCTTTCGGTGGGAAAGTTGGAGTTGGGTCCCGTATTCCAAAAAAGGCAAATTAAAAACTTTTTCCTGCAAAAAAATCGTGTGAAGCTGGACATTATTTTATACCACTTTGGGTGTCCCAAATAAGAGTAATATGAATTTGCGACGGTTTCTGAGGTGAGCTAAACTTTTGGGAACCACAAATAACGCGAAAGTTTGATGTCTGGGCTAGGTGTACATACCGTTTTATTCACGATCATGTTGACGAAGCTTTTCGATGCAAACGAACGGCTGCCTGGACGTACAATGCTCTGGCTGGTCTCAAAACATTCTCAATTTCAAGATCAATTTAAAACTTGGAAAACGATACCTCACAAGCTCATGTTCACTAAAACCTTAAAAACCCTCGAAAACCTCTATTTTTATACATATAAAAAATATCTTTGGGTTCAGGATTTCACTTTTTAAAAAATGAATTTAAATTTTGAACCCAAACTTTATTTATTACAACACAATAATTAGTTACACACAAGACGACGCGAACTGTACAACGGCCGGGTAAAGACTCCGCCGAGCAAAGGGGCCACCGTGAGGGCTCCGGCTCCGAGCGGTGGGGCTATATGCATGATCATCATTTTTATTTTATGGAATCGCAAATATTCAGCATATAACTCCTCCCTCCCTAAGATGAAAAAATATTTCGACAAGAAATATTTTTGAATTCACAATCAACAAATAAAATAACAGAAAAATACAATAAACACCACAATACAACAATACAATAAAACCCAAATGGTAAGTAAAACAAATAAGAAAAATCAAATACAAATTCAAGTAATAAGTCAGGTAAAACAAACAATTTCAAGCATTGGTAGCATTAGTATGAATGGGCAATGTCCCTTTTCTATATTCACAATACGCAATTGTAACAAAGTATTACAGCGATGAATAATAAGTACAATACAATAGTCCAAACACTTGGAATAACAAGTTGGGAATACTCAAATCGAGGAATGGGCCTGATTGCATTACGTTGAACAGAATTTAGATCGATGTCTCTTAGAATTATTTCAGAGTCAGGCTGGCGGTTAAATTTTTCCGTTCCTAAATTGTTCATTAACATTGGTTGTCCAACTGTTTCTTTTTGGGCAGCGAATAACGTATGATTATTGTGATGAATTTAAAATTCTCATCACGGTGGCGTGGAAGGAAGGTGAGTGAGTGAATTTACCTAGGCGGCTGTAGTCAACCGTTCATCTAGGTAAAGGAGAGGAAAGGAGGAAAAGTCGCAGGCGGCTGTAATCAACCGAACATCTACGACTTGGGAGGAGAGAGAGGTGGATGAGGGAATTTTACCTAGGCGGCTGTAGTCAACCGTTCATCTAGGTAAAGGAGAGGAAAGGAGAGGTCCCTTGTCTAGGCGGCTGTATTCAACCGATCATCTAGACAAGGAGGAGGAGAGAGGAGGTGAAATTCTCAGGCGGCTGTAGTCAACCGATCATCTGAGAGGGAAGGTAAGAGAGAGAAGAGAGAGCTGGTCAGAGGAAGTGTCGAATGAAGCTTGAGCTCCAGGATCCGGGGTTTTATAGTACTTGGGGGCCTCTCCCTCCAGCTCCTTGCAGGGAGCTGGTAGTGGGGCCCCAGGTTGAGTAACCCTGGGTTCTGTCGCCTGTCCCCACTCATATCTTTATTTACGGAGCTTTAGTTTGGCGTTTGGATATTGGTGAGAACTTAATATAATAGGAGTGTTCCCGGGAGGGACTCACGACAGAGGTCCCCCCAGTTTGAACCAATATTGGTGCTGAAGGCGCAAGATGACAGGAGCTGAGGGCTACGGCAAACAAGAGGTGGTCGCTGAAGGCGCAAGGTGACAGGAGCTGAGGGCTACGGCAAACAAGAGGTGGAGCTGAGGGCGCAAGGTGACAGGGGCTGAGGGCCGAGGCAAACAAGGGGTTGAGCTGAAGGCGGGTCTTAAATCTAGGAGTAATATGGTATAGCATAGGTAGTATTTACATGGTCTAGTAAGCGTAAGTAGTAGTGACATAGGAAGTATAGTAGTGAGCATAGCAACATGGAATAACAAGCGTAGGTAGATTAGAAGTAAACATAGTAGGTATAGGAAATAAGTAGGATGAGTCGATGAATATGTACAAGGTTGGCATTACAAGGGTGGTGAGAGTATTTACAGGATGATGAGAGTATTGGTCAGTATTCATAAACATTTGGCATTTACGAAAGTGATCGGCATGGGCGAGATGAAGGAGGATTGACAATATTTACAGCACTTACAATATTTACAATATTTACAATATTTACAATATTTACAATATCCGCGCAAATGTGGGGGATATATTGGAACGGGGTGTTGGAAAACCGCCGATTCCTGGGTGTGTGTTGGGTGTGGTGAGTGACAGTGAGTGTGTGAGTGAAGTGTGGGGGGGTGGTGGGTGCTCGTAGCTCGTGGCGAGGCGGGCACGGCGGGGCTCCGAGTTCCGGTACAGTGCGAGTGGATTAAGAAGACACCAGCACTGTTCCGGAATCTCAAGGCCCCGCCGTGATTGCTCAGAGCGGGGCGGGGAATTCGGCCGCCGGGACGCGGGGAATGTGGGGACGCTCCCTCCGTCCGTTTCGCCGCCCGGGCCGTTTTGTCCCGGCGGAAACTATTGTGGATATCCCCGGCGATGGAGGGGGGGAGGGGGTGTTTGAAGGGGAGAAGTTGACATGGGGGGGTCGAAAATTGAAAATGGTGGGGGCGTTAAAATTGGGGGGTCGGAACTTTCTGGGGGATTGGTGATTTGAACGGGGGGTGGGGGGTCGAAATGTACTGGGGGAATGATGATTTGAACGGGGGGCGGGGGGGGCATGAGTTCCGCGAGGCGGAACTCGCGAAGAATGGAGGACATTAACGGGTCCGTGGGAGAGTAGGGAGGGTGTACCCCCGTGGCTTGGGCCTTGCGAAACTCGCGCAGAATTTTCCACTGGGGGTACTTCCATCGCCGGGGCCGGGGAGGTAGTCCGGAGATCCGTGGCGGGACGAAAACAAGCGGTGATGTCGGCCCGGGCGAAGGGGGTAGGGGGGAGAGCGGGTCCGGGACGAAAACGTCCCGGAGAATCGCCGCCATTTCCGGATCCGAATCGAAATCCGGAAACGGCGACGGAGGTGACGGGTGCATCGGGAAGAGGTGCGACATTGCGAACGGACGGCGGGAGACTGATAGTGTTAGGGGGTTGGGTTAGCACAGGCGCAGGTTTACACCTGGCTAACGGGACTGTATGTGGTTTGCCGTCAATTAACAGGGTTGCGGTGGTGTGTGTTGTGCGGATGACTTGAAAGGGCCCGGCATAAAGTGGTTGGAAAGTTTTATGGATGCCGGGCTCTTTCAGGTACATGTGTGTGGTGGTGAAAAAGCGTTTGGGATAAGTGGTGTCGTTTGTCGGTGTTGTTGAGTGTAGCGGCTCCCTGTTAATTGACGGTGTGTGATTTGGGGTGAAAATGTCGGCTGGTAGACGTAGCGGGTCTTTAAAGGCATTTTGTGCGGGGCTGGTTTGGTCTGAAGGACGGGCTGATGTGCGTAGGCTGAGCAAAATGTAGGGAAGGGATTTTGTCCAGGAAGGGGAATTGGTTGATGTAGAAATGGCCTGTTTGAGGACCGAGTGCCACCGCTCTATTTTCCCGTTGGATTGGGGATGGTACGGGGTAGTGTGGATTTTTTGGATGCCGAGGGAACGTAGTAAATCGGAAAAGTGGGCGGATTCGAACTGCCTCCCTTGATCGACCGTGACTGTCCGCGGACAACCGTAACGGCTAACCCATTGAGTGAGGAAAGCCGTCGCGACGGCGTCCGCGGTGATGTGGGCGAGCGGGATGCACTCTACCCAGTTGGTGGCACGGTCGATCATCGTGAGGCAGTATTTCTTCCCCTCGGATGGGGGAAGGGGGCCCACTAAGTCCAGATGTACATGTTCCCACGGGAGGGAGTCGGGTATGGGTTGAGGGGGAACATGGGGGTGGGCCGAGACCTTAAATCGCTGGCACTTCTGGCACCCCAGAACCCAGTTACGAATATCTGTGTTCATGTGGGGCCAGAAGTACCGCGTCTTGATAAGGTCCCGGCTAGCCCGAATGCCAGGATGGTGAAGGGAATGGTAATGGAGGAACAACTGCCGCCTCTGTTCCGGTGGGACGTAAGGGCGCGGTGAATCGGCCGTTACGTCGCACCAGAGGTTGAGGGGCGGCAGTTGTTCCAGCTTGGAGGCGGAAATGAGGTTGGAGAGGGCTGGGTCAGTGGAAGGGTTCTGTTTGTTTCTGAGGGATTGGGGGGAAGGAAACGGCAGTAACTCCACCACCGGCGCGGGGGTAGGGGTGGGTCGGGAGAGCGCGTCCGCCACGCAGTTGTCAGCCCCCGGCAAGTATCGGATATCGGACGTAAATTGTCCGATAAACTCGAGTTGCCGGAGGCGACGCGGGGAGGCGGATTTGCGGTTTTGTAGGAGGGCGTGGGTCAGGGGCTTGTGATCGGTGACGACAGAGAACTGCCTGCCCTCCACGAAGTCACGAAAGTGCTTGATGGCTTCGTGGATGGCGAGGAGTTCTCTGTCGAACGTGGAGTAATTTTTCTGGGTGGGGGACAATGTTTTCGAAAAGAAGCCTAGGGGTTGGGGGGTGGCGCCGGTGTGCTGGTGGAGCACTGCCCCGATGGCCCAGTCGGACGCATCGGTAGTGATGGAAAGGGGAGCATGGGGATCGGGATGGGCCAATAGAGCGGCGTCTACTAGGTCCTGTTTGCAAATTTTGAAGGAGGAGGTGAGTTGGGGGGTCCAGGTGATGGGACGGTTGTCATTTTTTTTGGAGGGTTGGGGGATGGCGTGTATGAGTGGCTGTTGATGTTGTGCTGCGTGTTTTATGTGTCTGCGGTAAAAATTTAACATACCCAGGAAGCGGCGGAGTTCCGTCACAGTGCGGGGTTGTGGAAAATCACTGATGGCGTGGACCTTGTCTGAGAGGGGCTTGATGCCTTCGGACGAGACTTGGTGGCCGAGGCAGCGGACGGAGGGTTGGCCGAGAACGCATTTTTCAGTGTTAACGAGGAGGCCCTCGGCGGAGAAGATGTCGAGGATCTGTTGGAGATGGTTGAGGTGTTCTTCTGGCGTCCTGGAGGCTACCAGGACGTCGTCGAGGAAGCAAAAGACGAACGGTAGGCCTCGCAGGATGCTGTCCATATAGCGCTGCCATGTCTGTGCAGCGTTCCTCAACCCGAAGCCCATTTTCACGTATTCGAATAAACCGAATGGGGTAATGATGGCGGTTTTTTGGACGTCGGGGGGGGTGGATGTTAATATGATGGAACGCTCTTGAAATGTCGAGGGTAGAGAAGATAGTAGCACCATGTAGATGTGACGAGAAATCCCGTAGGTGGGGAACGTTGTAGAGATCCGGTGTGGTTTTAGTGTTGAGGCGCCGGTAGTCTCCGCAGGGGCGGATATCCCCATTGGGCTTCTGCACGATGTGGAGTGGAGAAGCCCAAGGGGATTTCGAGGGGCGGACGATACCGTCGGCTATTAGTTTGTTAAAGTGTTGTCGAGCTTTTGATAGTTGAAGGGGGTGGAGTCGTCGGGCCTTTGCTGTGATGGGGGGGCCGGAAGTCTCGATGTGATGTTGGACGGTGGAGTAGTGGGCAGAGGGGCGGCGCTGGGGGCGGTAGTTGAGGAGGAGGCGTTCAAATTGTGTGGGGGGGTGGTTGATGGCATGTATAAACCCAGGTATGGGTTTATTTGTGGCGGGGTCTATCAGGCGCGCATTCCGGACGTCGACCTGGAGACCGAAAGACGCTAGGAAATCGGCCCCCAGGATCGCCTTCTCCACGTCCGCCACGGTAAAGTCCCACTCGTACGCGAGTCCGCTCATGTAAACGGAGGAGCGGTACGTCCCGTACGAGGGGATGGTGGTACCGTTGGCGGCGTAGAGAAGTTGCCGGTAGCAGCGCGCCTGACGACGGAGGATATTATTGGGGAATATGGATAGTGCCGCCCCCGTGTCCACCAGGAAAGGTACGTTAGTCTTCTTGCAGCGCAAGAAAAGTCGCTGGTGGGTAGGCAGGGCGTTTTGCAGGATTGCGGAGGTGGGTATTCGCGCTGGCGTTGGGTGGTCCTCTTTGAAGGAGACGCGGGGCGGTTTCTTGCCGTTCCGGAGGGGGGGAACGGTGGAGTCGGCAGGGGGGCTGATCCTCTTGGTAGGAGGTGGGTTGGTTTCGTTCCGGGGAGGGGGAACGGTAGCGGCGGCGTGAGTGGCGGCCGGAGGGGGTTGTGCCCTGGAGGCGGGCGTGGAGGGGCCGTTCCGTGGTGGGGGAACGGTAGCGGCGGCGTGAGTGGCGGCCGGAAGGGTGGCTGCCCTGGAGGCGGGCGTGGAGGGGCCGTTCCGGGGTGGGGGAACGGGAGCGGCGGCGTGAGTGGCGGCCGGAAGGGTGGCTGCCCTGGAGGCGGGCGTGGAGGGGCCGTTCTGAGGTGGGGGAACGGTTGATGGTGGGGTGAGGGTTTTGGCGGCGCTGGCAGGCGCGGCCGGGAGGTTGGCAGCCGTGGCGGCGGCGTAGGAGGGGTAACGGGGCTTTGTGGTGGTGGTGTGAATGCGGGCGGGGGGGGGGGGGTCGGTCATGGTCCCCCCCGTGTTGGCGAGGAGGGGGGCCCGCCGGGTTGACCGGCGGGCGTCTGCGTTTCCCTGCTTAGGGGCGAAGGAGCAGGGGGGTTGGCATTTGCGGGCCTCCCCACCGAAGTTGACATGATAGAAACAACGGTGGGGGGGGTCCGCAGGGAGGTAGGTGGTGTTGGTGGGGCGGGTTGAGGTGGAGGGGCGTGCAGCGGCCGGGGACCGCCCTCTGCGCTGGCGAGGAGGGGATGCGTTGCGGCGCTCGGGTGAGCGCTGGCGACGGCGGTCGGCGGAGGGGTCGCGTCGGCGATCCGTCGAAGTGGGGCGACGTCTGTCGAGGGAGGGGGGCCGGTCGCGGTCTCGGGACTTGGTGCGGTCCCGTAGAGGCGGGGGGTGACGCGGCGTACGTACCTCGCTGACGGCGGCCGCTGCGGCCAAGTCGTGAACGGTGTCCGCAAGTCGCAGGAGGGGCTCGTCGGGACCGTCGAGATGGCTGGCCAGGGCCATCTGGATGGGGTGGGGGAGGGCACGTAACCAGAATGTGCGTGCGATGTCAGCGGTCATAATGCCCTGCAGCTGGTGTCGCAGCCGTCGGTAGAGGTGGGAGGGCTTCTGGTCGCCGAGGTGTTGAGGTTGGGAGAGGGCAGCGACTCGGGCGATCTTTGACGGCTGGTAGGTGTTGATGAGGCGGCTGCGGAGGTCGTCGTATGCAGCGGCGGCGTCGGGGGAGATATCTGAAGTCTGAAGCAGGATCTCGTATGGTAGTAACGAAATGATCCGGGAATATCTAGTTTTCTGGCTGCGGATGTTGGCGGCCGAAAATGCAGCGTCCACTTGGAAAAACCATAGTGCGGGGTCGTGCGTGTAGAAGGGGGGCAGCGACAGAGGGAACGCTGCGGACGTCGTCATGACGTCGGCGGCGGCCGCGGCCGCAGCGGCGGTGGCGGCTGCGGTGGACGTCGCGGATGCGGAGGAGCCGGGTGGTGAGAGGCTGGTGAAGGGGTTGTCGGCGGCGTCAGTCGTCGCAGCGGTCGGCGGCTGCAGCAGGGACGGCCGGAGGAGCGGCGGCGTCGGAGAGTTCGGGTCCATGTCTGTAACGAAAATTCAAAAATTTGAGGCGGTTTTGAATTTTGAAATTCGCAATCGGCGGGAGCGGAGGTGCGTTGAGTTGAGAGTTGAGTGGTGAGGTTGGGCCAAGAATTGCGAATTTACACTGACTGTTGAAATTTGAATTTAAAATTTGGGACACCGAACTAGACTGGGGCGACACATGAGGTGGGAAGGTGGGAAGGAAGATGGTTGAGTGAACGTCGGGTTCACCACTGTGATGAATTTAAAATTCTCATGACGGTGGCGTGGAAGGAAGGTGAGTGAGTGAATTTACCTAGGCGGCTGTAGTCAACCGTTCATCTAGGTAAAGGAGAGGAAAGGAGGAAAAGTCGCAGGCGGCTGTAATCAACCGAACATCTACGACTTGGGAGGAGAGAGAGGTGGATGAGGGAATTTTACCTAGGCGGCTGTAGTCAACCGTTCATCTAGGTAAAGGAGAGGAAAGGAGAGGTCCCTTGTCTAGGCGGCTGTATTCAACCGATCATCTAGACAAGGAGGAGGAGAGAGGAGGTGAAATTCTCAGGCGGCTGTAGTCAACCGATCATCTGAGAGGGAAGGTAAGAGAGAGAAGAGAGAGCTGGTCAGAGGAAGTGTCGAATGAAGCTTGAGCTCCAGGATCCGGGGTTTTATAGTACTTGGGGGCCTCTCCCTCCAGCTCCTTGCAGGGAGCTGGTAGTGGGGCCCCAGGTTGAGTAACCCTGGGTTCTGTCGCCTGTCCCCACTCATATCTTTATTTACGGAGCTTTAGTTTGGCGTTTGGATATTGGTGAGAACTTAATATAATAGGAGTGTTCCCGGGAGGGACTCACGACAATTATGATACCTTATATGGTTTTTATTTGGTTTAAGCAAATGAATTCCTTGTAAGTTTTGAATTTCGATTCCCTCTTGGCTGATAATTTCTATTCGATCTCCATATGGGAACACTAAAAGGTATTGATTGATTTCCAGAATCAGCGATACTGAGTTGCTTTCCAAATTTAGTTTTACATAATTACAATTTTGATTAGAGCCAGAAAGTATTATGTCCTTTTCGCATGTAGACTCTTTGTCGCTAATAATGTGACTGTAGCATAACTGCAAATGCCCATCTGAACAAGGTTCGTTCAAGGCTATTATCTCATGGGTGGAAATCGATTTGAGAACGTAGTTGACCGTAGGAATAATAGTAGCAAAATCGTTATTTATTTTCGTTGGCACTGATTTTAAATAATAAAGCTCAAAATGATCTGGGTTTACAATGGGTATATCTAGAAAATATACAATCTCGTTCGTGCCCACGTAACATTGCACTTTGATGTAGGATTGAATTTCCAGCAGATCCTTTCCTGTGAAATCTAAGATTCTATTTTCATAAAATTGATGTAATCTTAATAGTTCCGTTCTGAGGTCGTGAGCATCCACTATACTAGGGTGTAGTTTTCCGAGCTTACAAAATACTAAAGAGTTTTCTAGGTCTTGAACAAAGTTAAGGATCATATTCAAAAGCGTTTGGTAATGTTCAAAAATGTCGGTTACAATTTGAACGTGGGTTGTGAATGAATTTAATTCACGTAGCTCATTCAGTTCTTTCTTCAACACTTCGTTGTTATAATTGATCGTGTCAATGGTTCTATTGAAATTTTCTAACATTGCAAAGTTGATGGAATATTGAGCTTTGATCTGAGCTTGTAATTCCTCCTGATTATTTTTTAGATGGCTTAATATATTGTCATATTTCTCTCCATCGGTTGAGTCCAAATTTCCAGTAATAAATTTTACAACTAAGCCTATACCATTTATTAGTCCTCGCTTGGGCCTATTATTGGCTGGTATAATTAAGGTATCTTCGATTTTTCCGCGTGATGATGCCTAAGGTAAGTATAGTTTATCGTCCGTGAGCGTAACGCAACTTGGTCTATTACTGCTTGGTCGGATTTGATAGTATTTAGGGTCCTCTGAAAATGTTGTTTTATGTCGTGTACTTGTCCGATGAGTCCATCAAATTCGTAATAGTGGGAAAGGGTGTGGAAACCTTCCACTATTCTGGCTTGTTGAAGTTTTACAGGAAGTAACCCAGGGTTAGAGGTGATGTCTTTAATGTCTACACTTCCAGTTATTTTGAGGACGAGGAAGGTCCTGCAACAGGTTCCGTAGCGTCAGTTTCAGATTGTAGTTGGTCATGTTGTTGGTTGTCTAATGCAAATTTCCTGGGACGTCTGACATTGGATAGATGTATTTTATCTTGGGTGTTATGATGTCTAGTGTTCAATTTAGCTGTTTTGAGTTCTTCATTGGTTTCTATTATCAATTCTTTATTGTATTTCGCACCGGTCTTATTTTGAAACTGTCTATTCTTTACATAAACTTGAGTGGGGATTTCCGGTAGTTCTTCTCGGTTCTCGTTTCTTCGGTTTATTGTTGTTTCTTTATAATTCTGATTCCTGTCTTTTATTGAATCGTAAATTATTCTCAATTTTTCTCTATGTCGGTCCATATAATTATTCACAATTAGTTCTTCTGCTGACGTTTTCAAGAGGGAGTCATTCATGATGTGACCATTAATAATTTCGAAGGGGGTTAGTTTAGTGACTGAATGTATACTATTATTGTAAGCTACTAGTGCATAGCTTACTTTGTTGTTGATGCTGTCCTTTTCGAATTCAGGTCTATGACTGAGCAATCTAACATGTTCTATTAGAGAAGAATGAAATCTCTCTATTATCCCGTTTGAATCGGGGTGTTGAGAACTTATAAAATGTATATCTATTTTGTGTGTGTTCAGTAAATCTTTTACTAAGGAACTTTTAAATTCGGCTCCGTTATCTGAGACAATGGAGTTCGGAATTCCGTGGTGGGAAAAGAACTTGATCATTGCATTGACCACCTCGAGACTATTGGCAGATTTGACTTGATAGGCTTGCGCATATCGTGAAAACGTATCTATGATCGTCAAGAATTTCGAATTTTGCAAAGTGACTTTGTCTATGTGCAATATTTCAAAAGGTTTAGAAGCTGTGGGTGTGATATTATACTTTGGTTTCAAAGGGTTCCTTTCATGCTTACAGGTCTGACATAGATCGCAATTGTTGATGTATTTTTGGATGGATACCTTTAGATTAGGCCAAAAATGTGTTCTTTTAGCGAATTTTCGAAGAAAAAGAAGCTATTGTTCTCGGTCCAAAATTTTTAAAACTCGAATTTCCGAAAGATTTTTATACCAAAATCCGTTTCAGACCATCCTGAATTCCCTGCCGAAAGACACCAAAAATTATATGTATATATATATATATTTATATATATATTTATATATTTATATATATATTTATATATTTATACTCGGCCCTTCGGGCCTCGCCAGGGGGCAAGCCCCCTGGACCCCCAAAGGGGGCTCCGCCCCCTCGGAACGGCTTCGCCGTTCCTCACCCCCGAAGGATGTGTTCTTATACTTCGTATAACAAAGGAGAATTTGCTATGCAATTTACCCCCCCCCCCCCCACACCACCAACACCCCCCCACACCACCAATTCTTTATCACATTCCTCTTTGTGCTCATCTTTATCACATTCCTCTTTGTGCTCATCTTTATCACATTCCTCTTTGTGCTCATCTTTATCACGTTCCTCTTTGTGCTCATCTTTATCACATTCCTCTTTGTGCTCATCTTTATCATATTCCTCTTTGTGCTCATCTTCATCACATTCCTCTTTGCGTGACGCGTTTTTGTGACAGGATATTGTGACAGGACATTTTTTTCACATGACCCCCTGCGTTAAAATTGCATAGCAATTAATATATATTTATATATGTATGTGTCATTCCAGACGATAACTCTCGAAAGAATTGAGATAAAAAGTTCAAATTTGCACGAAAAATCTGTCTTGGCAATCGACAGGCTAAGTTCGAAGATGGGCAGAATCGGGTCACCCTAAGGGGGAGTTTTGGGGAGTTTTAGGGGGGGAAAATTACCCATAAATTCCCAAAATGAAAAAGTCTGACAAGTGACACCTCATTTTAAAGGTTTTTGTACGCTGAACACGATGGTGAAATCAGAATTGCGATATCTCATTCCGTTCTCAAACTGGAGCACTTTGAAGATGAAGGAACGTGGTTATTTCTTGAGATGTTCTTCCTGGTTCGTCTGCTCTAATCTGATAACGGAATGGGATATCGCAATTCTGACTTCACCATCGTGTTCAGCGTTGGAAAATCTACAAACCGAGGTGTTACTCGGCAAAAAATGGAACAAAAAATTTGTTACCTACGTACCCAATACCTACTCTTCTGGTATTCAAAACATTTTTGATTTCCCCCTCCCCCTCCTTCCACCCCAAATTTTACTTTGCGTAAAACTACTCCTGTTTTAATTTTGTATGGTATCAAGTTGGGAAAACATTGACCGAAAATTAATTTTCAGAAAATTTTAGGCGGAGGAGGAAGATGCCGAAAACTTCGAAAATTCGCTCTTATAGCCATGCTGCATGACTGTGGTTTTTTTAATTTTATTATACGTTTCATCAATGCCTCTGTGATTAGTTTTTCCTACGTGGTATTTTTCAACGATTTCATCCCTTTCTTCGGCATTAGTCACATCTATTAATTTCTGAGTGTATTTAGTGAGCTGAAGTTCAGAATGAGTGAAATTTTTTACCATAACTTGAACAAATCTTTCGTATATATCATCCACAAAATAAATTCCGTATTTTGATTTAGGATTCAAATATTCTTTAACAAAATTAATGATGTCGTTTTCTAAATCCCTTTCTGATATTTGAACTGTAATTCTGGTTTTTGTTCCAAATAGAATCTCAATTTTGGGTCTACTGTTAGGATTATTCATGGTTTTTATAATGATCTGGCGTTTGCAATGATTAATAGGTTGTTCTTTAATCGGGATTGATATGATAGTGTTACCTTCGTAGTTCGAGTGTACGGTCAAGTCAGAGTCTGAATCAATATCTTCATCGCGATTTGTAGCGGCGTTAGCCAATAATGAAACATTATCATCATCTATGTTAACAGTTTGTTCTGGAAGGACACCTAATATATCTTGAATCACATCGGGATCAAGGGGGTTGTTTTCGGCTAACACATCTGCTAATACATTGTCTAAAATCTGCTCATTACTCTGGTCTGAAGTTTCGTTATGGTTGAGTTCTATTCGAGATAGAGCATCCGCATTTGTGTTGCTTTTACCCTTTTTGTAAATTATTTCGTAATCATACTGTTCTAACTTCATTCTCCAACGGAATAATTTCGAATTGGGTTCCCGGATGGAAAATAACCATTGTAAAGGCTTATGGTCGGAATATATCATAAATTTCCTACCATATAAACAGGGGCGAAAATATTGGGTTGACCATACGATTGCAAGGCATTCCTCTTCTATCGTGGCGAGTCTGCGTTCGGAGTCGCATAAAGTGCGACTCGCATATGCCACCGGAAGGTCCGCTCCGTCATGTGTTTGGCTAAGGACTGCGCCGAGAGCCACATTAGAAGCGTCAACGGTCAGGTTAAAGGGTTTGGAAAAATCCGGGTATCTCAGGATTGGATCATTTGTTAGTAAAGTTTTACATAATTCAAAACATTCAGTGTATTCTGGGTCAGTAACGTCTATAGTTGTGTCTTTCTTTAATTTTTGTGTAAATGGCTTGGTAATTTGGGCGAAGTTTTTGATGAATCGTCTATAATACCCTAAAAGTCCTAGAAATGATTTTATTTCTTTCTGAGTCTTAGGAATTGGATATTGAGTAATGGCATTGGTCTTTTTGGGATCCGGTTTAACTCCGTCAGGGGTTATTAGATGGCCTAAATAGACACATTCCCTTTTTAAGAATTCTGTCTTGTCTAATTGTATCTTAAGATTTGCTTGTCTTATTCTGGTAAATACTTTTCGAAGTCTGTCGATGTGTTCTTCCAGACTGGTACTGAATAAAATTATGTCGTCAAGGAAAACGGCACAGATCTCGTTTTGAAGTCCTCTCAGAACGTTAGTCATCATTCGTTGGAATGTAGGGGGAGCGTTCTTTAGGCCGAACGGCATCCTAGTGAATTCCCAATGGCCTGAGGCAGTAGAAAAGGCTGTTTTTTCTATACTGGCTGGATCCATTTGAATTTGGTGGAATCCACTCTTTAAATCCAGACATGAAAAATAATGGCAACGTCCCAGTTTGTCAAGTAAGTCTGTAATATTTGGCAGTGGGAATTTATCGTCTACGGTCTTTTTATTGAGGGCTCTAAAGTCAATTACTAGTCGGAATTTCTGTTTATTTGATGCGTCCAGTTTCTTAGGTACTACCCATAGTGGACTATTCCATGGGCTAGAACTTGGTCGAATTATGTTTTGAGACAACATTTCGCTCACTTGGGCGTCTATTTCTTTCTTAAATGCTTCAGGGTACCTATAATTACGTGTGTAAACCGGAATTTCGTCGGTGGTACGTATGTAATGTTTTATGTCGTTGGTGAATGTTACTGGGATTGGTCAGAGTGAAATATGTCTTTAAACTCTTTAATTAAATCTATGATCCTTTCCTTTTCCTCACTGTTCATGTGGTCGGTTCGAATTTGAGAGAAATTGAAGTCACTCGGATACTCGTAATAGTTCAAATTGGGGTTATTTGTATCCTTTTCTGAAATTTCGGGCACTGGTTCTAAATTAAAGGGTTTGCTTAATTTCAGGTCGAAGTCTTTCGCTGACACATTAAGAGCTCTGACAATAGTTGTATTATTTTCGACTTTTACCAAGCATTCGGGAATTTCTAGCGGTCCGTTTCGAAAATATGGAATGACACCTTCGCATAAGTTCAAGTTATTTTCAACGGGGATTTCGATATTTGAAATAGACCGTGCGGGAATTTTTACGGTGAAATTCAGTTCTGGTTTATTCAAAGAATTTAGGTCTTGTGGAGTATTATTTTCTAAATGTTTACGCGGGTAAAATTGAACTGGTAAATTAATACTGGGCGTATTTAGTATATTATTGTTCAAGTCGATTTTTGCCTTTAGTTTCATCAAGTTGTCCATGCCAATTAATAAATCGAAATAGTTGTGAAATTTAAATATTTTGATAGGCAACTTTAAATTATTTATTTTAAACACTTCGGCACACGGTACTTGTGTACTGTAGTGGCCTATTGAGGTTCCATGAGCCGTCCTAATTTCGAAGGGATCTCTAATTATATTCCTCTCAAAGTATTTGGGTCATTTTCACATAAGTGGCCAAATCCGCTGTCAGAGGAAAAAAAAGTGTAACTTCGTTTTTCCGCCGTTTTATATTTTCAACTGTTCAACCAGGACATTAGTAGATTGGTGTGATAGAGAACCGCACTATTTTCCCATTTTTATAGCCTTTATGACCTTTTTTATGATTAGCCTAGACAGGGGAATGACAGCGCAGCAGGGGAGCTGATATTGTTACTACAGGGGAGATGATGGAACGACAGGGTGGATGATGGAAACTGAGTTCTTCACTGTTAATTTTGGAATTTATTATTAGAAAGGTTAGTCCAGTGAAACAAAAACTTGCAATAACATTTTTAATTCACATTCAAAACAAACATGAATAGAAACTAGAATTGAGGAACACACAATAGGAAAAAAAGTAGTATTTTAAGAGTCACAATTATATCAAACTATGCTCCTTGCTCTAGAAATATCACAAAATTGAACGCAAGTTTAGGAACCCACAAAAACTTTTTTCTTCTTGGAGAAAGTATACGGTAACAAAAAAAATAATGTTCCTTGTTCTAGGTGGGCTATAATGAACGAGGTTAGGTTTGAGCTGTTTAGCTTGAAGAAAAACAAATTCTCAATATTCTCATTTTTCAAGGAACAATGTCCTTTCTTAATATCACATTTCACAGCAGTGGAAATATATTTATCCCTAAGAAAGTTAGCGTTTTGAACAGTCTCATCGTTGATTACAACTAAAGCATAAATCATTACAAACTAACAAGAGTTTGAATATTCTCCGCTACTTATACTAAATGTCAGCCTTCTTTTAAATTTTTTTAAATTAAACAATCAGACACGCATGCTTAGCCCAGTCTTAAAAAGTGAGATGTAAAATGCCTAGGATGGTAATTGATTGTGAAGAAAATCTATATATTTTTGTTCTTTGATGTTCATTAGGCGATTGGAGATGGGAGTTGGTGGCGTTTTGAGAGGGTAAAGAACACCACCCACAGGTACTTTTTGTCGGTCAGGTGGGTCTGGCCAGTAAAAACTGTTTCTTCCACTCCTCGCCAGAAAGTTGATGGGCAATTCTTTTGCAGATACGTTTTCCACAACCCCTGCAAATGAAAAACGATTTCGTTGTCAGACCTGTTATTAGCACCACAAGTATATTTCGTTACGAAAAAGAACCTAGGCTATTGTAACTACCTGGATACCAATGCGATTCGTACGAGACAGCAACCCAGTCACCCTCTCTGATCTTTGCCTCAAATGCGACATTAAATGAGGCTGAATGTCCTGGAATCGGTTGAGCTGCTGATGCTTCTCCAATTGGTTGACGTCCGGTAGTCTTCTGTGACACTAGAGCTCCTCGAGGAAGCTGCTCTTGGTCAACGAAATCCTCGTTGGATTCTACATCAGAATAGATAGAGTTAATTAATTATTTTGAACAATTGGTAAGGAACCTTCCACACATTTGAAGACCCAGCTAACTAATTGAAAGAAGTGGATAATATCAAGGTCAGGTTACTTACCTTCACGGAATTCGAACGTTTTGAAGGACTGGTATTTTCCAATTGAAGAGTGACGACATTCCTTTCCCATTTCACATGCAAAGCAGCTGAGGATTCGCATATCGAGTTCGTTGGGGTTTTCAGCACTCCAAGTGGCTTGATGTACACTCATAGTACCTCTGAAGGTTCTTGCTGGTAACATTTTGATTCTATTCATTTCACTCACAATAGCAGCTTCATCAATTGTTGGTTTTTTTCTCGCCATTTTGGAGCAGAGTATTTATCTATAAAAACATAATAAGGACATGAAACAGGGAGGACGCTACAGAATAATAGTATAGAAATACTAGATTCATATAGACTCAAGTAGGCATTAATAAAAGACAAGGATAATGAAAATATGATTAATACGTCATATCCCCTGTGGCATCGTCAGTTCCCCTGTCCCACCTTAACAAGTACGTACAGGGGAGATGACGGCAGGGGATATGACAGTTTCCATGTTTTCTATTTTTTTAGCCAAGATGGCGACCAGACCAAGCTTTGACAACAGAAGTTTCGAAACGTGTCCCTGTGAGCTATGCTTCATTAAACGGGTTTTCGTGAACTGATTGTAGGGATTAGACTAATTGACACCAGGGTAATGATGACTCGAGACACTGTTATTGTAATCTGTTAAATGTTCTGTAAAGCAGTTTTTTGAACCTTCAATGCTTCTAACGTTCAACAAGAAAGCCTAAATGAGATCTGACGAATGATTTTACGCCACATGCTTGTGCGAATAGTGTAGCATTTCTCTGAAGTTGGGTACCTCTGGGTGGGGACAGCAGGGGATATGACGTTTTCGAAGTTCTTCATTTTTTTTAGCATAGTAGAGGAGGCTTGAGACATAATTTTTTTGTGATCCTAGCAGGGCATACATAGTACTAAGTAGGAAAAAAAATTCAGGCATGAACTTTTAGTGGATGAGTGACAAAGTGCCCTGGGACTCTATTTCTGCGACTTATGTGAAAATTACCCATTTGCATGCAATTTCGGGGTTGACGAAAGATGTTGTGGCTCCGGTGTCTATTAACATTTTGAGTTTAGATTTAGGAAGAATAAGATATGGTAGACAGTGATTAGGGTTTTCCAAATGCATCAGGCTAAATTTTGGAAGTCGGTAGGAAGCTCTAAAAAAGAGTTCTCGGAGTTTTGTGCACCAGATTCCTCTGTTTCAGGTTGGTAATCCTCCTTTTCTTGATTTTCCGATTGCTGGGGGTCTTGGTTCATATAATATTCCTTTTGATCCTCTTCGATGTTGTTGCCACGACATGGGGGTTCCGAATTGAGTCTGTTGTTTCGGTTGAAAATTTGTATTCGGGTTTTTCGGACCACTTTGATTGAAGTTCGTTTTCTGAAATTGGGGATTTTGGTTAGTTTGCCTTCCACGGGGAATTGAAAGGTTTCTGTGTGGGGAGGATTTTGTTTTTGGTAGAACTGAGAAGAATTTTGTTTGAAATTGGGCTGCGGCCCTTTGTTGGGATTTTGTTGAGGTCTTGCACTCTGTGTGTTTTGTGGAGTCGGCCTGAAACGACTGTTACTGCAGAGTAACTGGTAGTCATTGGTCATCCACGATAGAGCCGTGTTGAGGTCTTGTGGCTGACGTGTTCTGAGAATACTGCCTAGAGGTTCTCGCAAATGAAGCAGTAAGCATCTGAGCGCTAACTGGGTGTAATGTGTAATGAGGACATCGGCATCGTCTACTTCGTGATTTTGGACATAAGCTGTTATTAAATTTAGGTGTTTTTGAATTCGTTCATGAAATTTAAACGGTGACTCGTTATCACCCTGCCTCATGCTGACCATTTCTATTATTAAAGTAAATGCATCCCTCCTATCGAGGTAGGTGTTCAGCAAAGTTTCGCGTATTTTTTGATAGGTATCGATGTTGGAGGCGAAAACTGAAGTTGAGGCTGGTGGGAGTATTTTGGCTTTGATGCCGGCGATTAGCAAAACATTTTGGAAATCGTTCACATCTCTCGAATTATAAAAACGGGCATTTAGTTTGCTTGTTATGTCCAAAAAATGACTAAGAGCTTCCGGCTCTCCTTTGAAATAAGGGATGGCGTCTAAATGTTCCTTTTTCAAAACGGGGACTTGATTTAGTTGGACTTGAGCCTGTACTTGATTTAAGGAAGCGCGTAAGTTAGCGATTTCCTGTTGTTGTTGTTGGGCAAGGGCTTCCAATTGCTGATTCCTTTCTTCCATTATGGTTTCTAAAATCGGGGCGAAACCAGAACGATTGATAAACCCAAGTTTTTTATGGACTTAAATTTTTTAAGTGATTTGGGAATTTTGGCGTTAAGTTGTTCAGCCGAATTACAAGCTCAACAATACGTACAGACAATTAAAATCAGAATTAATAGAGAAAAATAAGAAAAATAGAAAACAACAATAACAAGACAAAATTAAATAGCAGTACGGTATTAAAACTAGGTTCTTAAGCTAGGATGTAGTGTTCGCGTCTTGATAAGCGTGAAGATGAGCTGTTGATATTGGAATGTTGCAGAGAAATCAAAAGGGGTGAGCTCGCGAGGAGATGCTCGTGTTGATGAGGAGACAACGACGACTAACGATATTCCCTCGCTAGTGCGTAAACGTTTTCTCAGTCGAATATTACTCGTGCGGGGCGTGCATCGAATAATAATGAAGAGTTATCTTCTCAGCGCAGGGCGTGCGCTAAAATGAAATCCTTGTGCTGGGCGTGCACAATTGAAATAATAATATTTAGTGCGGGGCGTGCACTAATAAAAAGTTGCGCGGGGCGTGCGCTAAAATTTAAAAATTCTTGTGCGGGGCGTGCACAATTGAAATTATGATTTAGTGCGGGGCGTGCACAATTGAAATTATGATTTAGTGCGGGGCGTGCACTAATAAAAATTTGCGCGGGGTGTGCGCTAATTGAAATTAATGAATATGTGCGGGAGTGGGCACAAAAATTTTGGTTGGTGTTCTTGTCGTCGTGGTGATCGTGTTGTGTAGTAATTGTTGAATTACTTACAGAAGGCAGGTGAACATATTCCCTGTTCGTGAGACTTCCGAAGTTCCAAATAATCCAATTCACTGGGTACTGAGAGCACTTGTAAGTCCTCCAAGACTGCGCCAAAAATATCTTTGGGTTCAGGATTTCACTTTAAAAAAAATGAATTTAAATTTTGAACCCAAACTTTATTTATTACAACACAATAATTAGTTACACACAAGACGACGCGAACTGTACAACGGCCGGGTAAAGACTCCGCCGAGCAAAGGGGCCACCGTGATGGCTCCGGCTCCGAGCGGTGGGGCTATATGCATGATCATCATTTTTATTTTATGGAATAGCAAATATTCAGCATATAACTTATATTTGTCACTGACACCCCTGGTTGTATTCCTGTCGGGCTGCCGAGCTTCGGAGCACCACTAGGGCCCAAATGGAGCCATTGTGCGAAAGAGCAATTTTTTTAGACCGAAAATAAAGTTAGATATGGATGATAAGGCGGACGGCGTACGGACATTGCATTTTTGGAATCTGCGCGTCTAAAAACGTAAAAGAAAAAATTTTGAGGGGGTGTTCAAAAAAGTTGTTGAGCGAATACATAGGTGTATTATTCACAGAATAATAAACCAAAACCGAAACGGTTGGTATTCAAAATTAAAAAAACTTATAAGAATATACTGCACTGGCTAAAAGCATATAGAGTGAAAGGAAATAACAAAGGCAATCTAGGTACCTATATGTGATGTACCTACGGACCTTAAACCGTAAATAACAACTGATCGAGCATCTATGCACCCATGCTCTACGCCACCTCATCAATATATCAGGACCCGACTCGGGATCCTCCGTTTCGTCAAACGTCTAAACTGTGACCTGAAGGGAACTTCGGGATAATTCGGAAATCAATCAAATATTCATTTCTCCCAAATATTTCTCAAGAGCCGCCCGAGAGTATCCATGATAGACAAACACTCTCTTAGCCTACTACTTATTTAGGGGTATACCTACTTAAGTAGATGCCTACATGCGCATAGGGTTCTTAAGGTTGTTGCTACTATTTAATGATGCACTGTTTACCAAGTTATTCTGCGTGCCTCACACTAGTGGTTAATTTCAGATACCCTCTCCTGCAGAAGTTATGGCCAGTCACTTTCCTCACTCCATCCCTTCTGTGCATCCTCCCGCTCCCGCAGCAGTTCCTTCACCACGTACCTGTTTTTGCAGCCGTCCTCCCCCTCGCTATGGTCAAATTTGTCTTGTGGACCTCCGCGTATTCAATCATGGACACAGTCAGTTCGACTTATTCTCACTACAGAATGCTCATTAGGTAAGTTGTTGATGTAGATTTGTCTCCTGATCATTTCATTTACATGCCTATAAATTATCAATTATCTACATAATCTTTGTTGGCGATGTAAATTGGTTTCTTTAGCTGAAAAGAAATCTTTTGATCGGAAAACTTCAAGTAGAGCTCTACACCGAGTCAGTTTTGCCAATCCGAAATGTTCATTTCCTTGTCTGAGCAATCGTTTTGAATACCTCATTCTATTTTCTACCTTAATTTAAACATTCTATTTTCTACCTTAATTTGTATTCGGCGTGTCGAAAGCTGATTTAAAATTTACATTTCAGGGACTATGGATTGACCGTAGTTATGGAGTCGGAATGGATCCGATTGAATGTTCCCTGCGTTCTGCGCACTTTCTGGATCCTTCGGCTTATGGAGCACACGATAGCTTACCAGCCTGTTGGCCTCGAAATTGCCAGCACGCTCGCACTGTGCAAATCCCTTCTCATAACGGGTTGTGAGACTTTGACAGCGGTTTTGGGGATGACGTCAATAATTTCTTATGGATGCCACTACATTGGTTGTTTCTTCCAATGGGTATGCGCAAATCTACCTATCACTGCTAGATGAATAAAATTGTGATTCTGTCCTTTTGTAGATTAAAGTCATCAGTCTTTTAAAGATGATTGGCAGAATTTTCTCAATTTTTCTGTGTCTGTATGTAACCATCTACCGTTTGTTTACCCATCACGGCTAAATCCCGCTTTACCGAGTGAGGGCAGTTCAACCATCGGAATCGCATAAATCGAACCCGGAGGAGGTTTTATAGGAGAGGGGGTGCGAAAACTGTGCCTGATTGTAGTGTAATACTTAACTAGATGTTCTGATTTAAATGAAACGTTGCAAAAGTCCTGTTGAGGTTGCGATCATTAAATTTGTAAACAGGTAAAATTATGGCGAACGCGCTGCCGTACCGGATTGCCGTCCGGAATTGCATCTCCATGTGAACCTAGCTCAAGTCTTGGACAGTCCGATTTGAAATCTGAGGTCATTAGAATTGTTGAGAATCGGACCGAAGGGAATTATTAAGCAGGTTGGGGGAAGCGGCATAGTTATGGTTGGCATGGTCCGTATTGTCTTTTTTGAATGTGACTCGAGAAAATAGTTGCCATGGATATTGTAGACATTCCCTATTGAGCCATTAGCAGTTTTCAATTTATACAGCTAGTTTGATACTGGGGAAGTGTAGCATAAAGTGTAAATGAACTGTACATTCCAGTCTCATTAGGTTTTTGGACCATACATTTTTGAATAATATTTTTTCGTCATAAAATTTGAAGAATATCATCGTAAAGATGGAAGAATTTTTTGCATTGGATACTTCAACATTTCAGGTTTTGTTGGCTGATGACGAAGACGATAAGAGCATCGGGACAGTATCTGCCATCCTATTTTACATCCTGGCGCTCCAGACAGGACTGACTAGTCTCGAACCAGACAAGCGTTTTGTCCGTCTCTGCCGAAATTTCTGTCTCCTCTTCACAGCTCTCCTCCATTTCATTCATAACATCGTCAATCCGCTTCTCATGTCTTTGTCAGCTTCCCACAACCCATCTCTTCACCGGTAACAACTCATCTCTTAAATAGATTCACGAATACAGAACTTGACTTAGTTTTTAGTGCCAATTTTTTACGTTCATTTGTTTTTTCTGCCAATTTTTTTCAGGCATCTGAGAGCCTTGATTGTGTGCACGTTTCTCATAGTCTATCCTGTTGGTCTCATGGCCTACCTATGGTCACATCATCCCATGTCCACGTTCCTCCTAGCTGTGTCAGCATTCAGCGTTGAAGTAATCATCAAAGTGATAGTTTCACTTCTGATATACGCTCTTTTTCTCATTGATGCTTACCGATCCACGTTCTGGGAAAAACTGGACGACTACGTTTACTACATACGGGCTTTTGGGAATACGGTGAGCAATACCTGGACAATAGAGAGTTTTTGCAACACACTCGTGACGAAACGAAACGGAAAACGACACCGAAACGGAAATGGCGGATAGGGCGACCGAAGTCAGATGCTAACCTTTTTCGGTTCAGTTTTCGTTCAGCTTTGGCGTCTACCGGCTGGTGGAGTCACGCTAACGTTATGTCAACCTCTCTTTCATCCATTTTACTCCATGGTTAATACAAATCTATGTCCGCACATGGCGTCAAGTCTGCCAAGACGCCAAGAAGCAGCTGTGAATACGACGCTCAACATTTTTATTTTCCAAGGAAAACAGAAGAAGGTAGGTAGCGTTATACAGATGTAAGGTTAAATTACGTTTCGTCATATCAACACGACGAAAGCTGACACCGCGAGATCCCGGTATTTTTCGTCGTCACGGTTCGTCAAACTTTTCGGTGTCTTAAGTGCGCATGCGCAGCACTGCTTTCGTTTCGTTCGTTTCGTCGTGAGTGTGTTGCAAAAACTCTCTATTATATTTTAAGGCCGGTAATTAGTTTCCATTGTTTAAGCTAGGTTCACATGGAGACGCAATTCCGGACGGCAATCCGGCATGGCAACGCATTTGCCGGAATTTTTGCCGCAGAGGCGTTCACATGGCAGCGGAATCATAACAAAACGCAGTCGCAAACAGTTGCTCGAACTCAAAACCGCAAAATCAACCACATATGTCGATTTCAATATGGCTGAACAACAAAACAAGAGAGGTGTGCGCAGTAACCTCTGCGCAGATACGGTAACGGATCCGACAGCGGAAAATATCTGGAGATTTTGATATAGTTTCCAAGGCACTGTGTTGCAATAATCCATTTTGCGTTGGCCAATAGAACTGCAGAACGCATAGCCGTGCCGGACTGCCGTCCGGAATTGCGTCTCCATGTGAACCTAGCTTTAGTGTCAATAATTGCCAAAATATGGAAAGGTGGTGGATAGAATTGAAACTTCCCTCATGACTGCAGTCCTCTATATAGATCTTATCGATTTTCATGGCTGTTTTCTCTTCCGTTTCAGGTGGAGTTTTGTTTCGGGATTTTCCTCTTTTTCAATGGTGCTTGGATTCTCATTTTCGAGTCTGGTGGAGCCATTCGTGCTGGCATGATGGGCATTCATGCTTACTTCAATATATGGTACGTGTGATCGTAGTAATTCGCTTGTTACGTGATAGGTACCGTCCATGGCTTATTGGAGCTCTGATAAGTGATGTCAACTGTATTTTCTCTGCTGAACATTTTCTTCTACTGAAGAGTCCTAAAGGTGGGACATTTTGGTTTTATTCTGTGAATAATACACCTATGTATTCGCTCAGCTAACAATTTTTACAACACCCCCTCAGCATTTTGCTTCCGAGTCTGCGAAGCAGCGGAAGCCTTGTGTTCACTTTCGTGAGCCAAAAAATTTTTGTTATCAGAAATCAAAATTTCCACTTGCATTTTGCGTTTCAAAGCCTACTGAACAAATTTGGTTCCGTGTCTGTCGGTCTGTGGGTCTGTGAGTCTGTGACTGTCCGCATTTCCTTGTTACAGCCATAACTTCCACGATTTTGAATTGATTCAGCTCAAATTTTGAGGGATGGTGCGGATAAGGCCCCTTGAGGTCCCATACAAATTTCAACATGATGGATCCAGCGGTACGCCCTGCGCATGCGCTAACGTTAAATTCAACAAACACGCATAACTTTCACAATTTTGATTCAATTTCGCTCAAATTTTTAAGGGTTGTTTGGACAAGGCCTAGTGAGTTCCAGTATGAATTTCAGCATGATCGGACCCTCGGTGCGCTCCGCGCATGCGCTGGCGTGAAATAGATTCAATTTCCTTGTTACAGCCGTAGTAACCAAAGATTTCGCCCAATTTCAATGCAATTCTCAGGGATTAAGCGGGTAGGGCCCATTGAGGTCCCATATAAATTTCAACATGATAGAGCCAGCGGTTAGCATGCGCTAACGTGAAATTCTTCAAACACGCATAACTTTCGCAATTATGTATAATGGACGTAATGTATTATGGACGTAATGTTATGTAATATGTATATTTCATGTAATGTTATGTAATTTTATGTTATGTAATGTAATGTTATGTAATATGTATATTTCACGTTATGTAATGTTATGTTATGTAATGTAATGTAATGTAATGTTGTGTAATGTAATGTAATGTTATGTTATTTTGCTTCCGAGTCTGTTCTATTTTATAATGGGTCACTCTGATTGTGACGAGGAAGCTCCTGTGCCATCACCTTGGCAGTGTATTTTCTTTTCCGTTTCAAGGTGCGTAGATTCCAAAAATGCACTGTCCGTCCGCCGTATCACACATACCAGCTTCATTTTCGGTCTAAAAAAATCGTTCTTTCGCACACATGCTCCATTTGGGCCCTAGTTGTGTCCCGAAACTTTGCAGCCCGATCGGAATATACCCAGGGGTGTTATGAGTGAAAATGTGTATAAAAATAGATACTTTTTGTGTTTTAGTAACATGAGCTTTTGAGGTATCTTTTCCATGTTTTGGGGACGAGAAGACCGAATATGAAGTATATTTTGACCAAAGAGTGGAAAATTGAGGTTCTACCAAATATTCAGCTCCCAAAATTGATTTTTTATGAGTCAAAAATCTGGAAAATCCTCTGAATTCACCATCAGTTTGTATAATTACACTAGAATAAGTTTCAACACGTGGACCAAGACGATTAAATGGCACTACCAATAATCAAAGATAATTCGGAAAAAAAAGAGCGTACCTACTTCGTGTTTTGGGGGCCAAAATTGGTGGAAACCATAAGAAATAGCTATTTCAATTATTTCACATGAAAGAAACAATAAATGACAGCCAAAATTTCTGTAGGTAAGTCCAATAGAATAATAAACCCTTATGACAAGGACTTTGCAGCGTTTTTAAAATGGCTTTCCCTTCCTCCCGCCAGTAGGTATAGGTTGGTTCGTGAGGTCTTGGCATTTTGGTTCCGGTCTACCTAGGTAGCGGAAGCTTTTTCACTTTTGAGGGAACTTTTTTGTCTCCAAAATCAGAATTGCCACTCTCGTTTTACATTTTAGAGATTTCTGAACAAATTTTGTTCCCAGATCGTGTGTGTGTCCGCATTTCCTTGTCATATGTATAACTTCCTCAGTTTAACTCCGATCTTGCTGAACATTTCAGGGATCATGTGGGTTGGGCCCTAGATGCTCCATTTGAATTTCAGAATTATCGGGTCATTGGTACGGCTATTGCCGTGCACAAACGCGAAATCCGAGATACCAAATTTCGCACGAATCAGTGACCCGACTCGGTGGGTAGTTGGGGGTGTAGCTCCAGATGGGGTCTTACGAATACGAGGAAGCTACGTGCCAGGCGTTGGCAGTATTGGGTAGTATTTTACTACATAGTTGTAATTAGTTTTGTTGTAAAAACCTTCAACCCGTTGTAGATAACTAGTGGTAACCGAATAATTCTGGTGGATGACAAATAATGGCGACAAAACGAGTGCTTGTACGGCTGTGATTTACTCTTTTGCAATACTATCTTAGGCAATAACGCACTGTTCTCACTCCATGGCTGCATGGTTACAAATATAATTATAGATGCTAAGAACTAACGAATCAAACTATACCTGCCATCCATATGCCCCTTCCACTGGGTGGAATTATTAGCCAATATCCTGACCTTTATGACACCCTGTATCTTACGCCTTCCTCCCTAACCTCATCAGTGACCCAGTTAACAGTTCATCCCTTCGTTAGCCAAGGTAAATAATAAGGTTGAAATAAACATGCGCTGAGGCAATCATACGATAGGTATTGACATGCATGTCATTTTGCAGGTGCGAGGCAAGGATTGGTTGGTTAGTGTTTATGAAGAGGCGGACGGCTGTAAATAAAATTGAAAGCCTTCCCGAAGCGAGTGAAGACGAGTTGGCCAATTTGGACGACGTATGTGCGATCTGTTACCAGGAAATGCGAACGGCCAAAATCACCAGATGCAAACACTTTTTTCATGGGGTGTGTCTCAGAAAATGGTTGTACGTCCAGGTAAATCTTCGTTTTTATGCAATCTTAGCTTTATAAACCTATCATTACATTACCTATCAAGGGCTTGGAACTGTTAGGCTTCTAGGAACCTAAGTAATGTTACTGACATCAATAACAACGAGCTAATCATGAGGTAAAATGACGTTAACCAGGATCACAAACTAACTAATTATAACTACAGCGATAAATTTAAGAATTGTAGTTAAACAGCTTTATACATAATGAGCAAAACGTTTGGTGTGGATTTATAACAAGAATCTAAGTAGAACACCAGGAGATGAATAGCTTTTAGGAAACCAGAGTAGAAAGTAAATTTGTGATCTCCGAACACTAGAGGAGGAGAGGTCCCTCTGGAGATGAAGTCGATCCACTGGGTAAATCTTATGTTTGAAACCCCTAATGAATGTTGACACAAATATATTGTGATGTGAATTGTGTTGGTCAACGTCGACGGTCCCAAAAAAGCACTTGGGACCCTCCCCCCCCCCCCCCCCCCCCGCCATACTGCAACCTAGGCTTATTGTGGCCCTACGAGCCAGTCTAAAGACTCTGGGACCAGACTGCTCCCTCTGATAGACTCATGGTCCCTTCCTACTACGTTGTTTACTGACACAATTTCGTCAGGTGCCCTAGACCCATAGATTCTGAATCGTCGAGCTTCCAATGCTGGGCCCTCAAAGAGGAGATGAGACGCTGTTTTGTCCTTTCCCACTTAGTCTGTGCAGGGTCGCCTGTGTAGGCCCGGATTCTTTTCAGATGTTTACGGAAGCACCCATGACCAGTCAGTATCACGACAAGGAGTCGCATTTTCCTCCTTGTTAGTTCCAGTGCTGCTGAGCCTAAATAGAGGACGTGAATGTGATTCACGAGATAAAAAAAACAAATCGAAAGACATTATGTATCGAAGGGACGATTGACATCATGTCTTTCGATTGCATTGTTGTCTCGAAGGGATCGAATCGATTGTGAACAGGACGATTTTTGGGTGGGTCAGATTCTGGGGACAGGGCCCAAAGTGGGTGTGGCAAACTACATTTTTACTCGACTGAGCATGTGCGGACAGGCCACTTTTCTCAGTTGCCATGGGCACACTAGGTCCCAGTTTCAGGAGCCTAGGTTTCGGTTTCCATTGCAGGACATTGACTACTGCCCCTTTTCAGAACATTACTGTCGCTTTTTAGGTCACTACTGCCGATGTTAAAAAAACAAAAAAACAAATGGAACAAATTAGAATTGACGGAAGTGTCATTTTGTTCATGACATGGTGCGCTGCTCAATTAATTGAGGATTATACAACATTGAAATTGTCTGACAGTACGCCAAAAATTGATTAGCTTTCCTCAGGCGGAGAAGGGAAAGTGAGGTTAGGATCAAACACAACATCATTGTTGCTATTTGCCTCAAACACCATCCATTATAGTAGATCTAGGAAAGGTCGATATCTTGACTGATTGGTGGCAACCTGGAAATATTGAAATCATCACCTACACTAATATTACTGACTGTGGGAAAATGTTATAGTCTTCCCCGTTCTTAGAGTATTCTGAACTTTTTAGTAGTGAACCCTTCAAAAATCACTACTAAACGTCATTTTATTATATTTTAGATAAGTGTACGCAATCTCCCTTTCTTGTTTTTATTATCTGCTTGAGGGTTGATATCCGAAAACCTTTCCTTTTTAGGATCGATGTCCCCTTTGCCATGACATCTTATATAAAGTGGAGAACGACAAGGAGGTAGAACCATCGACTCAGAGAGAAGTTCGAGCTGTTCAACTCCAAGATTTATTGTGAATCCAAAGACGTAAGTTGGGAAGCTGTTTAGTTGATACCCATCATGTCGACAGTGGGTGAGAGACGACCCGTTACTCCAAAAACGCTACTTGACGAAAGAGTAACTACACGAATACGACCAACTGAATGTGTTAAATTGGCACAAATATTGGTCCTGTTATCCATCCAATTACTTTCTAGCTCGTATGATTCAATAAATTATGCTTCATTCACAATCTCCTTGTTGATTTATAGGCGCGATAAACATTTCAAATTATTGATCAAAAATGGACTGTTCACATTGATCAAAAAGGCACCTTATTGAAAGTCACGGTGACATACTGTATCTCCAAGTAAAATCACACTACTCACCACTGGGTTTGTGGCTTCTGGACAGGCAAACCCTCTAATCAAGAGTTCACTAGTTCATATCCCTAATAATTATTCCTATTTGCGTGGAAGTCTGTCTATTGTGTGCTCATATCAGTAGATATGAATAGATTGAAAAAAATAACAATTCTCCTTCAGAATATGTTGAAACGGGGAAATTCCCTGTCATACCATCTCTGGAAGTGGAGTTCCAACTTCTTCATTGGTAAGGACTGTCTCAATCCACACAGGATCTTCACCACTTGGACTGGCGGCAGATGTTGGAACTGCGTCTCCCACCGATTTGGAAGTGTGCGCGAAGTGATCCCGTTCGGCTCCCAACTGCGGCGATAAAATCATATAGGATGTTGATTATTAATTATTATCAACAGGATATCCTGTTAGACTCGCCAAAATTCAGAGATCAATTCTATAAATGTACTAATGTACTACAAACACAGGCTAAACGACGAGGTTTTACCGATTTCCTGTTCCTGACTATTTCTTGTTTTCCAACCATTGTTATTTGTGATCTGTGTGGTTGCCTATTGAGCGATGCCTTTCTTAAAACCTTTCCTTGAGTTCAGGTGTGAGCCTGAATAGGATTATTATGAATTAGAAAGGCTGCATCCCACTGAGAAAAAAGATTTACACAATTTAATTCGTGACTTGAACGTCAACCCCGTGAAGCTGCATTCAAGTTATCCAATAAGTGTGGATATGTGGGTAAAAACTATGCTAAATTTCAACTTTTTTCTACGTGTTGGCACGCTAAACGACGAGGTTGTAGAGGCAAAATAAGTGTTTTTCTTTTTTGCAAACCGATTAAATAGGTTCGTTATTTTGTAGAATAATAAATTACCAAAATTCGGAGCATATATTAACGTTTCATCTGCTATCACTTCGCATCAGATGGAATTTTCGTCACTTGAATTTTTTTAAACTTCGAGAAACCCACTTTAGGTAGGTACTTAATTACCTATCTACTGGAAATTTCCTGAGCTTTCGATTGGTATAATAAGTTGTAGGAAGCTTTGAGTAATTAGGGATATACAGCCTTCTTAGTGGCCCCAAGTCGGGATTACAAAATAAAATGTTGAATCGCGGAGTTCAAAAATGAGGGGGGGGGGGGGGGGGGTTCAAGAAAAATGCAAAAGATAAATGGTTTATTATTTTGCAATGGGTAATTGGTGAGCAAAAAAAAGTGTTGTATCTACCTACATAAAACTTCGTTGTTTAGCCTGTGTTTGTAGTAAATTTAGTTTATAGAATATTGATCTCGAAAGTTTGGTGAGTCTTAGCAGGTCATCCTGTTAGTAATAATCAATAATCAGCATCCTATATGGTTTTATCGCCACAGTTTGTTTTACCAAAAGTCACCTTGCTCTCTTGGAAAACTTCAAACTCGGCGCACTACGCATGGTGAAGAGTGCTGTGTGTATTGAGACTCTCGTCCTTGGTGAAACAAACAATAACCAACCTAGCAACTCGACTTCTTTCCAAATAGAAAACTAAATTCCTGGAAGAAAAAAAATTTTAGTTTATTTTTCACAATTTACAAGCGCTAGAATCGCTATAAAACCCCCGAACGAGTCTATTGGTAGAAAAACCTCATTTTGAAAAAAAAAATCACCTACTGTCGATATGGAAGATGGTGATCATAATTATAGGCATCTACTCAAAGCTTTTGAACTGTGCATTGCCTCATACGTCCCATAAAAAGCGTTGTAGGATATATAATAATACATTATTTGGATCTGGGGGTATTGGTTGTATTTGTAGTTGCTGAAGATCTGAACAGATCCAAGTCAAATGTCTAAAAGCTGTTCTAATGGACTGCTGTGGAAGGGAGACGCCTTTGCCTCACCACTTGCGCTTCAAAACAGCAACTCTGGGGTGAGGATCTGTGGATGAATGAAAATTCGGTGGAGATAGTCTCCTATCAAATGAAAAATAATTTGAATTGTGAGTGTTTGAATCACTCTGCATAGATCGGCGATTCCTTGACATGCTTCACTCTTCCCTAAAGGGCACCTTACACGGTCAATAATAACGTCATTATTACACGTCATTATTAACGGTTATTATTAACGTCATTATTTTATATTGTCATTATTGCTGATAGTTCAAGGGCAGTACTGACATAATGAAGGCGATATTGAAGAATATCCGGATATTTTTATAACATTCCATCAGTATGTAATTGGCCACACCTGTGAAGTGGTAGGGAACGCCTCTAATAGGAGGGGGATATTGACAGTACTAATGATCCTGTTGTGTCTTGCACATCATTACGTCAGTATTCAGTGAGTAACTGCTAACCTTTTGTCAGCTGATATAGATGTTCTCATATAATTAGTCTCATACCTTGCCTTTCAACGAACGGTTTTAGCATTGACAATAATAAATTTATACCTATATGAACTACTCATACGAAAATAATTTGTATAATCCTCTTCAACCGACTTGATAATTTCCTTAACCCAGACGGGCAGTGTGATAATATATTATTAACGCTTTTATCCATCGCTTGGGATTCACAGCACTTACCTACTACGTCTTGTAGCACAAGACAGAATGAGCTATGCACACGTATTTGGTTTATTATTTTAAATTGAAGTGGGTTCCATTCTAAGAATTTTTAGACAACCGCACTCTCCTATGATGAATAGTTCTTTTTCTGTGATTTTTCAAAGATTCAAGCACCTCCTACATCACAGTCGACAGGGGGGTCCCGACCAGGTGTGAGGGGTAGGTACAATGACGGGGTGGGTGAATGTTCACTCCTGTAGCCTCGAAAGTGAGGCAGCCGAAGTGAAAGGTGTTCTGGCCCTGTTACTACTATTCACACCCGCCCCAATCAAAAAGTTGAACCTGCGTGTCTGGGAGTATTACGATTCACAACCGACGGTCATTTTTGTGTATGGTTCACACGAGCTACTAAAATAAAATGTGAGGAGCTGACTGATATTAGTGAGACCAGATATTATTAAAAAGCAAGAGTGGATAAGAAGGAACATTGGGAGGCTGGATGCAGGCGAGATTTCTCTCTACAGATATGTTTAAAAAGTTTCCTGGACGATTTTGTTCATTCGTTCGTTAAGTATTTTTAGCGAATTTTCAAAGAAAATGGAGCTATTGCAATGGGTCCAAAATGTTAAGAACATGAATTTTTGACAATTTTTTTTATAGGAAAATCCATTTCAAACCATCCTGAATTCATCCCGGTTTTAACAAAAATTTATATGTAAGTGTATATGTATATATATTATAAATTGTTTGTGTCACTCCACATGATATCTGTCCTTGGGTACATGATAAAAATTCCCCATTTCACCAAAACGTTCGTACTGCCTATACTAGCAATAGTATGAGTTCGAAGAGGAGCAATTTTCAAAAATTCTATAAGGGGGTCAAATAGTTTTTAGGAGTCAAAAATTGATAAAATGGCTAAAATCGCGATCAATTTATATAAAACCACTGACAGTGGTATGGAAGGGTGGTTAAAGACAGTAAAATACCATTTCAGTTGTTTTTCTTACAGAATAGGGGTCAAATTTGGTTTTTTGGGGTCAAAACTTGTATTCTAAAATCAATATTAATTCACCTGACGTTGTGTGGGGTAGTAATTACGACGGAGGGACTATTTCGATGATGAAAATATTTTTACTCGTATCAATAAACAGTGGGAAAATATTTTTATCAATAAATTGCTAAAAATCTCGAAAAAATTAATTTTACGGAGAGTGCTGTGGTTCCTCCCTATAATATTATCATCTTTTGACACAATAGCATGAATATTTTTTTGAAAACATGCTCGTATAGCCGCGCTGCATGATAGTTTTTTTTCACTCAACGGCTCCCAAACTGTACGATTTTATTCATTCACTCATTCATTTTGTTATTTTTGTTTTCGTAATTACTCACTATGTTGACGACTGTCAAATCGGGACGACTTTATTTGTTTACTTTATTTTATTTATTTATTTCACCAAATTTTTGGGGGACTACGTGAGCAACCTCCTCGCGGTGTCCTCTGGGTAACGCTAATAGCTCACATTAACGAATTTCGGCTGAACCGGGTGTGAACGGTACATTTTGTTTTGGTTTTGGTGAGGTGTGAACGATAACCTGGGTATGAAGTGAACGATAAACTCCGTTTCGGCCTCCGGGACTGAAAGGCGGGTAGGTACTCGAAAATGACCGTCGGATTTCAATGATAATAATGCTTCCCCAATGACGTAGGAAGGATCTGGAAAAGTCATAGAATATTCATCTTAGGAGAGTGCGGTTCGTCTCAAAATTCTTAGAGTGGAACCTACTTTCATTTAAAAAAAATACAATAGGCTTTTGTCACCCATGCGCATACTCCAGTGTTGCAGCACACGATTTCCGAATATTCACTTCCATGGTACTCAACGGTCAACTGCTGGTACAATACTGAAGAAAATATTGGCGATTTGGTATGGCTGTGTAAGCTTGATAAATACAGATAAAAATTAACATAATACTGTTACTGGCCGTTTAAGGTGCCCTTAACGAAAAAATAAAGTTCCACTCATGCAGCATGGCTGTGAGAGAATTTTCAAAGAAATATTCTGCTGTTGTTTAAGATGGTACAGCGAGAAACCATACCACTTTTCGTAAAATTTTTTCATTTTTCATTTTTGGTTTCATTTTTTCATGATTTCAGCCATTTTTACCGATTTTTGAACCTTAGAAAAAATTTGAGAAAAATATCCCCCCCCCCCCCCATCCCTTTCTTTTTTGAGAAAAATGTTTGTATCATCGAAACAGTCCCTTTGTCGTGAATCACCATCCCACACAACGTCCTCCTGTTCTGTATGAAAAACAACTGAAAGGGTATTTTTGTATCTTTACTCACCATTCCATACCACTTCCTGCAATTTCAGTAGGTAGCTTCATTTTTTCGAAAATTCGCTAGAAGAAATGTCGGCCAAGGCTAGCTTCGGCCTAGCTTTCTCGTAATAAATGACTGCCCTAACACAAACTTAATCGCTTCTATAATCCGGAATTCCGGATATTCCAGACCTTTCATTTCATCTTATCGGTATTTATTTAAGTGATAATTTGTATGTTTGCAGATATAGGGGCTGAAATTACTTCCCGATCATAATACAATTGAAAATATAGGTACGTACGTTAATAACTCTTACGAATTTCGTCACAGTCGGTTGATGAGTGTAGCACGAGTCTCACGTTTGCGCATGCACAGTGGTAAGATTATGTCCAAATTTGATGACTTTCATATGGGCGTATCCATGGCCCAACCGGCATTAGGATTTCAAGGATTTGCATACACATAGTCGTACAAGAAGTGAAAGGAGGATTGACAGACTGGGATCCAAATTTGTTCAGGTAGCTGTGGTAGCTGTGGCGCGAGTGGTAGTATTTTTGATAATGGAGGGGGGGGGATGTATGCACTGAGTATAGAAGATAAATTCTTTTTATATTCTCAATGAATTTATTTCCTTCCAAATGCTTCCTTTAAGGTAAAAGCCCCAATGCCAGACATTTCTCCATGAACCTTGTAAAATAAGGATTTCAGTTGAGTTAGGGACTTGATCTTTTTGAAATACTATCAGGAAAGTCATCTTGAACAAGGTCAATGAAGAAGATCACATTTGCTATGACTAGGAACTCACAATGACCAGGTATTGTTACTCATCATGAGGCTGTTTTCTTATCAAAAATTATCAAAAATGACAAGGTGTCGAGACGTGTATTAAGCTTATTTTTGCATTTCCTTGATTGTTTCTAGGCACATTATGCTCCGATAATGATTCTCAATGATTCAGGATTTCCGTTGTGTTGGAAAAAACAGCTGTTTCTGTGTGTCCGCTACTAGTGCGCCAGGTATTACCTTTGCACTAGTAGCGGACGACCTGTCCGCGTCTAGTTCATTTCCCGTTTTGTAGTTAATTTTATAGTTAATTTCACTTATTATTATGTTCAGGAATGCAATGAATAAATTCTCACTAAATGAAGAGGGGTCTGACTAAAGGCAAACAGGGGTGCCCTCTACTGATGCTAGTTGCCAGTCCCGAGTTAATTCCTAAATAAAGGCTCTTCCTTGCCTGATGTGACTTTGGATTTTCTTATACTTTGTCACTAGGCTAACTAACTCTTAGGTTTTCGTTTTATCATTATATTACTGTTAGTAGTAACCTGTAACAGTAATATTACCAAGTTTTTTTTATACCTACTTTATGTTCGTTTGCGTAAAAATAAACTTATTTTCCAATGAAATGATTCAGTTTGCTACTCCGTCCGCCTTCGGTAGGTACTTCAAATTTCCGACTCTTGAGCAGTTACATTTTCGGGTGTCCGCAACTCATACATTTCAGTGAACAGGAAAATTGTAATTTTCGCCCATATTGTTTGATATTATTGATGATGTTTCGTGTACAAAATGTTAAGGGACGTTCGGAGCACACTATGAAACCAGAAAATTAATTTTACTGGTATTAGTCAAAATGCAGAGTAAAAACGCTGCAAATTATTACGCAAAGGTTTATTAGTTACTGTATAGATGCCCCTTCTGCGTAGATCACTGTTTTCTGTGGTCAATACCCTCGAGCTCCCACCAGGAAAGCCCTAAATCGAGTGCTGGATCCGGCACCGGAATTAAAGTGTCACAAAAATGCGTGGGATTCAATAATTCAACCATTAATTAATTATTTGTAGTTATTCATGAAGCATAATGCAAATAATAAACCGTTGTGTAATAATTTACCTGTATAGGTGCCCCTTCTACGTAGATAGTATAATTTACCGTTGTGTAGTAATTTACCGTTGTGTGATAATACCCAATAATACTTCAACGTTTGTTCAAGTTGCAAAAGTACCTATCAACAAAATCTAGAAGATCCATCATTTTTCAAATGAAATAATATCGCAAAACAACCAACTCGACTTCATACAGCCATCCTTGATTGTAATCAGGTGCTCCGTAGCAGTGATATCTGGGCCGGATTTATACAGTTTGATTCACGATCGTGTTGACGAAGCTTTTCGGTGCAGATGAACGGCTGGTCGTACAATGCTCCGGGTGTTCTCAAAAATGCTTAAGTTCAAGATCAATTTAAAAATGTAGAAAAAACCATACCCTTCTATTGAAAGTTTTCGAACTACGGCGTTCTGAAAATTTCAACCCCTATTTTTCACCCCTTAGGCCCGGTTCAAAAAAGAGTGTAACCCTGGGGTTGAAGTTTACCTTAAGGTTTCCCTACCATGGTAACGAAAGTGGCGTTCAAAAAAATTCAGTAATCGATCATTAGTGCGATACATCGAAAACTTAACCATGGGTACGTAACCCCAGCTATTCGAGGGGTTACAAGAAGTTTACCATGGTTACTCTCAAAACGAAGATGGCTGCTCATTGTTTTTGGTTTTCCTATTTGCGCTGCACCATTCAGATCCCGTCCTATTTTGCATTATTGTGGTAATAATGAACCGTTATAACTATTATGCGAGCGATGAGGATGATGACGTCTTCGTCGAACTAGGGCTAGTCGTAGAACCGAGAAGATATCGGATCAGAGCGAGACATCCCAACTTCGACGCCTGGAGTGAGAAGGAATTTTTCGATCGCTTCAGGTTGTCGAAGGAAGGAGTCGCGTTGGTTCTCAAAGAAATACGCCCTCAAATATCTACGGCAGAACGCAGGCAGTTCTCCACAACATCGCAATCATGTTAAAGGAATAACTACCTGATGTTGACGACGGTACTTAGCATCTCTTGGATGAAACTACGTTTAATAACCCTGGGGAACGTGAAGACTTTCGTTCAAGATTCATCGCATATTTTGAACCATTACATAGTGAATAGAAATATAGGTATCCTTGTTCCTAACACATCTGTGTGATTTACCCCACATTATCCTAGTTTACCCCCGTTTAAATTTCCATCAAGCAGATGCAACGCCGAATAAACGTACACCTAGGAGTTGCTACAAATCACTCAATTAAAAAACATAGAAAGTATTTTTAGTAAAGGCAATATTTGTTGCTAGGATCGATTACTACAGCACTTGAAGAATACGGATTTATTAAATATCATGCTAGGATGAAGTCACGGGATCTAGGTTAGAATGGGCAACAGTGTTGCCTAAAAGTTGCTTTATACGCCGATATTCCATGGAACTATATTATCCATGAATCAAACTTCATGGATTTATAGCGTCCATGAGCGGTTTGACGTGGATTTCTCGTGAAGTATCCATGGCTAAATTTGAAGTAACCAGGGTTACCCAAATAATCGATTCTATCAAGGTTACCTTACCTTAGAAAACTTTTTTGAACGCTCCTTCTGCGAACCCCAGGGTTACCGAAAAATCGAAAGTAGCCCCAGGGTTAGGTAACTATCATGGTTACAGATTTTTTATGAACCGGGCCTTAGAGATGTCTGACAGTAACGCCGAGCTCCGAGGACCAACTAGACCCCAAACGGAACGTACAAACCAAATTTCATTAATCTTGGTTCATGGTAACTAAGAAAAGTGCGAACTACGGCGGACAGACAGAAATTTTTTCATTCCATTTTCGGATTCTGCGTACCTTGAAACGTAAACCATCAAACTTTGAGTTGGGGGGGGGGGTATTTATTTTTACTTTTCCATGCTCGATTCCAAAGGTTTATTATTTAAAATAATTAACCAAAAACAGCAGAAATTTCCTTAAGATGGTCGCTCTTAGGGCTTTAGGATTCGCTACAGTTCTGTCCATAACATCACAGAAACTCCGTGGCAGCGAGTCTGTTTTGGGCTGAATTTTGTAAACAATTCAGGAACTATAATTATGTTATAGTGATGAATACCCACATGGAATTTATTATTACAATTTTTCAATTTCTTTTCGTTTCAGGGTACCGGCTAACAATAAACTTTTTTCTTCGACTGAAGTGAGGGTAAACTAATAGTGATAATGTGGTTAAAGAGATTAAAAATTATGGCGAGGATCCTTTTTGACTCGGCAACGTGAATTGTCGTCAATTAATTGTAAATGGTCTCTAGTTTTGAGCAAAAAGAGGTAGAAGTGAAAATTGAAGTAGACGTCCTTCGGCTTTTTATGTTCAGAGTTCCATGCTGTTCGTTTCGCCAGTATAATATATTGTTAAATATTTTACCTTATGTGACTGGAATAATGTAAATATCCACGAGGTTTAAAATACTATTAAAAATTCATGTAGGTTGGGCTGTAATGGATGTAAACTAGTTTAGTGCGTATAAAAATCAGTCTAATTGTTCGAAATCCTTACGAAAAATGTGTAAAAATCGAATGCCTGTTGGGTATGTCATTTTTGATATCTGACGCCCTGATAGATTCATCTAAAATGAAAGTAAATTAAATAGGTAACATTAATGGGAGATGCGCATGGTAGATTTTTTGTTTGTTTTGTTTTGCAAGACCTTAGTGAGAGCTTTCGAAGAAGTTATAATTATGAGGCGAAGAGTAGAAATGGGTGTTGAAATGGTTTATGATGACGACACACCCTCCAAAAAATTTCTGACCTTCCCAACCCATCTCAAATTGGGCCACACCCGTGGGTCGGAAATTGGCAACTGCATGACTGTCCCTTTTGTGCTTTTTGAAGTATTTCTTTCAAATCCTCGTTCTTCAGTTTTCCAGCCCCCTGTAACGTGGCCCGGTGTATATTAATTTATTGACCATTATGAGTTTGTGTTACTCGGTTCTAGTTACGTGCTTACAAAAACTTAGTTCGCGATTATTGAGTTACGTGCTTACAAAAACTTAGTTCGCGATTATTGAGATAGAACTCCAAAAGCATCTGAATCGACACCCAATGCATTTCCTCTAGTACACTCGAAAAATCCACTCAACTCTAATACTCATCACTGATAAATTAACTAAGGAAGGCAGAAGGTGGTGTTGTTAACCTTGAGCACCTTGGAACTATCTAGTATAGCATTTTCAAGCCAAAATGAGAATTTTCAGTTTCGATTCGGGTTGGGAAAATCTCAGTTTGGTTTGGAAAATACTCAATGACTTCGAAATTTTCCAATTTGACTAGGAATGATGTCCATTTGACTTGGAAAATTCTACATTTGACTGGAAAATTCCACATTTGTCCAAGTCAGATGTAGTCTTTATATATATGCAATATATATATTTAGTCAATAAATACCCCTTCTCATTTGCTGAGTGTATGAACATCTACAGTGACCGAATTTTGAAACCTCATAATTATCCACATACTTGCTGATACATACCTTGGTATCAAGCGTGACGTAGCGGTGACGTTACACATTCCCAACCAACTTATTACCCATTTGGGGAGAAAGGCGGCTCAGTACCGCTCTGCAGGTGCCCGAGGGTTATAAACGCACGAAATGACAACGCTGCAGAGTAGGAGCAGTAGCGATGTGTCTACAAGCGACTCAAGGGCTGGGGCGATGACGGAATATGGTTGCTAATAAGCATTCATAATCATCAACCAAGGATTTCATTCTTTAATGGCTCATCTTACAGATTTCAGGAATAGCTATGAATAACTAGGTAAGTTTTGAGTAAAGTCGAAGTAGGTATGATCTCATTTCAGTCTCTATTTGCAAATACGTGAGTATGGGCCATCGGGAGCTGGGAATGAGCCCATGCAGCTTAATCGGTTTTTGACGTCATAAATGGGAAATTCCGACCCATGCGTATCCCCCGTTCAGCTAATTGGTGAATTTGTTTTACGGACTATTGTGATATACTGTATTCCTGATAGGTACCCTTTGTAAATATTTGCCCGTTATGATACGTGTGTATTTTTATATTATACAATGTGAATATTGGTCTTGATTCTTCTTTATTCATCATTCACCTTCTGGTGCAACCCATTTATTTTAGTACGAGGTAACATTAAATGATAATGTAGAGGTAGGATAATTTACTTCCAACGTATTGCCCACGCCCTTGAGAGTAACGTTAGTAGGTACGTGCTAGGCTAAATCCCCGCAGCGTTGACTACTATGAGCCAACGCTGTTGTGGTTGATAGCAGTGAGGAGTCGGAGAGTCTTTCAGCCAGGCTTGGTTGGTATCTACATAGGGTTACATTACATTTTTTCTGAAGGTAGGGCAGGCCGCATGAAAATGTAGGACCTATGTTCATAAAAATGAAATTTTCATACCTAAGCTTAACCGATACCTACTCAACATTTACTTACCGGTACTTTGAAAACAGAGATTTGAACATGTAAACATCACACAGAAAGTTTCAATTCTCACCGATATATTTCGGCACATTACACACTCCTCAGACTAAAACGAAAAGCAAAAAAAAAAAATCAGGGAATGACAGCGAATACTTAAAAATAGAATTGTTGGATAAATAATAATATGACAAAAGTCAGGTAACTTACAGTTATGAATGGATATTCTATGTATTATAGAACAAATCAGGGTTGAATACAGCAAATAATTTATTGGTAGGTATAAAACCTTTCAAACCAAAGCTGTAGTTCTACTTTGAAGTTATGGGGAGGTACTTCTCGAAAGCCAGGAGCCGATTTATGCCATTTTTCCTACCTATGCTGTGGATACCTATGTTCCTATTTATTCTCCCAAGACGACCAAGGTAAGTGCTCAGACGTCTGTTAAGGGCCCCATACACTGTACGATTAACTGTAGATGTTGGGCTGTCAGTCCATAGAAGATCACCCACACACACATCAGTTAACCTGAACATCACGGACCGCAGTTTGTGGGGTGAAGGTGTGTGTCGGGGAGGAGAGAATCGGAGGACATCAAGAGACAGTCATGGGCCTGCCCGATCTTGATCGTATGCCTGGCGACACACACTGTCAGTTGGCCTGCAGGCACATTACCGTGCCTGCCTTTTGGAATTCTACCGCAGTCGGCATTTCTTCATATTTGTGTCGTTGGTGGGTTTGCGGACTGAAGCGTAGATTGAAGTGAAAGTGGTACAAACCTCAGTTTCACATGTGTGTATAATACATATTACATAAAAATGAAAATACTAATAGGCTGTAGATAACTATATACCTATTTATTCCCATACCACGACCAAGGTAAGTAAGTGCTCCGACGTCTGTTAAGGACCCCATACACTGTACGATTAACTGTAGATACTGGGCTGTCAGTCCATAGAAGATCTCACACACACACATCAGTTAACCTGAACCCCATGGACTGAAGGTGTGTGTGTCGGGGAGGAGAGAATCGGACGAGATCAAGAGACAGTCATGGGCCTGCCCAATCTTGATCGAATGTCTGGCGCCACACACTGTCACTCGGCCTGCAGACGCATTACCGGTTTAGTTTACCTCACTCAGCCTGCAGGCCATTTCTTCATATTTGTATTGTTGGTGGGTTTGCCGTGAATTGAAAATGTACAACTTCAGCCTCACAGTTTCTAATGTGTGTGTAATACCTACCCATTACATAAGAATAAAAATATGGTTGCACCAAATCAGCTGATATTTCAATGGCAACTTGACCTGTTTTCAACTGAAC